>JAPQVY010000068.1:72186263-72786263 GCA_028535165.1 Quercus tomentella | reverse complement strand
AAATCATATGAATTGAGATCTAAGTGTGTCTTAAACAAGAACAACAAGAACACAAACCCAGATCTAAGAACACAAATCCAGAAATTAAAAAAAAAAAAAGATTTTGCAGCCCAGCCAGTCACTCACCCTCGGGCTCATCACCTTCCATCTCTTGGTTCTTCTCTCCCCCTCCATATTTCGTTGGTGCAACTCATCACCGGCTCCACCGTAGTCGTCGAAACCAGTTCTTAGGTTCGATTTCTCAGTTTGCAGCGTCAATCAAGTCCACCAATCTCACTACCGATCTGGTTTTGTCTCCTCAATATGGGTTTTGGGATTGTTTGTGGATGCCGATCTTAGTTTCTGCCACCGGGTTTCTATGTCAATCTGGGTTCTACCACTGGGTTTTAGTTGCATGGTTTGTTTTGCTAAAAACTGTGAAAGACCACCTGAGTTTGCTGGGTTTCAATCTTGCTGGGTTTTTACCAATATCAAGGTTTTTTTTTTTTTTTTTTTTTTTTGTTGGGTAGCTAATTTGAGTTTGGGTGAGTTTGTAGAGAAATTAAAATTTGGGTTTAAGAATTTCTGCTTTGATTCATGGCTGTGCTTTGACTGAAATTAGAGAAATTAAGTTTGATTTGTTTAGAATTTTAAGTTTGGGTTTTTTTTTTTTTTTTTTTTTTATTTCTGGGTTTGTGTTCTTGGATCTGAGTTTTTGTTTTTGTTGTTCTTGTTCAAGACACACTTAGATCTCAATTCATATGATTTTTAGTTTTTAATTTTTTTTATTTAGTTAAAATCAATAAATTAATTTTTTTTAATTTAGATGCTGATGTGGCATTTTTAAATGTCAAAAAACATTTTTTATTATTAATTAAGGCCACATGGACATTAATTTAGTATTATTTATTCCTGTCATTTGCCACGTCAACTTTCTCCATTTCTGATGTAATGGCAAGGACCAAAACGGGAAGCGTTTTTCAGGATAGAGAATAAAAATGGTAAAAATAAAATGTAGGGACTAAAATGGGAGTAGCCTGAAAATGTAGGGACTACAATGTGCTTTCCGCCTATAATTTTATTAATCCTAATCAGCAGTATGTCTGGCATTTGAGTTAGCATAAAATTATTTTCTTGTTTTAGCCATTCAAGAATACATTTAATTTTGCTATTAGAATACATTGGAGAATACATTTAATTTTGCTCAAACAAAATTATTAGATTATTTTTAATCAAATAATTTTGTAAAAAGAACCATATACTAGTATTGTGGGGGTATAAAATCGAGAAGCCCATGTCGATATCTGTGCTGGGCCCAAGGCTCGATCCAAGGAAGGCCCACCCCTTGGCCATGGAAAGGATCCTCCTCGGCCATGGGAAGGACCCTCCTCGGCCATAAAATGTAGCCGAGGGCAAAGGGAGCAACTCAGCCTGGTGATGACATTCCGGGTCATTTCGCCGAACAGGAACAGTACTAAAACGACAAAGAGTAAGGGAAAGGCTGCCATTACTGCAATTAAGTACTCTGCACCTAACAGAGCCATGCTATTCAGCTTTTACAATCACCCCCAACCACTTTAAGTATAGGCTGATGGGACAAGTACCAGCCCTATAAAGCTGAACCTGCACGTGGACGTTGGGGGAAGGGAAAAAGCTAGTATAAAAGGAGGAAGAAACAGTCCAGAAAAGGGCGGGGGAACGAGGTCCAAGAACTGGAGCCACCCAGGCCGTGTCGAGGAGAAAGTCTTCTTGGATAAGCTCAGTTCACCTCTGTGCGATCATCATGAACATCATGACTAACGACTGTCTGTTCACCAAGGCCTAGCCTTCTAGCCCACTCTCTACAAATTCATTGTATTGGGCCTGCTAGTCCAAGATCCTAGCCACCGTGTGGTATTGGGCTGAAAAACGAGACCCTACAAGTATCAATAGCACCAGTTTCTCTAGAAATTTCATGGAGTTCTCATTAATTCTTTAAAATTTTACACTATTCCCACATGCACAAATAAATTTTCCAACAAAAAAAAAAAAAAAAAATACTTGCACTATGTGACTCAATGTAAACATTTACAAGCTGTACGAAGTTCGATTGCCAAATAGATTTTTTTTTAAAATGCTATTTAACTCGAAATTCAATTTTCCAAAGTTGTAAGAAAGTTCTGAGCACTTTCATCATTTATTTTAAAATTTAATTATTTAAGATTTGGATTTTACTAAAACTTGTTCTTACACAGTGTGCATCATGTAATTGAAAGTTGTGAGAAAGTTATGAGCACTTTCATCATTTAGTTCAAATTATTTTATAATTTAATTATTTAAGATTTGGTTTTCACTAAATATTGTTCTTACACAATGAGAATTATGTAATTTAAAATATTTTTGTTCCATTATTTTTACAAACTATTTTATTATTCAATTTTATATATATATATATATATATATATATATATATATATATATATATATATATATATATATATATAATATTTAAAGCTGAAAGAAAATCCAATTAAATTTTCAATTATAGTCTAATTTTACGTTACATGTTTTCATATAATTTTTAAATTTATGTGTTAAATGAATTATTAGTTAAAGCTGAAGTGTCAAAAAATAAAAAAAAATAAAAAAAAAATAAAAAATTGGTATAACCTTGACAAAGTATTGATGTGTTTGTTAGAAATGGGGATGGGGAAAATTAAAATTAAATAAACAAATAATGAAAATGAAATTTATATTTATGTTGGACTTAGGCTTCACTTTAGGTTTCATTCCCATCTAGACCAAATTTATATCAACGTAAATTAAACTCTAGCATATATGACAAAAAATTAATAACATTTACTATCACTATTTAATTTTCTTATAGTATTATTATTATTATTATTATTATTATTATTATTATTATTATTATTATTATTATTGTAGGGGCGGTTTTTGTAACAACTCCAAGATAGAATTGGACTTGTGAGTAAAAAGGGCCTCCCACAATATCATTTGTAGAGAGTGGGCTTGAAAGGTATGGCCTGGGCATAAGTGAATCGTTTTGGTCACAGTTCCTACGGGGGACACTACCTGAGCGAGCTTGGCCTTGCCAGCCAAGCCCTTCTTCCGGCCAGCCCCCCCCCATTTATCTTTGTTCGTTAGCCTTTTATACTGGTGTTCCATTTCCCTCCCTTGTGTCCACGTGTTGATTTCTACTTTTAGGGTGCAGGCCTGTCCAGTCGACCCATACCTAGAGTGGTTGGGGGTCGCTGGAAAGGTGTATGGGCATGGGTATGGGTTTGTCAGACGCCGAATTCCGTATTACTGTGTTGGCCGCCTTTTCCGGGCCCTGTCTGCTTGCTCCTTTCTTTGGGCATTTAATGAAGTGCCGAGGAGGAGGTCGTCCTCGGCAATGGCTCTCCTCGGCCTGGGCTATGGACTTTAAGATAAGCTGGGCCTGGGCCGGGGCTACACTTTCTTTGGCCCCACAATAGCCCCTCAAAAGCCTGCTGCCCGACTTTTAGTTGGGGAGGAGGGTTTTGATAATGTTGGGCTTGCATCACAGCCCGTTCTAATTCTGCACTCCATTAATATTTGCATTTTTCCACTTACTCGGGAGTCGGGTCAAAACAAGGGACGCTCCTTTATATTTCATTCGCGCGGAGTCTTTTGATATTTTGGTACTCGAGGCGCGCCTTCACGAGGATCTTCAGATCCTACGGTTGAGGACGAGGTTGGAAATTGAGCCCAGTCCGCTTTGTTCGTAGCGTTCCTTGGAAATTTGCGCAAGTTAAATGCCACCGGTCTGCTCCGTGTATAAATAGGGTGGGGGTCACTTCCCTTACACACGAACTCACCTGTTTCCTTCAGAACCATATTTCTTCTTCCATATCCGTGATCTCCAATTCTAGTGCCCTTGTGCCTTAAAGTAAGATATTTGAGGCCTGGATGGGGATGAAAGGTCTTCGCGCGCTTCAGAGGCACCAAATCCTCAAGGTGATATGGTACGGACAAGGATGGCACAGATTCAAGCCAGTCCCCCGTTTTGACGGGGGGGAAGATGGTACTATTCCCTCTTTCAGTCAAAATCCGAAGCAGGTTCTGGTCATGCCAGATTTTTGGTATGTCAGAAGAAGGAATTTCCGCCATCAGCGCCTCCTGCTCTATCGCAGGCGCGGTTATGTGGAGGCTCATCAACCTCCGGCCCCCTGCACCTTTTCTTCAACGGTGCTAGCCCTGAGTTGGGCTCTTTTGCTGCCTGAGTTATAGGCATGTAAAAGTATTGAGGAATGGCTCCCCTAGACGACATTTTGAAGTGGCAGCGCGTCTCTCCCTTGCATCTATTCTTCGGCTTGTTCTTAATTCCTTTGTATTTTTTTTTTTTGTTTTGGGTAGTTAGTTTCAGTATAAGCTTATTTGAGCTCTTTCAATGTACGCTGTACTGTTTCTTTGTCTTAATAAAAGATGAATTTATTTCTTTTTAAATGTTTTTCCTTTCTGTAACAATTATTTTGCGCATGGGATGCTACATGTGTGCTTTCCTGTGATGATACTTAAGGGTAGGAAACCTTGAAACAGAAACCTACTAATTCCAGTTTACCGACATTAACAAGCGTAAAAACGATAATTCCCAGTGAATTAAAACTCATAAAACTAACCGGGATAATGGCTGAGTGCTTCGTAATGCACGCAAGGCGATCGTCCGAGAACGACAAACTCTGAATAATTTGTCCGAGAGGGTAGCCGAGCAGTGGGGGACTTCAACTGTGTGTTTTTGGCAACATATTGCCCTATACTGCATCAATTCTCTAGGTATTGAGGGTCCGAGGGTAGATAGGGCAATCCATTCAGGGTAGGGATTAACCCAACCGTTAATGGGGGAATTCTCTTCGGATAAATCCTAAGGCCCCTATGACGTGGTCTTTCCTTTAAGTAGTTGGTTTCCCCAGAGGCTCGGGTCCGAGGACCATGCAAGGCCTTGGTTCTGTCCAAAACTTGTACTTTTGCTGTTAAGTAGTTGGTTTCCCCAGAGGCTTGGGTCCGAGGACCATACAAGGCCTTGGTTCTGTCCAAAACTTGTACTTTTGTTGTTAAGTAGTTGGTTTCCCCAGAGGCTTGGGTCCGAGGACCATACAAGGCCTTGGTTCTGTCCAAAACTCGTACTTTTGCTGTTAAGTAGTTGGTTTCCCCAGAGGCTTGGGTCCGAGGACCATACAAGGCCTTGGTTCTGTCCAAAACTTGTACTTTTGTTGTTAAGTAGTTGGTTTCCCCAGAGGCTTGGGTCCGAGGACCATACAAGGCCTTGGTTCTGTCCAAAACTCGTACTTTTGCTGTTAAGTAGTTGGTTTCCCCAGAGGCTTGGGTCCGAGGACCATACAAGGCCTTGGTTCTGTCCAAAACTCGTACTTTTGCTGTTAAGTAGTTGGTTTCCCCAGAGGCTTGGGTCCGAGGACCATACAAGGCCTTGGTTCTGTCCAAAACTTGTACTTTTGTTGTTAAGTAGTTGGTTTCCCCAGAGGCTTGGGTCCGAGGACCATACAAGGCCTTGGTTCTGTCCAAAACTCGTACTTTTGCTGTTAAGTAGTTGGTTTCCCCAGAGGCTTGGGTCCGAGGACCATACAAGGCCTTGGTTCTGTCCAAAACTTGTACTTTTGTTGTTAAGTAGTTGGTTTCCCCAGAGGCTTGGGTCCGAGGACCATACAAGGCCTTGGTTCTGTCCAAAACTCGTACTTTTGCTGTTAAGTAGTTGGTTTCCCCAGAGGCTTGGGTCCGAGGACCATACAAGGCCTTGGTTCTGTCCAAAACTCGTACTTTTGCTGTTAAGTAGTTGGTTTCCCCAGAGGCTTGGGTCCGAGGACCATACAAGGCCTTGGTTCTGTCCAAAACTTGTACTTTTGCTGTTAAGTAGTTGGTTTCCCCAGAGGCTTGGGTCCGAGGACCATACAAGGCCTTGGTTCTGTCCAAAACTCGTGATTTGGCATTTACGGGGCTTTGGCTTTAGGGGAATTAGATCCTCGGCGGAGCCCCTTGACCCATCTGCGTGGCTGACGCCATAAAGTATAGCCCCTAGTCAAGAATCATAGCCCCTGACGAAGCTCTACGTTAGCACGCTGTAACTGGCTGGTAGAAATGACAAGGGCACTGTCCCACACCATCGCCTATGCCAAGACACAAACCTTCCCCACAGACGGCGCCAATTGTAGGGGCGGTTTTTGTAACAACTCCAAGATAGAATTGGACTTGTGAGTAAAAAGGGCCTCCCACAATATCATTTGTAGAGAGTGGGCTTGAAAGGTATGGCCTGGGCATAAGTGAATCGTTTTGGTCACAGTTCCTACGGGGGACACTACCTGAGCGAGCTTGGCCTTGCCAGCCAAGCCCTTCTTCCGGCCAGCCCCCCCCCATTTATCTTTGTTCGTTAGCCTTTTATACTGGTGTTCCATTTCCCTCCCTTGTGTCCACGTGTTGATTTCTACTTTTAGGGTGCAGGCCTGTCCAGTCGACCCATACCTAGAGTGGTTGGGGGTCGCTGGAAAGGTGTATGGGCATGGGTATGGGTTTGTCAGACGCCGAATTCCGTATTACTGTGTTGGCCGCCTTTTCCGGGCCCTGTCTGCTTGCTCCTTTCTTTGGGCATTTAATGAAGTGCCGAGGAGGAGGTCGTCCTCGGCAATGGCTCTCCTCGGCCTGGGCTATGGACTTTAAGATAAGCTGGGCCTGGGCCGGGGCTACACTTTCTTTGGCCCCACAATTATTATTATTATTATTATACAAATAATGGTTTGACAAATTAAAATTTAAAATTTTGTGGATAACAATTCAAATGAATTTTCTTTTTCAAATAAACTTAGAGTTTATTTTATAAGTAGCTATTTTATATTCTCAAATATAGAAAAATTATATATATATATATATATATATATATATATATATATATATATATATATATATAAATATTATGTATAAACTTAATCAGTAAAATTTAATACACATTTAGTAGTACTTATTTATAAATGTATTACATACATATGCATGAGTTATAAGCTAGTTTCATTAATAAAAATAAAACCTAGCTTATTGAAAATTCTTTAAAATTTTATTTTCTAATTAATTTTATAGTTTTAATTGTACTGAAAATTCTTTTTTTTTTAAATATTTTTAAAATATTAAAAATGAATTTAATAGTATTTTATGATTACTAATTTGAATGATAGCATACCATATCAGACTTAAGATCTCGTAAAAAGTAAAACTTCATCATAAGTTTGCTCGCAAATGAAGATTATTCTTATTTAGGGGGCAGAGGGGGAACATGTTTAGCTTTACATATTTATCTCTTTTTTAAACTTTAAATAAAATAAAATGTGTAAAACTTTAGGCCTATCTTAAGTTTTTGGGTAAAACATATTGCATTGACCAAATGAGATATACCATTGAAGATATTTTTATTGTTATTTTTTTAGAGGATACCATTGAAGTTAACTGTGCTTAAAAAAGATAACATTATTATTTTTCATGCATTGATTGAATTCAATTAGATAAGCTAAGATAGCTAAAATCATAAAAAGTGTTGAGAAAATAATAAATAAATAGATAAAACAATAATTTGCTAACTGAAAAAAAAAAAAAAAAAAAAAAATAAAACCTATAACTTTGACAAAATTGCGTATCACTCAATACTCGAAAGTTGAAGCCAACATAACAAATGAGTGATTTTTACGCTTCCCTAAAAAACAATCTTTTTCATGTTTTGTGAGAAACTGGAATTTTTTTTCTAAATAACAATAAATATTAAAAATTTTAGTTAGTTGTCACGTTTCAAAACAATGTTAAAAACTAGCATCTCAAGTGTCTAAAACTCGAGTTTTTAAGTCTCGATTTGTAAGAGGATGGGTTCAAAGTGAGAAAAAAATCGACATGAAAATCGAGTTTTAAAACTCGATTTCCATAAATTGCAGAAAAACCCCGCTATAGGGCTTTAAAACGTCACTATAGGGCTTAAAAACGCCACTATAGGGCTCCCTAAACCTCGTACTTATAAAAAAATTTTTGCAGGAAACGCCGCTATAGGGTTTTAAAACGTCACTGTAAGGATTAAAAATGCCACTATAGGTGAAATTTTTTTTGCATGAAACTCGAGTCTAAAAGACTCGAGATCTATGTGGCATTTTCACACTCGCTACGCGAGTCTTTCGGACTCGAGTTCTAATATGGATCTTGAGTTTCTAAAACTCGAAATGTTACTTTTCTTAAATCTTTCATATCGTTCCTAACTTACTATTTTGAATCACTATTCACATCTGTTCTGCACAAAACCTCGAGAAACTGAAAACAAAAAGAATCCAAACTCCAAAGCTTATAAAAAAAAAACCTCCAAAGCCACCTTCGGAGCTTGTTTTTGTTTTCAGTATCCGGGGTTTGGTTTTTGACTATTGATTGATTCGATTGACTACTTGCTTGAGTTCTTTCACAAACAGCACAACTGAAACAATGCCATGAGCCCTAACAGAAACCCAACGAGTTCTTCACCATCGTCTTCTGCATCATAAGTAATGGAGACACAGTCCTCAGCTCCTCCACTGCAGCCACCACCAAAAGAGTCATTAGCTCGGCGTTACAAGTTTCTTTGGCCCATGAACTTGGCTGTCAACAGGGGCGGAGCCACATAGTGGCTTGGGGGGGCCGTGGCCCCTGCAAAAAAAAAAAAAAAAAAAAAAAAAAAAATTCCCATTAGACTATGAAGAAAAAATAATTAGGCCCCCCCAACCTTAGACAGCCGGCCCCCCCTACCAATTTCTCACCCATTCTCCCAGGCCTCAATCAAAAATTAGGAACATCCTCAAATTAAAAAAAAAAAAAAAAAAAATCTGTTCTACTTTCAAGCAAAAAAAAAAAAAAAAAAAAAAATTTACAGAGAAGCCCACGGTGAGCCCAGTAGCTCGCTCACGGCAAGCCCACACATTCTCAACCGAAAAAAAAAAAAAAAAAATATATATATATATATATATATATATATATATATATATATATATATATATATATATATATTACAGAGAATCAGAAAATCCAACCATCACGTCGCTGGCAGAGAAATCAAATCGGTGGCAGAGAATGCATACCCCAATGCCCGATACTGCCTATACAGAGCAAATCAAACTCAACAGCAAACCAAACACAGAGAACACAAGAGAGAAACACAGAGAACACAGAGAGACAGAGGTTTTTATCTAAAAAATTAAAAAAAAAAAAAAAAAATCTCCAATACACAAATAAAAACCAAACCCCAGCAAACCCCTGGTCACGTGGCCGCGACGCCGCAGCTCGCTCGTCGTCGCCGTCGTCGCTCGCCCCTCATCGCAAATCGGAGATCGGCCTCTGCTCTGGTGCTCCCTCCGGCCCTCACTCAAGGTATTTCTCTCTTTTTCTCTCTCTCTTTATCTCACTGTCACTAAAATGAAAAATGAAACGAAATTTTTGTAGATCGTCGACACCAGACGGTAGATCGGTCATCACTCATCGAAGATCTACCGTTGACTCGTTGCTTCCTCCGGTCCGGCTCCGGCTCTGGTAGTCCGGCCCTCCCTCAAGGTTTTTCTCTCTGACTCTCTCTCTCTCTCTCTCTCTCTCTCTCTCTCTCTCTCTCTCTCTCTCTCACTGAATGACCGAATGGTTTAGTGGAAATGAAATCTGCCTGAGCCCTGAGTCCTTTTATTCTTTTAACTTTAATAGCATCTCACTCATTCATTGGTCGATCTTTACCTTTTTTTTTTTTTTTTTTTTTTTTTTTTTTTTTTTTTTTTTTTCTGTTTGTCTTTATCTTATCCAGTTATTCCTTTTTATTGGTCAATGGTCAGTGTGTTGGTTTTTAGTGTAAACCAACATTATTAAATAATAATTAATATTTATTCAAAAGCTAATAATTAAATTATTGCTATCATTTATTGCAATTTTTTAAGAATTGTTTAATTGTTCAAAAGTTAATTGTTTAATTGTTTAATTGTTTAATAATTAAAGCTATATAATTAAATTAACCAATACATTATAAAAGATAAATTAATTAAATTATTTGAGGGGTTATTATTAATTAAAGTTGTATTAAAAATGGGTTGACTGTTTAAATTATAGTGAAAATTTTGTTTTTTCCTTGAGTATGAATAACATTCATATAACTAAGCAAAAATTTCTAATTAAAATTTTATTTTTTAAAATTCTTTTCAGGTTAATTAAGTCATATTCTTAAAGCTAAAAGAATTATGAGCAAACGAAAAACAATTGATGCATTCTTTAAGAAAAAAGATGTTAGCAATTCAGAAATTAGGACACTTGTGGCTGTAGAAACAAATGTTAATACTTCGATACCTGATGAACACCCCTCCAAATGTCCAAAATTTCAATCTGAAGAGATAGATCGTGATCCAGGAACACGTAAACAAATATGTGAATTTCCTATCAACAAACAAGATGAAATTCGACGAGCTTATCTCATAAATGGTCCATGCCAACCTGAAAATATAGTCTGTCCATACAATGATGATACTCATCGTCGTCGATTTCAACCTTCATGGTTTGTTTCACATAAGGATTGGTTGGAATACTCACCTACAACGGATGCATTATATTGTCTACCTTGCTACCTTTTTAGTAAGAAACCAATAGGTCGTCTCGGATCAAATGTATTCATTTCAACAGGTTTTAATAATTGGAAAAAGGTGAAAGATGGAATGAATTGTCCTTTAATTCGTCATGGAGGGAAAGAACCAAACTCTCCACATAAAATTGCTGTGAAATGTTGCGAGGATTTACAGAATTATTCACGACATATTGACAAGCTAATTGAGAAACAAACGTCAAAAGAATTAGAGAATAATTGGTTGCGGCTCAAAACCTCAATAGAGTGTGCTCGATGGCTAGCATTCCAAGCTTGTGCTTTTAGAGGTCATGATGAAAGTCTTGATTCAAAAAATAGAGGCAATTTCATTGAATTGATAAAATTGACATCAACTTTCAATGACAAAGTAGCTAGTGTTGTCTTAGAAAATGCTCTTGGAAATGCCAAATATACATCACCCACAATTCAAAAGGAGATTTTGCATATTCTTGCTAATAATGTGCGAAATGCTATTCGTGAAGAAATTGGAGATGCAAAATTCTGCATTCTTGTTGATGAAGCTCGGGATGAGTCGAAGAGAGAGCAAATGGCCATCATTTTGAGATTTGTTGATAAAGAAGGTTTTATTAAAGAACGTTTTTTTCATGTTGTGCATGTTAGAGACACTACTGCATTGACTTTAAAGAATGAGATATGTGTTGTCCTTTCTCGTTATAACCTCCACATTGAAAATATTCGAGGTCAAGGATATGATGGGGCTAGTAACATGCGTGGTGAATGGAATGGATTACAAGCTCTTTTTCTTAAAGATTGCCCATATGCTTATTATGTACATTGTATGACTCATAGGTTGCAATTAGCTCTAGTTACAGCATCTAGAGAAGTAAAAGATGTTCATCAATTCGTTGATCAATTGGTCAATATTATCAATATTGTTGTTGGTTCTAGTAAGCGTAATGATGAATTGCAACATGCTCAAGCAGAACAAGTTGAGAATATGATTGCTTCTAATGAAATTGAGACTGGAAGAGGTGCAAACCAGATTGGTACTTTGCAACGAGCTGGAGATACTAGGTGGGGATCTCATTTTCAATCTATTTGTAGTTTGATTAAAATGTTTGATGCTACTTGCAAAGTTATCAACACTATTTCTGAGGAAGGGGCTAATTATAAACAACGCGGTGATGCCGAGGGAGCTTATCAGGTATTAACATCATTTGAATTTATTTTAATCTTGCATTTGATGAAAGAGATAATGGGAATTACTAATGTTCTTTGTCAAGCTTTGCAACAACAATCTCAAGACCTTTTAAAAGCCATGCATTTAGTTTCAACTACAAAATCACTTATTCAAAAGTTGAGAGATGATGGATGGGAGCCTTTACTTGCTAGTGTTATATCATTTTGTGAGCAACATGAAATTGATATTCCTGATATGAATGCTCGTTACACTAAAGGTCGAGGTAGATATCGTCGTCAAGATGACGATTTAACAATGGAACATCATTTTAGAATTGGCATATTTACAGTTGCAATAGACTTTCAATTGCAAGAATTGAAAAGTAGATTTTGTGAGCTAACAACGGAACTTGTCATTCTTAGTTCAGTTTTAAATTCCAGGGATGCTTTTAGATTATTCAAGATTGTTGATATATGCAATTTGGTTAAAAAATATTATCCTCAAGATTTCACTGAACATGAACAAGAACTTTTGGAGTCTCAATTGCGACATTATGAGCTTGATGTGATAAAACATCCAGATTTTCAGAATATGAGTACAATTTTCGAGCTATGTAGGGGATTAAAAATTTCAGGAAAGTCTAAAATATATTTTTTGATTGATAGACTTATTCCTCTTGTGTTGACCTTTCCAGTTTCTACAGCAACTACAGAACGAGCTTTCTTAGCTATGAAGTTGTTAAAAACAAGACTTCGCAATAGAATGGAGGATGAGCTTTTGGCAGATAATATGATAGTTTATATACAGAAGGAAATTGTAGGGAATTTCACTATAGAGATGATAATGGATGAATTTTATTCCATGAAAAATCGTCGTCAGGCATGATTTGATTCGGTTGATGACCCGACCTGACCCGAATAATGGGAGATTTACTGAGGCTTAGTCCATGGAGCGGAGGCTTGGGCCGACAAAAAAATTTTGGTCCGTTTTGTAACCCATTGTGAATCCTGTGCGCAGGATATAAAAGCTGTTTTTTTTTTGTGATTAGGGTTTTGTCTTGTTGTTGTTTTTGAGAAAGAAAAACACTGTAGCCGCACATTGTAATTTTCTTTGATAATAGTGAAATCCCTGCAACTCTGTAGACGTAGGCAAATTGCCGAACCACGTAAATACTGTCTTGTGCGTGTGATTGTTTTACTTTTGGCGTTTTGTTTTCTCTATTTTTTTTGTTTCTCACAGGTTTGAAATTTCGGTTGAATTCCCAACATGTTCAAGTATATAATAATATATGAAAGTTGATAATTTTGTATCCAATAGACTTAAAAATTATATTTGGCATATCTCTGTTACAACCCGACCCCCCCAAGTATGTATTCCTGGCTACGCCCATGGCTGTCAATGTTGGTGTTGGAAGTCCCTTTCCTTTTCTTATTCCTCAGCTTTGTAATTTTTTGTTTACCTTAATTTATTGTGTTTATTTCGTATACAAAGTGATTAAATTTATAAAATGGTGATATGGGTTTTGAGATTTCAGCTTCAAAGAATTGTTTTTTAAGCTTATTAAGTGCTTTTCTTGATATTGTTTTGTTGATGGGTATTCTGTTGTTAGGATAGCAGTTATGGTTTTTGTCTTATTTCCTAAGGATTCCTTGATACAATCACAGAGAGAAGGGAGGAGGGGGTATTCTGATTAAATGGGTTTGTGTGGGATTTATGATTCTCCTTATTTGCTGAGAAACAGTGTGAGAATATGTTGACTCTAGCGTCTATGGATTTAGATCTTAATTGGTTATGTAACATCTAATTACTTCTTACTCTTTTCCTTCCAAAAGGAAAAAAGGAGGTTTTTGCTCTGTTCTCCTCCAATGCACTAAAGAGTCTTGGAATGCTTATGCAGAAGAGTGGTGATAAATATGCGGTTAATATGCTGGAGTATTAGAGCTGAAATAAACATATATTGTAGTTCCAAACTAAGAAGCCAGAATGAATCTGGAGAATTAGAGGGGAAATAAATCTTGCAATTCTCTCAAATTACTGTAAAACCTTCAAATTCTTAGGCAATTGAATATTTTCATTGTTCCTTTTTTGGGTTTAGAGAAATGAAACTTGAGCACTGTGGTTGACTACTTGAATTTTTATCATTGTTGAAGTTTTATATACAGGGCATTTGAAGTAGGGAGCATTTGGATTGCAGGGCCAATAATTTAATTCCTTTACCTTCTACCTAAGCATGAAGGGGATAACCTTTGCTTCCACCACACCGTGTGCTGGGGGGGAAGTTAGGGAGAAGAGGGGGTGGATTGCTTGGGTATTTGGAAGTTGTCTGGTTTCTATATGATAAGATACAGAAATAAAAAAATAAAAAAATAAAAATTGGAGGTTGTGTATTCACTATTCATTCCAGAGTTGATAAATTATAATCTTTTATGCTTAGATTCTATATAATGGTCGTTAGTGCTTATTCTAGGCTGGGCATGATGCAGTTAAAGATGAGTTTGCTGTGTGTCAACTCAAGAAGAAGGAATACCATATGATCAAAAATCTTGATCACAGGTGACTTATTCCTCTGTAAAGTACTACTTTACCTGTCTATTTGAGATGGGGGAGGGGGGGTGTTGATATGGGTATAGTGTCTGCAACTTAAATGTATTTTAGCTAGTGCCAGTTCATCTTGTAATAAAGAACAAACTTGGAATGGAGAAAATTGAGGGTTTCGATGAGAAGGGATAGAACCTTAGGTGGCTTCAACCCTCAAATTTTCTTGGACCTAAGCATCAACTCTCTTCTACCAAAATGTGCAACATTCCTTATAAAAAGGATGCATATTGCTTCATTTGGGGAATTCTGGAGTTTGTTGTTGATGGCATTTCTTCTTGTTTTGTTAAAATGGTAGTAACAGGAATATCTAGAGGCATTCTTCTGCATTACTAGAGCCTTATGGTTGCCTAATCAGAGTGATGTTTTTGGCTATTTGTCATGGATCTTACAGCCAATGGTCAAGTAAAAGACTTACTTGTCTATCCTTATAAGTTACAAACAATAATCATGATTCATGACCATTTTCTCATTAGCATAATCAGTATGGATTTATTCGGGTGTGGGAAAAGAGTAAAGACATAAACATAATCATTACAAAAGGTGGGAGAAAAATACAAACAAAATGCATTTCTTGCAAAAATTATTTACTTGCCAGCTAAACCTCTGCTACTTGTGATTAAAATCTTTTACAAGTAATCTTTGGATTTATACATGTCTATGATCAGCAATATGTTGAATAGACAAAGTTAGTATCAATTCCTTTAGATGTGCCCAGATCTTGCATTGCATACTGTAACATTAAGTAGGATGGAGTTATTCATCTGCCTCATTTGGAGGTTATAATTATATAGGTGAGTAGCAACATATTTTTTTTTGCTCAAACTAACTCACCTGTTTAAAATTGAGAGTAAGGCTACCAATCGCCTTTCCTAGACCTCGCAAAAGTGGGAGTTTTGTACATTAGATATGATTATTTTAATATATTAGAACTACATCTATTGATCATCTTTAATATCTTGTTTGGTGTCTTAGTCAGGTTTGAGAAGGAAAAATTGGAATATACAAGAAGACTTCAGGGGTGGTAAACTGGTTTCATTACATTGAAATGGAAGTAGAGTGAGCAGTCTGATAAAGGAAATATATTCTTTGCACGTTATGATCCTATATAGTTTGAGAGGTATTCATATCTAGTTTTGTGGTCAAACTCGGTTTTTTTTTTTTTTTTTTTTTTTTTTTTTCGTGTTTCTATGTAGTTTTCCTATATAACTTGTAAGTTTTTTATTCCTTTTTTTTTTTTTTTTACTGTGGTAAGTTTTTTATTCCTAAATATGCTTGTTATGAGTTTCTATGAACTTCATACTTTTATAGCCTACCTCTTTATGGGGACGAAGAAGAAAGATGAGCACATAGAGGAAGAAATTGCAACTCCAGTTTCAACTTTCAACCACAGCTCTGAAAATCATTCTCTCCCCTCGCCAACCATCACAGAGCCTGTGATGTTGCATGAACAAATTCCAGAGAATCAGCAATGCAAACTTTTCAAGTGAATGTTGGAAGAGGAAAGGAAGATCAGATCGAAAGATCCTAAAGAAAAGAAGCGCATTAAGAAAAAGACATTCTCAAACAGTTTATTTGAGCAATATCTATCCCTAGTTTCTAATTGTTAATACTATAAATGAACATTTTCCTTCGTTTTTACATGAAGTTTAATTTATTTTATCCTTTATTCAAATATCAATGAGTCTCCCAATTGTCTGCATAAACTCATGTGCAAAAATTTCATCTAATTTCATTGAAGTTCTTTAAATCATTGTTGGTCAATGCAAGAATAATGTTGGTGTTAGTCGGCAAAAGATAGCGCGGACTAGTGACTTCCATGTTCTGCTACTTGAAAAGCAGATGGCCCATTTATCTTTTTCATGTAACAAATGTTTTATCAACAGAGATCACTCAAATTTTCTATTCTAGGTGAAGACTTGAGGGGTGGAACCTCAATTTTGCACAGCCAAAATCAATCAAATTGGTGGTTGAATGAGCCATCAACCCTCAGCTAAAAGATAACAACAGAAAATGATAAAAACAATAAGCTCTCTTTATTGCATTCAACGATCTTAGGATACAATTTGTGACATTTACCTTCATCAAATGGGAAGTGGCCCAGCCATTAGCCCAGCATTCAAGGTCTGACCCTGATGCTAAGGCCCTATCAAACCAAGCCCTGGATTGGTGCTTGTAACCATTGCTTTCAATGAATGGTGTGCATTGGGTTGGTTTCATGAGTTGTGCATTGGGTTGAAATTTTATTTTGAGCCTCGGATAGTTTTTCTCCATCCATATGACCCAACTCAAAGCATCTTACATATAAATTTATTTCATTACCTTGTTTTAATTTGTTTGGTTTGATTGTTTTGGTATTTTGAGAATTAGTTTTGATAAAGTTAGAAATTTGGAATATAATTTAGACATTTATGTGAATTGTAAAAATTTATTGAAAGAAAAATGTTTGAATAGTTGATAAAAGTCCAATTTTTATAAGAGATGAAATGTCTATGCATAATTCACTGACCCAACCCAATACCTTGGGTTGGGTTGGGTTGTATTTTCTACACATGTGATGGGTTGGAAAATTTATCATCCCCACCTTATCAAGTTGAATTTTGAAAAAAAATTATCTAACTTGATTCACACAAATCCCTAAATATCATTATAATTCAAGCTTGTAAGCCATTTCTAGCTACCAATTCTCGAGGCTGCACTAATGTCCAACAACACCCACATAAAACCAAATAATAATAATAATAAATTTTTATTTTATTTATTTATTTATTTATTTATTTTTATGGTCCATTCACTGCATTTTCCTTGTTGCTTCACATTTTGATCAAAGTAGTCAATAATGTATTAGTGATTCAATGACCGTTTCGTATTGATTATAGAAATGAAATATTTCCATATTAGTTAATATCAATGTACTGTTTTGTAATTATAAATATATATATATATATATATTTATATATATATATATATAAAAATGGGTCATGCTAACGAGTGCCCTTAGGGCACTGGTTAAGAATCCAGTTATAAAAAATTTTTATGAGAAAAAAAAAAGCAATTATATATATATATATATATATATATATATATATATATATATATATATATATATATATATATATATATATATATATATATATATATATATATATATATATAAATGAAGATGTATATTTAATTAGAAGTTCATAAATTATTAAGAGTTTAAAAATGTAAACCCTTATATGTTCACACCATCGTAATTCTTAAAAATGTGAACCCTTATATTTTTTTAGAAGACCTAATCAATTTAACTAAATGTATACTTTGACCCACTTATTCTAACCAATGAAAAACATGCATAGAGTTTGAAAAAAATCACCCTAAAATACAAATAAAACAATAAAATATTACATGTATAAGCTTAGCAATCACGTGAGGTGAAGGATTAAGTCAAACGAGAAAGTTTATAGATACAAAAATGTTGGACATTTACTGATATGATAAATTGTTAGTAATAGGTAAAAACGTGATGTTAGTAATAGGCTTAAATGAAAACTAGTAAAAACTTGCTACCTCAATTAAAAATGTTGTCAAATTTGTGCGCCTGCCACGGAGAAAACGCAGATATGATTAAAAATTTTAAACTAAAAAATAAACGGAAGGAAGCGGAGTAGTGGTCGACGAAGAAGACAGAGTAGTGGTCGACGAAGACGAGAAGAAGAAAATAAGGTGACAGCATCATCAAAGTTCCCCACTGCCACTTTGGTTTTAATATTGTTTTAGACATTTGGAGTTTTGGACACAACAAAATGTCACTGTATTGGAGGTCATACTCATATCTAGACGCGGTTATCTAGTCCTTAGATCACTTAATTAAAGAGAGAAAGAGAGGATTTCTTCTTCAATGAGGTGGCACTGGCACCCATTATATTTATACACAGAAGAAACGGGGTTTCCCTTTTCCAATGATTGGGCACCAGTAATTTTATAAAGAGTTTAGGCAGAAAGACCTACAGAGAAGACTAGAGTTTTATTAAGGGAAAAAGCTAAAGAATGACTTAAAAGGAATTGGTTTGGAAAAGAGAAATGTTATTTATAAATCTCTTTAAACGGACCCATTAAAATAAATAAATACATGGGAGACCGGCATCTTTATTATACAATGCGAGTTTAGACTGAGACAAAAAGGCGTAGAAAGAGTTTACCGAGTGGACTAATTTTCAAAGTCCGCAGATGGGAAAAGGATTTTTTTTTTTTTAATTTTTTTTTTATAAAAATAAAAATTAGGTGAATGAAAGTAGTCCATTAGAATTTTTTTTTTTTTTTTTTTAATAAGAAAAATAGACCCGTCCATTAGTTCAAGTCTCCCAAGGGAGAAAAATAATCATTTTCTGGAACATCATAATAAGAGTCTTTTGGCTGAGTAAAGACAAAGTTTGGCTATAACTCCTACTAAAAAAATAAATATTGTTAAATATTTAAAAATCTAACAGTTAGATTGCATATTCTTTATATTCTTAATACGCATGTCAAATTTTGTGCGAACCAAATGTTATTTATTATGCAAAACTTATTTTTTATGAATAATTTTACACTACAAAAACTTGAAATTTAAATATTTAATTGATAATATAATTTTTGATTTTTGATTTTTTCTAAATTTTACAAGTATAAAGGATATAAGATGAGTGTAGGTGCAGTTATTGGCGAGTTTATTAAGAGTACTGTAGGTACTGTTAAAAGTTCTTTAACAGAATAATGTAGTGATAATACTGAAATAGTTGAAAATTTGGTGGCGTGATTGTCGAAGGAGATTCTGGCAATATGCCCTTAATTTCTAAAAAAAATTGGCAATATGCCCCTGTTTGCAAACTATATAGGGGCGTGCCCCTATTTCGATACTCGATTATCCTAAAATCGAGTTCAATTAAATACTCGATTCGTAGAAAATCGAGTTATGCTCAATCAAACTTAAAAAAAAAAAAAAAAAAAAAAAAAAAAAAAAAATTACATGGAACTCGATTTCCTGAAATCAAGTTCCATGCAAAAAAAAATTTATAAGTGTGATCATCCCATATTCAGGGATCCCTATAGTAGCATTTTTAAGCCCTATAGTGACGTTTTAAAGCCCTATAGTGGCGTTTTCCTGCAAATTTTTTTATAAGTGCGGTTGCCCCATATTCAAGGTGCCTATAGTGGCGTTTTTAAGCCCTATAGTGACGTTTTATAGCCCTATAGCGGCGTTTTCCTGAAAAAAATTTATGAGTCCCCATACCAAGTTCAAGGAGCCCTATAGTGGCGTTTTTAAGCCCTATAGTGACGTTTTTAAGCCCTATAGCGGCGTTTTGGAACTCGACTTCCCTAAAATTGAGTTACATGCTTTTTTTTTTTTTGTTTATTTTTTTTTAAAAGTTTTATTGGGCATAACTCGATTTTCTATGAATCGAGTATTTCATTGAAACTCGATTTTAAGGTAATCGAGTATCGAAATAGGGGCATATCCCTATATAGTTTCGAAATAGGGGCATATTGCTAAATTTTTTAAAAATTAAGGGCAAAAGGCTTGAATCTCCGATTGTCGAATTACATTAGAAATAAATGTACAAAAAAAATACAACCAAAATGTGGCAGTGGTAGTACCGAATTACTACCTACCCTGCTGCCCTTAACAGAAATAATAACTTCAATTAAAAATTTATATGAAAATAATAATGTGTAAAATTACGAGGTCTCAAAACTTATGTGTATGAGCTCAACGAAAAGTCATACAAATTCGGTTTTATATATTATAGATTATAGATTGTACATTAGAGAAAGTTTATTGGCATAAAAAAATCTCTCAACATTTTTATAACAACTTTGTTTTGATTTGTGGTAGGTTGGTACAATCTTTATTTTATTTTGTATTGACTTGTGGTGGGCTAACATTTCAATTTATTGTGAAAATCTTGTGAAATTTTGTTGTGGCCGTAGAAAAAGTATTTAGATTATAAATTATAGAAATACTACTGAAGAGAGAAGAAAAAAAAACACAAACAAAAAACCTGAAACCCTTAAAAAATTCACACACTTAATCTATGATTTATTTACCATCTTTTATATATATATATAGAGAGAGAGAGAGATTATGGAACTCAATTGTCTTTTTTCAGTTCTTGGCATCAACGATTGATGAGAAAGAGGTTAATTTCAGTAAAATTTTGATGTTTACCTTATTTAGGGTTTGAACTATATAAATTTGGAGGAAAAAAAAAAAAAAAAAAAAAAAACGTGAGAGTATGAGTTTGGAGAAAGAGAGCATGAGTAGGATATATATATATAGTCAAGTGAGTTATTTTAGTGCAAAAGACTAGGTGTCCAGCATAAATGAATCATAAAAAAACACAATCATATATCTAGTCTATAATTCTATACTATTCCTTAAGTTCCCATAATCTACAATATTTATAAGATAAACTACCGTAACTATCTGTATAAATCCACCACCCAAAGAACCAATGTCTTTGAAACATACTCCGTTAGAATTAAAATTAAAATTTGTTATCAATTTAAATCCAAAAGTCATAATTTTGAAGTTTGGATTGCTCCAACTTGACGCCATGTAGGGGAATATTACTTTAAACAATCAAAGAACCGAGATAAGCAAGTTTGTTCTATTTATCATCTAAATAAGTAAATATGATGTAGGAAGAGAAATGGAAGATAAAACAAAAAGATCCTGAAGAAAATAATTGTATTGATGACGAGAAAGTCATTCTCAAACAGTTTATTCGAGCAAAATCGATCCCTAGTTTCTAATTATTTATACTATAAATGAATATTTTCCTTCGTTTTTACATGAAACTTATTTTATCCTATATTCAAATATCAACGAGTTTCCCAATTGTTTGCCTAAAAATATGTGCAAAAACTTCATCTAAATTCATCAAAGTTCTTTACATCATTGTTATTCAATGCAAGAATAATGTTGGTGTGTGTTAGTAAAAGATAGCGTTGACTAGTTCTGCTAATCGAAGAGCAGATGACCCATTTATCTTTTTCGTGTAACAAATGTTTCATCGCCAGAGATCACTCAGATTTTCTGTTCTAGGTAAAGACTTGAGGGGTGTGGAACCTCAATTTTGCCCAGCCCAAATGGGCCAAATCTCTCAGATTGGAGGCTAAATGAGCCATCAGCCCTTGGCTAAAAAATAACAACAGAAAATGATAATAACAATAAGCTCTCCTCATTGCATTCAATGACCTTAGGATACAATTTTTGACATTTACCTTTATCAAATGGGAAGTAGCCCAACATTCAAGGTCCGACCCTAATGCTAAGCCCCTATCGAACCAAGCCCCGAATTGAGGTTTCAAGTCACCTAGAAATTTACCCTCACACATATATTCTTTTGTGAAGATTATATTTTGTTCTTGGTGCTTGTAACCAATAATTTCACTAAACCATATCATTAGAGGTGTGCATCCAACCCACTAACTTGACGAAACTAACCCAACCCGATACCTTTGGGTTGGTTTCTTGAGTTGGTGCAATGGGTTGAAATTTTATTTTGAACCTAAGTTAGGGCAGGATTCAAGTTATTAGTTTTTCTTTTCCATCCATATGACCTAACTCAATCCACCTTATATATAAATTTATTTCATCACCTTATTTTAATTTGATTAGTTTGATTACTTTAGTATTTTGAGAATTCGATTTGATAAATTAAGAAATTTGGAATATAGTTTAGACATTGACCATGTGAATTGTAATAATTTATTGAAAAGAAAAAGTGTTTAAATAGTAGATGAAAGTCCAATTTTTACAAGAGATAAAATGTCTTAGGATAATTCACTGACCCAACCCAACCTAACCCAACCCTCGGGTTGAATTTTCTACACATGTGATGGGTTGGAAATTTCTTATCCCCACCTTATCAAGTTGGATTGTGAAAAAGTTATCCAAATTGATTCGGACACACCCCTACATATCATAATAATTCAAACTCGTAAATCATTTCTACCTACTAGTTCTCCAGACTTCACAAATGTCCAACAACACCCACATAAAACCAACTAATAATAATAATAAAATACCATTTTTTTTTTTTTTATGGTCCTTTCACTGCATTTTCCTTGTTGTTTCACATTTTGATCAAAGTAGTCAATATTGTATCAGTGATTCAATAACCATTTCGTATTGATTAGGGAAACAAAATACTTAAGTATTAATTAATATCAATTATTAAGAGTTTAAAAAATGGAAACCCGTACATGTTCACACCATCATAATTGTTTTTGAGAAGACCTAATTGATTTAACTAAATGTATACTTTGACCCACTTAATCTAGCCTATGAAAAAACATGCATAGAGTTTGAAAACATCACCAGAAAACACACATGAAAGAATAAAATATTACACATATACACTTAGCAATCACGTGAGGTGGAAGATATATTAAGTCAAAAAGAGAAAGTTTAGGGACACAAAAAAATTTATATTTGTTTATATGACAAATTGTTAATAATAGGTAAAAATACGATGTTAGTTATAAACTTAAATGAAAACTAATAAAAATTTGTTATTTCAACTAATATTAAAAATGGTGTCAAATTTTATGTGTACGTACCCTTTTATTTTCTTTTGCTGAATTTGTGTACGTACCTTACTCAAGTAAAATTTGTCTAGAAAATACCTCAGTTAGTAGGTAGACCTACCCATTTGGCATAAGTAAATAAAAAGAAGCACAGGTAACATATAAAATAAATAAATGCGTGGCTGAAACCGAGAAAAGTCAGAAAACAAAGATATGATTAAAATTTTCAAACTAAAAGATAATACGAAATGAAGCAGCGGTCGAAGAAGAAGACATGGTAGTGGCAAACGACGAGATGAAGAAAATAAGGTGACAACATCAAAGTTCCCCACTTTGGTTTTTAATATTGTTAGACCTATGTGACAGGAAGGGCCTATTTGATATAATCACATAGTTACCGTAAATCCGAAGAGAAAAAACTATAGGTGTAATTACAGACCCCTCTTTTGAGGTTTAGGAGAATAACACTCCATCCTAAAAAAAAAAACACTTCCGTTTCTTGAAGTGTGAAAAAATTAACACTCTTTTCCTCACCTTTTGTTTATAATAGTAATGAAATATTCTAAATTTTTATTGGAATCTCTTTACAAAAATTTAATCATAGTTAGTTAAAAAATAACTGATAGATTCAGAATAAAAATACTAAATTTATCTAGTATAAGTTTCATTTCTCCAATCCTTAAAAGAGATGAGTGTAATTATCCAAAAATATATATGCCATATTAGTGTAAAAGCATAAAAGTTCAAAGAAGTTTTTTTTTTTTTTTTTTAGAGAGTTTCATCTTATGGCGTCCGCTTCTAAAGATAACTTTTTATCATCAGACCAAGATGTCAATCAGTTTTTGGTGTAGCTAGGCTAGGATTGAATATCAGAGCTCTTATATAACCATCAAAGACTTTACCTTAACTGGAACCCACCCAAAAAGTTCAAAGAAGTTAATTAGTGCAATTTAATCATTTTGTTTTTCATCTCTATCTTTAGCCATTTGGACTTTTGGAGTTTTGGACACATGACAAAATGTCACTGTATTGGAGGTCATCAACACTCGGTTATCTTGTCCTTGAGATGCCCCTACTTAATTTAATAGAGAAAGAGAGAGGGTTTCTTTTTCAATGAGGTTGTATAGAGAGATGAGACCGAGTTCCTTTACCCTTTTCCAATGATTGGGCACTCGTTATTATATAATATTAGTGTGATTAAATGAAGTCTTTAAGGCATTTGTTAACAAATTATTTT
Organism: Quercus tomentella; assembly: GCA_028535165.1. Classification (NCBI taxonomy): domain Eukaryota; kingdom Viridiplantae; phylum Streptophyta; class Magnoliopsida; order Fagales; family Fagaceae; genus Quercus; species Quercus tomentella. Next base: position 72,762,125 of record JAPQVY010000068.1, on the reverse strand, counting down.
AACAAAATTTTAATACAACTTTCATAAGAAATATAAAGTTGTCAGAAAATAAGTTGTTTTGTTTTTCTTTTCCCATAAAATTTATAATAAAAAAATTCTTAAATCAATACTCTTATGGCATCCGTTAACTTTTCTCATTATATAAAAAGTTTAGGAAAAAATTCTTAAAGAGTAGAGTTTAGTTTTATTAATGGAAAAATAAATTAACAAATATTTTAAGGATATTAGTTTAGAAAATACTTTTGAGAGTTTCTTATAGGAAACATTAATATATTTTTTTACAACTTTTATATTCTTCATAAAAGTAATATCAAAAATTTCTTAAAATAATCATTTAATAAATATCCTAAAAACAATTGTTAACTAACACATTAAAAAAAAAGTATTCAAAGGAGACCGGCACCTTTATTATACAATGAGAGTTTAGACAAAAAGGCCTAGATAGAATTAAGGAGGCAACTAGGAAACTACTTTTCAAAGTCCGTAGTTAGTAAAATGTTAGGTTATGTTTGGTAATAGTTTTTGTTTTCTATTTTCAAAAACTTGTTTTGGGGAATATAAAGAAAAAAAAATTCTTATATTTTTGAAATCAAAAACATGTTTGGTTAGTTGAAATTAAAAAAATAGTTTTTTGAAGAAAAAAATAGAAAATACTAAAATATGTTGTCACTAAGATTTGAACTCTAATGTCAACTCATTAAATGAGACATATTCTTTAAGTTAAATGCATATTTTCATTGATTTTTGAAAATTAGAAACTGAAAACAGCTTTTTGCCACTACAACAAAATGTATTTTTAGTGACGAAAATTAGTGAGGAAATATTTTTCGTCGCTAAAAATACAGCTTTAGTAATAATGAAAAAAATTATAACATTTAGTGACGAAAAATAAATATGTTGGATGCAGCCATTCTGAGTACAAATTTAGTTCTGCCAATTTTAAAGCAACTATACCTTTTGTAGGCATAGTCACGCTTGCACATATATATGCATCTTTATGTAGGAAGCGTAAAACTAATGAATTTCAACATTTTAACCAACAATGTCTAGTAACTGATTAACCAATTTTGCTTATGAATTATGGTCTAGGAAAACAGATAGTAACTAACGGCTGAAATAAAGCTTTTAAGACTATCTGTGAAAAACCAAGCAGTTTTGTAGAGAGGTTTAAAGTTTGAACTACCGCTTAACACAGCAATGGATGTAGCAATAGATTCTCCAGCTTTAACAAAAGTAGAAATTATGACTGGCCACATTTATTATAGACACCCGAAATCACATTGAGTTGCAAGAAATACTTCATTGTTAGTCTACTTTCCAAAAAGCATACACCCAAATCCTATTTTCCCTAGGATGTTGATCAATTATTTGATTAGTTGGAAATTAACGTGAGAGAGAAACATAAAGAAACATTGGGTAATTTTCTTAATGTATCTCAGCATCCAAATGTGGTATATAACCTCTAAGCTAAATAGAAACAAAAGAAGATAAGATTAGATGAGTATAAGGAATCAAAGTACATATATTACAAGGGCGGAGTTTAAATTGGTAAGCATTATGTTGTAATGCAACTCATATCCTAACAGCCCACTCAACCAAACTTTAAATCAAATAAAAATTAAATCAAGCCCCAAAGAAAGTAATGGAGAAACAAAGACATAAAAAAACTACAGATTCAAAAAAGCAAACAGACACTGGAAACTGCCTTCTTTTTAGTACAAAAGGCCATTAAGACTTGGAAGGGGATAAAAGAAAATATTTGATTATAGAATTTTGAAACAGAAAGTTGAGGAAAATAAATGTAAAGAAGTTGGACAGGGGCTACATTTCATATTTAAGTTTTTAAAAAGAAAATAATAATGAAACCAAATAACTTAGGAACCAAAAATTAGAATCAAGTTAGTTACACACATACTGAAGTTTATAATAATGAAACAACTGTCAAAAGTACACTATGATTGGAATCTTGAAATATATATAAAAATAAATAAATAAAAAATAGTTGAAGTAGCAGGCTAAAGAACCAAACAGATATGAACAATGCAATTGCAGGAAAATGCTCCCTTCACATAAACCATGCATGTCACTTAAAGAATCTATCTCATAAATATGGTCATTAGCAAACTCTTCATGGAAAATAAAAAATAACCTTGAATTATAAACAATAAATTTGGGAGGATTATTCACATCATAAAACTTAAATTATAAACAATAAAAATAAATTTTAGAATAAAAAACAACAGCAAAATTTAATCAAACAATTTGTGAGCATATTACTAAAATGTATATATTGATTACCATCTTACGCATTACAAAGCTAATCACTGCTGTCAATTTCAAAAACTTAGCAGTCTTGTTAGGACATATGTGGAACATCTTATGAACATATGTCATTTAGAATTGGCTAATCCTTTGACAAAATGCAATTTACTTGTAATTTGGGTTGATCTAAGATGTGTTTAATACTTCAAGGAACAAGAGTTCAAGTCCAAGTATTGAAGCCATGCAACTGTGTCCAAGAATCAAGTGAAGAAGTGTTGTTCATTAAAGCTCGACAGATAGCTCAACAAATGTATCAATCGAGATTTAATATTCGAAGCTCAACAGATAGCTCGTCAATTGTATCTATCGAGAATTATGAAATTCAAATTTCCAAAAAAAAAAAATTTCACGCATATCCAAGCTATTTGTGTAAGGTTTCTTTTCTCACAACCCTAGACATATATAAAGATTATTTTAAGGGCCGCCATAAGGTTGTTGCACTTGTTGTTACATGCATATTGTGACCGGAGACAATCTGTCCTAGTTCTTCTTTCTCTTGAAGAAGCTGCTGCGTTTGTACGCTGTAGAGTTTTGTAACCAAGGAGCTTCTTGACTTCATCGTGTGGATGAATTGAAGAACTCTGTAGCTAACATCCTTCTCAAGTTGGTGTGTTAGTCTCGTACTGGGATCCGTGCATCAATTGGTTAGTGACATACTTGGAGCCGTGCATTGAAAGGTGAGATTGTCACTACATTACAAGTCCAATTGTATATTGGGGTAAGAGTTCAACTGTAGGTTGGTATAAGGTACTGGGATTCCTTTACTTATAACCGCTTGTTTTGATAATAGTGGATTCTCGGGAATGGTGACCTTAAATTCACCCGGTAGGGTTTTGTCTCAGTGGTTTTCCCCATTCCTAAACAAATCACCCGTGTCAAATTTAATTTCCGCTGCATTTAGTTATTTAGTGATTTGTTTGTACTACCATGTGTATTGCATGTTAAATTGACTTAATTAATTTACTTGGCCAATTAATTGGTTAATTTACCTAAGGAGTCAATATATTCTTGGCCTATCAAGTCTCAATTTTCAAAAGAGAAAAAATAATAATCGTAATGAATTTTGTAAATGATCACCCAAAACCAAACCAATCTAATTCAAGCCAAAACTAACACAACAATAATTTAAAATGTTAAAAATTAAAAACTGGCCAAATTACTTATCAGCGGCATGCTAATGGAAGCCTAACTCAAAGCCAAATCTAATTGAAATAGCTAAATCTAAACCAACCCAACCAAGAAATTCAAACCTAAATCATATTCAATCCCCATATTTGAAAATGAAAGGGAAAAAACCAAAAACAATAACTTTACAGGCATACAGCCTGTCTCTCTGTGCCTTATGGACTCTATCTGGGTGTATGATGTTTTGGCAAAAAGACCTAAAATAAGATTGAAAAAGGGAAAAAATATTAGAAACGGAAATACCCAATGATTTCAATCCTATACTTATTTAATCTCAATGGTTTCGTAAAGATTAGAAACAGAAGCACCCAAACTAAAATCAATATTTTTAGTGATGTTTGTAATCTAAAAAATAGAACAAAAGCAAATATCTAAAATTGAGATAACAAACATTTTGATAGAGAACCCAAAAACTCGAAACAAAAACAAATAAAATGTAAACATATCAACAAAAAAACTAAATCAAAAGTAACGTTTCATACCAAAATGCCAAAATCTAAAAAATGGGAAAAAAAAAAATTGTACCGGTTTTGAGTCTGACGATCTAGGTGGCAGATATATGGCCTAACAGTGTTGATGGTCCATAGTTTTTTCTTCATGTGTGTTTGCGGTTCCGGTGGCCCAAGTCTGGTGAGGGAATGGACAATGGCCTCGTACTTAGATTCATTGTTGGTCACAGGAAATTGAAGCTAAACACCGTACTTTAAGATGTCTCCCTCGGGAGTGGTGATGACGATGCTTGCTCCTCCTCTCTTCTGTGTTGATGATCCGTCCGTATGGTTCTTTTGATAGAGAACCCAAAAACTCGAAACAAAAACGAATAAAATGTAAACATATCAACAAAAAAACTAAATCAAAAGTAACGTTTCATACCAAAATGCCAAAATCTAAAAAATGGGAAAAAAAAATTGTACCGGTTTTGAGTTTGACGATCTAGGTGGCAGATATATGGCCTAACAGTGTTGATGGTCCATAGTTTTTTCTTCATGTGTGTTTGCGGTTTCGGTGGCCCAAGTCTGGTGAGGGAATGGACAATGGCCTCGTACTTAGATTCATTGTTGGTCACAGGAAATTGAAGCTAAACACCGTACTTTAAGATGTCTCCTTTGGGAGTGGTGATGACGATGCTTGCTCCTCCTCTCTTCTGTGTTGATGATCCATCCGTATGGATCATCTAGTGGATTGGTTCTTGGTCGTCTTCGTGTTTGGGTGTAGTGAATTCTGCTATGAAGTTTGCCAGTGCCTGGGCTTTTATGGGCATCCTAGGCCAATACTCTATGTCAAATTGACTGAGCTTAATGGCTCATTGTATCATCTGTCCTGCGGCTTCTGGTTTGTTCATTACTTTTTTGATGTGCTGGTCCGTCATTACTATGATCGGGTTCGCCTGAAAGTATGGATGAAGCTTCAAGTAAACCACCACTAGGGCGAACATAATCTTCTCCATTTGCGGGTACCTGGCCTCAGCCCCTTGGAAAGCCTGACTAATGTAGTACACTAGACATTGCACCCTCTATTCTTCCCTAATTAAGGTCGCGCTCACCGCGATCGCAAATACTGCCAATTACAGGAATAGGTCCTCGCCTTCTTTTGATGAGCTCAGGAACGGGGGATTGCTTAGTTAACACTTCAGCTCTTGGAATGCCGCTTCACACTCATCCATCCAAACGAAAGCCTGTTTCAAAGTTTTGAAGAAAGGAAGGCACTTGTCCATCGCTTTGGAGACAAACCTGTTAAAGGCTGCCACCCTTCCTATGAGTGACTGTACCTCCTTGATTGTTTTTAGGGAAATCATCTCAAGGATGGCTTTTAACTTTTTTGGATTTTCCTTTATTCCTCTCTGTGACACCATAAAGCCGAGGAATTTTCCCGAGGAGACCCCAAATGCACACTTGGTCGAGTTCAACTTCATGCTGCACTGCCTGAGCGTGTTGAATGTTTCCTTGAGGTCATCTAGATGATCCTTCTCTTCTCTACTTTTGATGAGCATGCCGTCCACGTACACTTCCACGTTCCTCCCAATCTGTTTAATGAACATCTGGTTTACCAGTCTCTGGTATGTGACTCCTACATTTTTTAACCCGAAGGGCATAACCCTATAGCAATAGAGCCCCTGGCAGTTGATGAAAGCAGTCTTTTCTTGATCTTCTTTGGTCATTTGTATTTGGTTGTACCCTGAGAAAGCATCAATAAAGGCGAGGAGCTTATGTCCTACCATTAAGTCTACAAGTTGGTCAATTCTAGGCAGAGGGAAGCTGTCTTTCGGGCAGGCCCCATTTAGGTCCATGAAGTCAACGCACATTCTCCATTTCCCATTTGCCTTTTTGACCATGATGACATTGGCCAGTCATTCAGGATAATAAACCTCCCTAATGAAGTTAGCGACGAGCAGCTTGTCAACCTCGTCCACGATCGCCCTGTTCCGTTTAGGGGCGAAGACTCTCCTTCTCTACTAGACTGGTTTTCTTTCGGGGTCTACCTTCAGGCGATGCTAAATGATGCTTGCCGGTATGCCAGGCATATCTTCATGACTTCATGCGAACACGTCCAGGTTACCCTTCAAAAAACTTATGATCTCTTTCTTCGTCCGGAGGTCTAGGCTCGTTCCCACTTGGGTTGTCTTTGTGGGATCTCCTTCTACCAACTTAATCGTTTCCAAGGCTTCCATGATTTCTGGGGTCTTCTCCTTAATCATCCATGTATGGTTTTCCTTCAACGACAACACTACCCGGTAGCATTCTCGTGCTAACACTTGGTCTCCCCTTATTTCACCAATTCCCCGTTTCGTCGGGAACTTCACCTTTAGGCAATATATGGACATGGCCACTTTCCAACAATTGAGGGTGGGCCTTCCTATAGTAACATTGTAGGACGAGGGTGAGTCCGCTACCAATAAATTATGCTAATTAGTTACTTGGAAAGGATATGAGCCTGCTATGATTGTTAGTGTTACTATTCCCCTCGGGTACACCTTATCTCCACTGAAACTGAAAAAGGGAGATTTGAATGGACGAAGTCTCTGTGGGTCCACCTTTAGCTACTAGAAAGCGGAAAGGTAGATGATGTCTACCAAGCTCCTATTGTCTACCAAGATCCTCCTAGTGTTGAATCCTTTTATCGTGAGCATGATAACCAAGGGGTCATCATGGGGTTGCTTTACTCCCCGCGCATCTTCTTCTGAGAAGACCATACCTAAGCTCTCCCTTCGTTGGTGTTTGGACTAACATACTGCATGGACGCTATTCACATGCCTTTGTTGTGCTTTCTTCATAGACCTGAACGATCCCTCTGTGGTGGGTCCCCCGTTGATCATCCTTATTTCACCTATAGCATCCCTTGGATGATCCTTTGGACGATCCTCGTCTTTGGGCTCCTCACTTGATCTCGTCTGAGCATTCGACTTCGTCTGTCCTGGCCCGTCCTTCTTTATGAACCTCTGCAACTTTCCCTTCTTGATCAACTCTTCTATCTGTTCTTTCAGATCCCTACAATCTTCTGTGTAATGGCCATGATCTTTGTGGAACCGACAATACTTCTTCCTGTCGTGGACATCAGGTGAGGAATGTTGTGGTCTCGGCCACTTAAGAGCATGGTCATCTTTGATCTACATCAATATTTTGTCGACAGGCATGACTAAAGGAGTAAATTTTACTGTCCTTGAGGGCTTGTCATCTCTTCTTTTGACAAATTCTCAGTTCGATGAAGGGGAGTTTCTTTCTCTCTTTCTACTTTTCTGCTTATCTCGAGTGTACCTCCTTTGTGACCCCTCATGCCCGATCAAAGCCAAAGCGTTTTCAGTGTTCATGTACTTTTGTGCCTTTAGCAACATCTCTGCCATTGACCTAGGGGGGCTTTTCGTAAATGCAACTATGAAGTCCTTTGATTTCAACCCTGCTTTAAAAGTGGTCAACTGCACCTTGTCTTCTGCTTCATCTACCTCCAGTACTTCTTTGTTGAATCTCTTCACATAGGACCTTAGCGATTCTCCATCAACAAAGTGTCGGAAAAAGGAATTGTTGAGCTGCACGAAGCCATCAATGGACGATCTGGGAAGTTTACTGAACCACACTTTGGTGGCTCCCTTGAGGGTGGCCTGGAATGACCTGCACAAAATCTCATCGGGGGTTTGCTGCAAATTTAAGATCATTTTGAAGGTGGTTATGTGATCTAAGGGATCTTTCAAACCATCGAACAATTCTAACTGAGGAAGGCGGAACTTTGGTGGCAAAGGGTACCCTAGGACTCTGGTGGTGAATGGGGAGTCAGTCCTTTTACCATCCCGTCCAAATTCTTGTTCAACTTTTCTTCCATCGCATTTTTAAGCTCGTCCATCTCCTTTCGCATGCTCTTCAAGAGGTCATTACTGTCTTCGTCTGATGGGTTTACCCTTCCTGACCCATTTCTCCTATTGCTCTTCTCTTTGTCCTCATTCCTGTTGGTGTCGCGATTGCCCTCTTGTTGCAGTTGCAACCTCATCTCTTGATTCTATCTGGCAAGCTCTTCCACATTGGCTATGAATGCCTAGATTTGCAAGGCCAAGGCTGCTAGATCTTGAGAGGCATAGGACTCTATCTGGGTGTTATAGAGGGTAGAGCTACACTCCTAATCATATGTTTTTCCCCACAAATGGCACCAAACTGATGATGCCAAGTATCATCAGTCAAAATGATTGTCTAGAAGGAGGATGGCCCAAGATCGTCCAAAGACCTGCAAGGAAAAGGTGGGAAACGGAAGGGATGAAAGTCACCAGTGTGGTGCCTGCCACAGGGCCTCCGATGATAAAGTCAGATAACTAAGAGAGAAAAGAATGCTTGGTGTATCAAGTATGAGTGTTAGAGAGTAAGGATAAAGAAATTTCATACCTCCCCCAAGGTCCTGAGGCACCTATATATACGCATGCTTTAGGATTCTAGTTGTTAGAGGTGTTTAATGGTGGTATCAAGGTAGTATCTATAGCGCTCTTATGTGGTTTGAATGAGAGGATCTCGTTCCCTCAACAGCTGGAATCCTTATTACTGATGTGTAACGCCCTCCATTTATTGTGGCTTAATGGTCCCACCTTCGTCTAATGGTGACCACTGTGGACGAGGGATCCTCCTTATGTCTAGTGATGACCACTATGGACAAGGGTTTTACCTGAGGGAAATATGTTGGGCTCATCAATTTCGATGGGGAAGGAGTGGAGGAAATGCAAGCTGATGAGAAAAAATTCTAGCACAGTATCTGGGAATTGCGAAGCCCCAAAAAAAAAAAAAAAAATTGTGGCGAGTTTGTCATGATTCTATTCCCACAAAATCAAATCTAATGAGATGATATATTATGGACAACCCATTGTGTGAACGATGCTTGCGAGAAGAGGAAGGTCCATTACATGCATTGTGGTCATGCAGCGGTCTCGATTCAGTATGGTCGTCCTCGGAGTGGAGTTTCCATCCAAATATCAGTAACACCAACTTCAAAGAGCTTCTGTCATGGATACTCAAAAATCAGGCCACTCCGAAGCTTTTTGCAATGATAACATGAGGAATATGGCATTAGAGAAACCAGGTTTGCCTTTATAAAACTTGCTGCAACTCGGACCAGATCGCACTGCAAGCAAAAGAGAGGCTGGATGAATTTTTTGCTGCAATCCAACCTAAGCCACCAGTAAGGCAAAGAACAAGGTTGAAATGGAAGCCACTGAATGCCAGTTTGTTCAAAATAAACTTCAACTGAGCAATTTTCAAGAATGAAGATGGAAGCGGCGTAGGAGTTGTTATCTGAGACTAGAATGGTTCCGTAATTGCATCCCTCACTCAACTGATCTCCTAAGCACTTCAGCCACTTGAAATCGAAGCAATTGCAGCAACTCGGGCATTGTAGTTCGGACATGAAATAGATATAAGTGAAGCAGTTCTTAAAGGCGATTCCGAGTTAATCATTGAGTCCTTGAAGATAGGTGGCAATACTAGAATCGTAAGGATATTAAATTAAGAATTGTCCTGTTATTGATATTTATTTCTAATAAAATGTCAAATTAGAGATAATTATCAATGAAAGCACGAATACTTTGAATTTTTAAATTTAGTACTTTTTGAAACTTCTGATAAGTGAGTTTTAATTAGAGTGGTATTTAATTTGTTTCTTAAAATGTTAGTAATAAAGTTTCACTTATTGTAGTCGTTAATAATAATTTTAATGTTTTGATAATGAATATCATAGTAATTAATTGAATGCAAATCAAAACATGGCACGTAGTGATTGGTGGAACATAAAGTGGTACAAAGAATTTGTATTCATAAGTAATTAATCTATGATTTATTTACCAAATTATTACACATATATATTGGGTATAAAGCTAATTGTCTGTTTATATAAATTAGCTAATGTGCACTACACATAATAAAGACACATTTCAATTTATTAGGGTGTGTTGGAGCAATAAGCTCCAAACATGTTTGGAGCCAAACTTTGTCCTTTAAATATTATATCATTCACGTTTTAATGATTCTAAAAAAAATGCTCTTAATTTATTGACATCTTTTTGTAAGGTACATAAATGCATAGGGTACGATTTCTTCCCTTGGACCAATTAAAATTTCTCAAATTCCCTTTTTGCATTCATGTATAATTTCCAATCACCTCTCAAAAAGAATCTATTTCTTTTGATTTATTTTCGAATTTCGGTTCTTCTTTTTTTTTTTTTTTTTTTTTTTGGAATATTTGTCAACCTCTTTTGAATTGTTGTTTATTAGTGGGTTTTTGATAATTGGTTTTGAGGATTAGACATTGGTTTTTTTTTTTTTTTTTTTTTTTTTTTTTTTTTTTTTGCATTTGATTATTAGTTGAGAATCAAAAGCTCAAGAAAAACTAGGTTTAACAAATGTACAATAAAAAATTCTGAGAGAGCATCATTGTTTGATATTATTAATTGTGCACCCTTCTTCATTGTATACTTCCACCTTATTTCTATGTGCAGGTTTTGCCAAGTCAAAAAACCAATTTGGAGAATTAATATTTGATACAATTGTGGGTTCCAATTAGCTCAACTAGTAAAGTCTCTGATGGTTGAATAAGAGATCTAAGATTCAATTTTCGTCTACACCGAAAATCAATTGGTATTTTGATTTAATGATAAAGAACTATTATTAGGAATGGAGGCTATAAGTTAAAACTTTTTTTTTTTTTAAAAAAAGCATTGATCCAATCACCATTATATTGTTGCTTGACACAAATAAACATTGAAACTTTTTTATGTAAAATATGCTCATAGACAACTCTTAGCATATATTCTTAAAATTTTGGTGTTTCCTTATCTTGTGAATTGACTCTTCAAGTTCTTTACTTCCATGTTTTCTCTCTAGGTGGTCTTATATTTATACTACTATTTAAGAGACTTCCCCTATTTGGATTCCTTAATTTTGATACCCGAAATACCCTCAAATTTACCAGTTTGTAAAGCTTAAATAGTAGAGTTAGACATGTAAAATTACTAATTTAAAAAGTCCTAAATTTCAGATAAATTTGAAAAAACATTACCTACAAAATAGGACTACTCCCACAAACCCACCTATTCTAACACACGTTTCCAATATTTTATTCTAAAAAAAAAAAAACCTCACGTTTAGTAAAAAAAAAAAAAAAAAAAAAAAAAAAACACAACTAAATAGATATTAAGATTAGTTTAAATTTTCTCTATATATTACGAGGATTTAGAAAGTTAGTTATTGTCTTTTTTACTTCTAAAAATAACCTTAATTAATAAACTTATTTTTATCTCTAAATCATAAGAGATGGGTTAAAATCTTAAATTGATAAAAATGAAAAACAAAAAACTTAATGAAAAAAGCCCACGTTCTGTCAAAAAAATTATCTACCACGTTCCTATTTTGAACCCAAAAAAAAAAAACTATCCCACATTTTATCCCAAAAAAACTACCCCAGCCACCTCTTTTTTTTTTTTTTTTTTTCAAATTCAAAGTTTAAAAGCAGTACAAGTTTTAGATAACTTCACGTTTAAAAACTCAAGTAAAATATGCTAAAATTTTGGATAAAACTACCATTCTCCCAAAATCACTCCCACAATTTTCCTTTATCTAAATGCAAGTTACATGGAGTTATATTTCTGCCATAATGATAACCACTCATGAGAATATTTATCCAAATTAATTCATGGCCATGTCAAAGATTACTTCCTCACCAGGTTAGGATTTGCTTAATTTGTGATTTATACATGTGGGTAGGGGTGTCCACGGGTCGGTCTGGGTCGGGTTTGTGCCCAACCCGGAACCGACCCGCTCACATCGGGTGGGACGTTGAATGACCCACCGCCGACCACCGACAACCTCAGGTCGAGTCGGATCGGGCTCCGGTGGACAACGGTCGGGTCGGTCGAAGTCGGAGTGAATTTTAACCTCCAGATCTTCGTCGGAAATCGCCAAATCTTTGCCGGATCTCACCGAATCTTCTCTGGATCTTCGCCGGATCTGTTGATTTTTCTTCGGATCTGTGCGACAACCACGAGATCAAAGCAAGAACGACCACCTCAAGCCCAGATTTGAATGAAAACTTCCATCTCATCGCCGGATCTTCGCCGTTCTTCACTAGATCTTCGCTAAATCTGTTGATTTTTCTTCAGATTTGTGTGACAACCACGGGATCGAAGCAAAAAACACCACCTCAAGCCCAGATTTGAGCGAAAACTTCCATCTCATCGCCGGATCTAACCAAAAACTACCAAATCTTCACCGGATCTGAGTGGTTCTAGGTAGATTCGGTCTTCTTTCACGGGATTCGGCGGTCGGATCGGGTTCATCGGGTTTTGGAGAAGAAAACCCGCCATCCGACCCGCCTGAATCGGTTCTTCGTGGCAAAGACCCGCCGCCGACCGTCACCGGCGTTGGATCGGCCGGTTTTCGGGTCGGTCCGAATGGTTTGAACGGGTGGGTCGGTTTTCGGTTTCTGGTGGACAGCCCTACATATGGGTTTGTTACTTTGTCTTCAATGCAGTTTGATCAATAAGATCTTCTAGGGTTTTTTTATTTATTTTTTATTTTTTTATGGTATTTACTTTACTAGGTAAACAATTGTGGGAATTATTTTTATTTTTTTCTCTTTCTTTTGTTTTTTTGAATTGCAATGACCAAGTTATGAGTGGGATTGCTTTGCAACACCATTAGAGTCCAATACACTTTAAACAGGAGTGACCTTTTATGGTAGTGGTATTTAGTTTACTGTGTTAAAAATTGTGGGGTTTTTCACTTCTTCTTCTTTTTTTAAATTAATTTTGCAATTGGAGTCTAATACACTTGGGGGAGTAAACATGAGATTGTAGGGTCAGGTTCTTATTTACTTTTTTCTATTTTTTTTTTCTCTCATTTTAGATTATTTTTTCCATTTTTCAGTTAATTTGTTTTGGATGTACACATTCCTCTTCTACATTGGGGGTTCTAAAGTCAAATGTAAAAGAGGAATCATTACCACCAAATGCAATTGTGTTTATTTATTAATTTTTATGAAATATTGTGTTTATATTTAAGTGCATATTAATTTGATTTGGTGCACTTCATTTATTTCCTTTTCCAGATCTTGGCATCAATACCCCATTTACATTTTGTGTGGAAGAGTGTCCTTTTTTTGGCAATCAATGGATAATGTGGATTTTGCGTTGAGTTAATATATCTTTTAGATTCTCAAAAAACTCAAAGTTGTTGTCTTAGGGTTTTGACTTGGGTATTACTTGGTGGGTAACAAGTATTTGATGAAAGTTGTGAATGGTTGGGTCAGCGATAGGTGGTTTGTAAACATTGCAAATGTATCACAAGTTTGGATGAAGTGGTACTTTATTTAAGCCCAGTGGTGGTACCTTAGCTCGTGGTATTTTTTATTAGTTCTTGATTGTATGAAATGCTTGTACCCACCTATGTAATGACCTTTTACAAATGATGTAATTGTTTAAGTTTTGCTCAATGAATAAAAAGTCATTTACAGAGCCAAAGCGGTTTGGCAAATATGTTAATGTATTCCACAAAGATTATGGCTTTTTTCTTTTTTATAAAACAAAGATTATTGCTTTGGATGTGTACATTCCTAATAAGCGATCAAGCATAATGTTAATTAACTCACACATGAACATAAGGTTAACAAATTGTTGGTCCCATATTGAAATATTTGGCGGTAATGCAACAATTACATCATATGTTCATGTTATAAACTCTTCGTGTTATAAACGCAAAATTAACATTTGCGAACGGCTGATACAGCAAAAGTGTCATGAGGTTAGCCACAAAAAATGAACACTGAAAAACATTGAAATCATATGTTCGTGTGTGGTATTCATTTTTTTGGTGCTAGCCTAGAGACACTCCTAGATGTATCAACTGTTCATAAATGCGTATTATTAGTGGGCGTACACTTCAAATGAAGATGAATAGAAAATTATGACATTAAAAAATAAAAATAAAAAAAGGTGATTGCTGCCTACCATATTGACATTTTTTTTTTTGGGAGCGGGGAGGGGGGGGGGGGGGGTGGGGTTTAAAGGGAGATTTAAACCCTTTATACTTTTGGTGAAAATATGAAGAGATGTCAGTTAAGCTATATCAGACAGATGAACGTTTTAGGCTTTATTGCCGTTAAGTTTCAAAAAAAAAAAACCTTAAAATTGTTCAAGATTGTTCAAGCTCCAAGTTCAAGCTTTATTATGACCTATGATTTATTTATTTTTAGTCCAATTTTTGCTCATTCCCAAATCCTAACTAAGTGTTCTCACTCTTAACAAACATGCCTTTACACACATTAATATGTTTGAGGATAGATATGTTTTGGGATTAATTGTTAAACTAATATACTAGCCTTATCACACGCGCTTCGCCCGTGCAATGAGGCTTTTTTTTTTTTTTTTTTGGTTTAGTGTTATAATTTTTCACTCATTCTAATTTGAGATTTATACCTTTTCCTACAAAAATTGCGCATTTAAAACTACTAATATAGCTAGAAGTGTCATAAGGTTAACTACAAAAAATGAACAAATTCACACATGAACATATGCATTCCACTATTCAATCCAAGCATGTTTTTCACATTTTGATAATTGAAATCAATTGTTCTCTTTTTATAATTGTTTTTTTAGATTGACATTTGATTTCTAACTCTTTCATAAGTCTATTCTTGAATCTTCTTATTGTTAGAATAGGGTTTTATAATCTCTCTAGTAAAATATAATCTTGTTAGATATTACTTTTGCCATAGTATTGTCTATAGGTTATGCAATGTTCTTGAGTTTTTCTAGCAAAGTTATTATTTTCTAAACTAAATTGTTGGAACAATTGATGAATATAATCAACCAAAGAGTGTTTTATTAATAAAGCTTATTTCTAAATCTTCCAATCGGATAGTTTATGCGTTTAATTACTTACCCGATTGTGTACTAAATTGGATTGGTAATTGATGCTTAACAATATTGGTGGACAAACCTTAATGCCCTAGTGATTTTAATTATTGAATTTACCAAAATTTATTTTTCCTAAGTTTCAATCATATTTTTCTACATATTATTAGTGCTTTTGACGTGTTCTTGTTTTCCTTTTCTCGGAATGACAACCTTAGCTACATTACAATTTCCGCTACAAAATTGGACGATATCAAAGGATTAATCTGGTTTCTGTTGTATGCAACTCATTTCCTGTATTTGATTTCATTTTATGCAAGAGATATAGCATCTTATTGATTTCTTTCTCAAACTCTCTCACTATCCTTCTTTGACTTTGCATTCTTCTTTTCTCAAAATTGACCTTTAGGTTGAATATTGTCTATTTTTACCCCTTTTTTGGGTGATAAATTTTTTCTTTCATTTTTTTTTTTTTTTTGATGGTTTGTGGTATTTAATTTCATATACTTACGTGGTCTATTGGAAATTAATATTTTTTTTATTGGGAAAAATACTATTTTGGTACTTAAACTTTACCAAATATTTGTTTTTCATTCCTAAATTTTAAGAAGTTCATTTTTCGTCCCTAAATTATTGAAAAGTTCATATTTCATCCCTACACTATTGAAATTTTTTTATTTATGTCCTTAAATTTTACTAAAAGTTTGTTTTTTACACCTAAACTATTGAAAAAGTTTCTTTTTTCATCCTTATTTTTGTTTCTATACTATTCAAAAAATTCTTTACAAAGTTTAGGGATGAAAAAATAATTTTTTAAAGTTTAAGGACGAAAAACAAACTTTTAATAAAGTTTAAGGACCAAAATATATAGTATTTTACTATTTTTTTTTAATTTTTTTATTTATTTAGGAGCAATAATGATGAATTCTAATAACATATTTGGAAAACTGCTTTTAGTCACTGGACAAGAATAACTGAATAAGAAGACTTTAAAAGCAAGTAAAGAGGACCATATTCATACGGCAACGTTGAATTTTATTCAACATATTTGATATTTTCTATGTTGGTCGTGTTCATTCCAATGAACACTTAAATGCACGCTTAGGCGTGTTCAATCGAATCTTTTTAAATTACACAAACCACAATCTCTCGTTTCCACTTGGTATTGCTTTATCACTTTCCATGTCTTTTCCTCGGTGACCAATAACATCCACTGATTCTTCTATAATGCATACTGAAGGTCCACCATGCAATTTTTTTTTTTTGGATGAAATCACCTGTCAATATTTTATTCAATCATGTCAGAAATCATCTATAAGACTATTCCACTGCACTTGATAGTCTCGATTACCCATATAATTTATTTCTATGAGTGACCAGATTCATAAGATTTGAGAGGTATCAATTATTTTGCTGGACTACAAAATTTGTCTCATATTCAGGTGGGAACTAAGGAAGTATTAGCTGGTGCATATGCATTTGTTTTAGGCTATGATGCGGCTTAATTTCGTATACTTGTCAAAGTTTTTGGTATAGGTTGATTACGGCAGGGCCATCTGATCAAGGATATTAGTTGAAATCAAAAGGCGTTGGCTAACTAAAACTTTTGATGGTCATGAAACGACAGATGATGAGTTATCAGGTAATTAGGATGTAAATGAAAACATAATTCGAACAGCAAATATTGCTTAATTCGGAGAGTTTGAGACAGCCTATATTTAGGAATTTTTTTTTTTTTAGTCATAGTGGGTCTCAACTCTCAATCGCCTGATTATGAATGCTCAGGGTGTTTATAGATATGTTAAAGAAAAGCAGAGATTTGAGTATTAAACGGCATCGTTTGATGATGAAAACATGTTATTAAAGCAAACGGTGTCGTCAAATGCTTCAAATTTACAGGCGTGCACATGTACATTAAGAACATTATTGCGTGGCTTAAGTGACTCACGAGAAGATCACATGAGGCTTATAGAAGTTTTGTTAGTATAATTGGTCAAATGTAAAATTAGTGGAGTCTGTAACAAAGCCGTTAGCTCTGGTTTTGGGAGTTAGTGATATTTTTCCTTTTCTTTTAGTCTTGGATTAGTGTATAAATAGAAGAGCTTAATCAATAATCATAATGTAATTTTTTCTCTTTTTCAATAATATAGATCTAAAACTCTATTTAGAGTGACTCTTCACATGATATAGCTCTGATTTTGCTTATCAATGACTTCCAACATTAATACTATTGCACTTTTGACAAGCAAGCTCTCATCAATGGGGGAGGATGCTTCTAATCCTTCCTTCATAGCGGTGATAGTCCTAGCACATTGCTAGTAACACAACCAATTATTGAAGGGGAATATTATCCAACTTGGACAAAGATCTATGATCATGGTATTGCTAACCAAAAATAAAATAAAATTTGTAACAAGATCCACTACTATCCAAATTTGTCTTCTCCATAGTTCAAATTCTTGGACCACCACAGTTCAATTCATATAATATACATTCTATACTAAAATCAATATTTATCCAAAAAAAAAAAAAAAGAAACATGCCATAATCATCAAAATTAATGGATTTGTACCATACTGATATGTAAGGTCCAATGATTTCATATAAGTCACCAAACTAGTATGATTATGTCCCTCGCAACATTTCAAATATCCACCCTAATTTATCTTGTGAGAGTCATTTTCACATGTTTTGACAATTCTAGATGGTAAACACAATTTGAATTCATAGAAATTAAAATTTGCCTCTTTTTCTTCTTTTCTACTTCCTTATCAATCACGTTTCCCTTTATATTTTCTTTGTCCTACCGTCCACTCATATGAACTTTACTTTTTTGTTTATTAGTTTATGTTCTTTGTAAGATGATTTATTGGTGTGCACATGTATCGTTGTATGATCGTTTCAATTTCCTTCATTCTCCCATCATTTAAGATATGTAAAATGATACCAAGAGTTTTATATCTAAATAGACACATTTTATTATTTTTAGTGAAGATACCTAAGTTTCAAATATCCTTTCTCTTAATTATCAAATTATTTCTAATAACTTTTGCTCATTATTAATAAAAGAAAAAATGCTGGAGACAAACTATTTAATTACTCTAAATAAAATGACTATAAAATTTAATCATGTTAACATTAAAATAATAATTACTTATTATCAATAAGGAACTAAGCATTACAAAGCTCAAAAGAAGTGTCAATCGGAAAATTATTAGGTATTCCCGAAGTATCATAAATATATATTTTCCTCTCTCACATAAATAGTGGGTCTCACTATAAATTTAATTAGTGTGACTTACTATTCATGAGAAAGTATACATTTATAATATTTCGAGAATACACAATAATTTTTCGTGCCAATCACCCATATTGTCATGCTGCTTTCATCATTATGTTCAAGAAGAATACCTTAATTATCATTTTCCAAATAAATAAAGCTAATAAAACAAAAAGTATAACATAAATTTTTCTGAGTGCGAGCCCATTCAAAACAGAAAATAATAAAATAGAAAGTGCAATTAGTGCTTTATGACTAAACAAAAAGTAGAGCCCACATGTCAAGTTGAAAGATACCAATAAGATTCGGTAGAACCCAATTACACCACGTAGCCCATACAATCTAAATTGGAAGAATTATTATATGATTATTTTGTTGATATATTAAGATATGACATATCACTTCAATGAATTGACAATTATTTAAGTACTAGCCCTATGGCCTAACGATTGAGGCATGGTTCCTTGAAAAAGATTATACAATTTTTTCATGGAGTGATTAACCAACATTTTCAATTAAACTAAACACTAAAAAGAGAGCCAAGAGTCTTGTAACTCAATTGATTGTCACATCTTGGTGTCTCTAATGAAGACATCCTTGGTTCAAATTCCCCCCTCCACATCATATATATATGTGTGTGCGCGCGCACGCGCGCTAAAAAATGAAATAAAATACATTTTGATCCCTAAAGTTAATCTACTGAACATTTTTAGTTCTTAAAGTTTTAAATAAGCATTATTCATTTCCCGAAGTTTCATAAATCGGCACTATTAACTTTTATTAATTTTTTTGCCTACAAGTACTTTAACAAAATAATGACAAAACTCTTTTTAAATGATATGACACATTGTTTAACCAAAACATTTCACTTAGACCGAATCTAAGAGGAAAACCCATTCCTTTTGGATTTTGCCTCAAATTAATCCTAGTCCTTCCAAAATCTCTATTTAAGGAGAGAACATAAAATTCTCTGTTTTCCAAGAGCAAAGATGTGATACCGAAAACAAGCGTACTCAATTCCAACTTATAATAGCATTTGCATAAGGTATGCTAAAATAGCATAAAACCTAAAATATAACTAATAAAGCCTAAAATCACTCGCATCAGATCATGAACTAGTTATGCAAAATAGGATTTTCCTACTGTGCTCGTCCAAATTTAGGAGGCACTGTAACATATGCAAATCTATTTTAATTTTATTATTTCTTTGCATATGTTGAGGGTGAATAGAAAGAGTGGATGGTTGTTGTTGTTATGAGTTGAAAAAGAGAAATGAATAAAAAGATTAAGAAAATTTGATATTTTAATGAAATAAAGTATATAATAAATAATCAAATGTGAGTGTTTTAAAAATGGTTGGCTAAATAAAAAATAGGTTTTTATTTTAAAATAAAAGGTAACTTTTGTATATGCTGGTATGAATGCTCTAAGAACTACTAATATGGAAAATCTTTTCACAGTTTGTTGGTGTAGTAAATCAATAATTCTTGGATTACAATTTTTACCACACCTTTACTTACAACTATCCTATATGATTGATTGTGAGCCGTGGAGAAAAAATTGTAAGTATATATGAAAATGACAAACAACTAATCATAGTCTATCACAAAAAATAATTGTGAGAAAGATTGTGGTCCCAAAATAAATGTAACTAATTATTAATGGTAAACATAGAATGCCTGTTAGAATAGCCTTTTTACATTAGAACACCTGGCTTTATTTTCTTCACTGGGGTGGTGGGAGTGTGAGAAACTCGAGTTTGAAAATCGAGTGTCTCACACTCGATTTTCAAGTGTATTTTGAAATGGCAAAATCGAGTCTATTATACTCGAATTGCTAGAAATGCAAATAGTTTGGAAAGTTGATCAACTAATAAAATAGTTTGAAGGATTTAGTTATTTTTTAAAAAAATCCGATTCTTTTGCCCAAAGACTTTAATTAGAAGTTTACCATTTTATATGGATTTAAATAAGAAAGCCTTCTAACTTTCTCTATATAAAGGCTCGTGGACTTCTAACTTTCTTGTCTTGGGTACTAACACAGAAGTTGGTTTACCTAGAAAATTAAAGTAGGAGTTTCACAAAATTTCTCAATGGGGTGGCCTTTAGTTAAATCTTTGCTGTGGTCTTTACTACTCTTTGTTCAAATTCATGAGCACAGAGCTTGTATTGAGGAAGAGAGGATGGGTCTCCTGGAATTGAAAGCCTTTCTAAAATTCCACACTAATTATACCGAGCCCTTTCTTCCGACATGGGTTTATGAGACAAAGGGTGGGTGTTGTAGATGGGAGCGGGTCAACTGTAGCACCACCACTGGTCATGTGATCAATCTCACGCTCTCCAATATAAACGAAGAGCAACGTTATCCGAAAGGGACTTGGTTCCTAAACATGTCATTGTTGCAACCTTTCAAGGAGCTAAGAATTCTTGATTTATCTAACAACGGAATTGCTGGTTGGTTAGGAAATGAAGGTACGTGAGCTCTTGCACCTACTATCATACACCCCACTCCTAAAACACACACACACCACAAAAGAACTTTATGCTTAATAGGAAAGGCTTGGGAACATGGTAAGATTCGATTAAATATCCCTAATCAAATTAAAAATATAATAGTTTGTCATCTGCTCTCAATTTGATTAATTAAATTTATTTTAGAGGAATAGTCATTTTTTTTTTGAGAAACAAACACACACAAGGGAGATGGAAAGGGATTCTAACACAAAAGCACACCACAACTCTAGTCAAAAGCCATGGTAACTTTTAAGGGAGGGTTCTAAACCTTTTTTTTTTTGGAGTCTCATTTACTCTAAACTTTAAATACAAATATTTAGACTATAAACTTTACATATGTCAAATATGTATAACGGTAATTTATTTATAAGTATTTAAGGAGCCTCATTATGATGCGTCAAATTTTTATGACGTATATAAATTGTTGTTTTCCATATAAAAACATAGGTTTATCACTCTAAAAGATAACACATGTTATTGCCGTATGCATCGACTAAGGGACACATAAAATGGTTCCGTCTGGCTTCTTAATTACCCTCTCTCAACGTTTGTTAAAACCAAATAAAAAGGTGCAACAGTCCTCGCAAATTCTCTTATTATTTATATTTGATTTCATCCCTTCCTCTCTCGACCCTTTCTATCTCCATCAAACCCAGTTTGCGCCAAGCATTGTTTAGAAATGAAGCATCTTAAATAAACAGTGTTGTAGCGCCAAAAATGTGGGAGTGCTCTGTTTAGATGAGCTCTAATTTCAAGTATCCAGAACCAGCGGCTGCGAAATACATGACTCACATATACCCGCTGTCGTAATAGATTACAGAATTCCATGTGTATAACTAAACTTGGAGATGTTTGGTCAATTTAAAAATTCAGTGTATTATTTTTGTTCTTTTGGTATTACATTCCAATGATGCCATACGTTGGATGAAATTTGTACTAAACTTGATATGAGTTCTCCTCATTCATAGATACAACGATTATGAATCAAAATTTCAAACTAAGAAAATCATTTTTCCTGTCGAAAAATTATTTTGGCTAATTTTGTTAGAGCATGGGAATGGCTATTGTTATATTCGTTAGCTAGGAGATAAAGTTATAAAATTTTGAAGGTTATGACAGATTATTCTTAATTGATAAATTGGTCCTCTAGGAAGTCTCACCATATTTGAAACAAGCAAAGCCAAGTAATGTATCTGGTGTTAATGCTAAATCTTCATTTGTTCGACAATACGATTAAGCCTAAACTCAAAATGGTCAATAAACACATGCGCAGAGGGTAGAGGGATCAGGGAAGCAGATTTTTTAAAAAGTCAAAAGGGCCTAACTCTTTTTTTGTTAATTCTTTTTTATTCAGAACGGCCTAACTTTTTTTTTTTTTTTTTTTCCTTTTTTTTGGAGTCAAAACATATGCGTAAATATTTTAGTTTGTCTTTCGTTATTGAATAATTGCTTTTACTTGTGTGTTATGATCAACAAACCAATTCAAGAACACGAAATGATGACAATAAATGCCAATCATTAATAAATTGTATTTTATATGGTTCATTACTTGTTTTTTCTTACAAATAAATGTGCGTAAAATTAGATTGTAAATTGTTACTTATTTTAATACTGTCCTTTACTTATGCTTTTGCACTAATTGCTACCATTACGGTATTTGCATCAATCAATGCAAAGTAGAAAAATGTATCAATTTTAAACATTCAACTCTCAAAATCATCCTCATCAATCATGTTAAAAATTTGTAAATTTACAAAATTAGTACAGTAATTGTGTAAATTTACACAAACACTATTCACTTTACATATATTTATTTATTTTGTATCTCAAGATTGAAAGAAGATAATAGGTGGTAATTATAGTATGTGAAAAAAAAATCAAGAAAATTTGATATTTTAATGTAATGAAGTGTAAAATAGATAATACGATATGAAATTTATTGAAAAGTAAGTATGTAAAATAGAAAAATTAGGTCCTTATACTAAAATAGACGAATTTTTTTGTACAAGCTGATGTGTAGGGGTGTTCGCAGTGCAGTGCGGTGTGATTTTGGGCCATTTTTAGCACCGCACTTTGCAGTGCAGTTTAGCTAAAACCATAACTCCACTGCACCTTATTTTTGCGGTCACATGTGTGGTGTGGTGTGGTGTGGTGCTGTTTAGAGTTTAGCTAAAATCATAACCGCACCACACCTCATTTTTGCAGTCACATGTGCGATACTATGTATAAGATGCGGTTTGAAGTCGGTATATTTTTCAAATTTTGGGCTTTTCCTACTCAGGCCAAAACTAATTTTTCCCTTTTTTTGGCTAAGTTTTAAATTATTGAGCTAATTTTTCTTTATTTTAGGTTGGCTTTTCTAGTTAACACTTGCTAGGGTTATTAAACTCTTTTTTTTTTTTTTTAACTAGGGTTATTAAACTATTAATAATATATTTAATATTAAAAATAAATAAATATATTAATATATAGAGAGGGTGCGATGTGGTACGGTTTGTGCGGTTTTCTTATTATAAAACCACAAACCACATTGCATCATGCGGTGTGATGCGGTGCACTATTACTTGCAGTGCGGTGCAGTTATGCCATTTTATGGGCGATTTTAGTGCGGTTTTTACTGTTTGGAGAACACCCCTACTGATGTGAATATTTTTACCGATACTTTGTCTTTTCTTTAACATCTACTACCGAACACCTATAATAACGGTGGACTTTGACGTAGACTTGGTCTTGCTCTTGGCTTCATAAATAAGAAAGGCAAATACAACAGCCAACAATTCATATCTATATGATAAAAGTGCATACCTATGGCTTACAATCATAAAACTTCACACCTATCCAAAAACATATATATCCATTTTAGAAACATATTTGATTCTTGATATATATATATATATATATATATATATATATATATATATATATATATTTTTTTTTTTTTTTTTTTTTTGAGAATGACTTTCCGCATTTTGTTGATAAATTTTAACAATGGATTTTTTTTTTTTTCAGAATCCAATTGTTTATCAAATATGAGCAAGCTAACACAATTAAATTTAAGAGATAACAACTTTGACAAGGAAATTTTAAGATCCTTGGGTGCCCTTCCAGTTCTTAAATCTTTGGATTTAAGTTTCAATAATATGTGGCCTCTTTCTAGCAAAGGTACGTGTATATCTGAATTTTCTTCGCAAGAATACCATGAAAAAGTTTACACAAAACTGAAATCTTATAACCAATATTTACCTTTATCAAACTTTACTCTCTTCGTGTTAAAAGGCACAAAATGCTTCAGTGCAATAACTAATTAATCCTCTTGATATATACAAATGATAGTAGAAGTATGCCTTCAATATTCAATGAGCATTTTAAACGAAATTTTTGTCCATTCCAATATAAAAGTGTTTAGTTCTACAAAATCTTTCTTCTGTACTATTGGTTTCAAGCTTATATATGAAATTTTGAATATCTCTTCACCGGTGATGTAGAACTGGTTTATCTAAGCAACTTGGAGGTCCTTATCTTGCACTATTGTGGCCTTAATGGAAGCCTACCATTCAAGGGTAAACATTCCAACATCTATTTTTATTGATTTTCCCTCAATTAATCTCCTTAATGGAAGCCATTTTAAATGCTTTCTCCTAACATACTGTCATCAATTTTCCTGGTAGATATGGCAAATTTCAGCAGTTTGGAGATTTTAGATTTGAGTTCTAATGATTTCACTGGAAGCATTACTCCATATATCGGAGCGTTATCTTCTCTCAAGGCTATATCATTATCTTATAATAGACTCAATGGAACTTTAAACACTCTAGGTAAGAATCTACTATGAAATCAGGCATTTACAATTTCGATTAGGAGTGTGAGAACAATTAAAAGAGAATGGTTAGTAATTTGATATAGATCAATCCTTATTTGCCGCAACTTGGAAGCATAACATTTGACCATCCACTTTTTCTGAGTGTAGAAATTATTATACTCCCCTCTTCACACACACCACCCCCCCCCCCCCCCCCCCCCCCACCCAAAAACACTCACACACACAAAAATATCATTTTAATCCCACAAGACCGACTTTGTTAATTCATAATTGAGCCAATTTGCCTAAGGCAGCCGTATAGAATAAGGTCCCATAATTTTGGCCCTATAGTACTACAATATTATATTTTGTAATAATTTTAAATAAATTATGTCACATAATTTTTTTTTTTTTTTTTTGAAAAGTGACAAACCTTAGCCACTCTTTTTCTATTTCACACCTAAACTTATCTCCTACCTAAAATCAATTATAACAGAAAAAAATTAGGAGCATTAGACATAATATCAATAATAAATAAGTTGTTAACAAAACTTGAATACAATTCTTCTCAAAAGAAAAAATTTGAATACAAAAATTTAATTAGTAATTTTACATCTAAAAAACAATAGTAATGAATTTGAAGTAAAAACTTATAATATAGAAATTTATTAAACAATATTAAATTGATACTGAAATATAAGAGAATATTTGACTTAAAATTGTCTTTCTTAAGCCTCAAATCTTTTTTCACCAAAAAAAAAAAAAAAAAAAAAAAAGCATCAAATCTTATTGAGCGTGATTTCATATATTAATTAGGTTGTGTTGTTGATTCTTTTGGTGGCACAAGTTTAGTATAGACACCACTAATCTTTTATTGCTTTTGACAGAGTTTTGTGCGCTGAAGAAACTTGAAGAGATAGAGCTTGTTGGTAATGGCTTTGAAGGGATGCTTCCTCCATGCCTAAACAATTTGACATCTCTTTCGTACTTAGATATATCTGGCAACCGGTTCAATGGAAACTTGTCTTCATCTCCAATAGCCAACCTAACATCCCTTGAGTACATTGATTTGAGTTATAATCTTTTTGAAGGTATATTCTCATTCTGTTCATTTGCTAATCACTCCAAGCTTAAGGTGATTCAATTTTTGAGTGATAACAACAAACTTGTTATAGAAACTGAGAATCACAATTGGGACCCTTTGTTTCAATTAAAGGTCCTAGTACTGCCTAATTGTAATCTTAACAGGCTTACTGGCAACTTTCCTAAGTTTCTCTTGGACCGACATGAATTGGAAGTCGTCGTTATTTCTCACAGTAAATTGAATGGAAGCTTCCCCATATGGTTGCTTGAAAACAATACTGGACTACAACTGTTAAATCTTCAAAGTAACTCTTTCACGGGCGAGTTTCATTTGCCATCAGATCACTACATGAATCTTCGTTGGTTGGATCTCTCAGATAATCACTTTGATGGGAAACTTCAAGAAAATACTGGAAAGTGGATTCCAAAATTAGAAAGTCTAAATTTATCCCGAAATCAATTTGAAGGAAATCTTCCATCCTCAATTGGTGACATGAGCAATTTATGGAAATTGGATTTGTCCTTCAATAATTTTTCTGGAGAGGTACCAATGGAATTGGTTGCCAATTGCACTTATTTGGATCTTTTGAGGTTATCTAATAATAACTTTCACGGTGAAATTTTCTCAAAGCACTTCAACCTATCCTTGTTTTCTTTAGAATTGCAAAATAATAATTTCACAGGCACTTTTCCAGTTGTACCCCTAAAGGTAGAATGGTTCCTAAATATTAGCAACAACCACATGATAGGTACAATTCCTCTATGGATAGTAAATGGTAGTACGTCACCATTAAATGTTGTTGACTTGACTATCAACTCATTCGAAGGCCAGATTCCATGTGGACTAGCTTCATCTGGAGTAATAAACCTTTCTCATAACTTGCTTTCAGGATTGTTACCTTCTTGCTTGAATCTACGGTATGTTAGTCACTTGCTATTGCAAGGGAACAAACTCACTGGGTCATTACCAAAAACTATTCTCAATTCATCATTTCTTGTGACATTGGATATTAGAGATAATCGCTTTATCAGCAGCATCCCTGATGAAATTGATGGACTTTCCAACTTGAAAGTGCTTTCATTAAGTGGCAATCATTTTAGTGGTGTGATTCCAAAGCAGTTGTGTCGGTTAAAGAGGATAGGCATAATGGATCTTTCCAATAACTCTTTTTCTGGGTCAATACCGTACTGCTTTAACAACATATCCTTTGGGAAGCTAGTTGCTAGTGATTCTGTCTATACACCTAGTGTTTATGCTTTGATAGTAGGTTTTTACTTCCCATATAAATCTGTTCTAAATAGGGATCTTATAGTTGAAGGGTCATCTTTGCTCTTCTATGAACAAGTTGAGATTGAGATTGTGACGAAATATAGGGCTGACTTGTACAAGGGTCTCAACCTTGATTTGATGTCTTCATTGGATTTGTCATTAAACAAGCTAATAGGAGAAATCCCGCCAAAGCTGGGACAGTTATCTTCACTACATGGACTAAACTTGTCTCACAATCAGTTGACAGGTCCTATTCCAAAATCGTTCTCAAAGTTGACTCAATTAGAGAGCTTAGACCTCTCTCACAACAATTTGAGTGGGGAAATTCCTTCGACATTGATAGATATAAACTCTCTTGAAATTTTCAATGTGGCTCACAACAACTTATCAGGTAAACTTCCAGACTTTAAAGCACAATTTGGAACATTTGGATATAGTAGCTATGAAGGAAATCCATTTCTTTGTGGTCCACCACTGGAGAAAAATTGCACTGAGATAGATGACTCATCTATCTCCATCACCACAAAAATCCTCAAAGACAAGTGATGGAAAATGGTATCAAGTTGATCTTCTAGTTTTCTCTACTAGTTTTTCGGTATCTTACATCATCTTCTTTTTGGGTGTTGCTAGTGTTCTTTATATTAATTCTCATTGGCTGCAACAATGCTTCAATTTGATTGAGGATCGTATATATTGGTATTATTATTTTGCTTTAAATACCCTAAAAAGGCATCTGAACCGTATGTGTCGTTAAGACTTCTATGGAAATCTTTGGCGGTTGTATTGATAATATCTATGTGTATCAACGTATGTGTATTTTGGTTATAAATAATAATTATCATGCTCTATTATGAAATAAAAAGTTCACTTACACTTCTTTCATTTGTGTTGTAATCATGTGATTAATAAGTCAATCTCTTGGACGATCATGTTATAATTTTATTTTGAAATAACTTGTGGAAAGTTTATATATATATATGTCACATGTGCAATACTTATTTTATTGAATATAATAATATTAATATTTAGGAAAATTAGTTATAATTATAACATGTGATGAGGAAAAAAAATCGGACAAGATAAATTGGTAAGAGTTATAAGATTGTTTCAATGGTATACATTATGTGACATATTACTGGAATGAATTCGCAATTATTTAATTAATTACCACTATCCTTGTGGTGTATTGATTGCCACCTCCATTGTGGGGTTAATTCCGGGATCATTCCGCATTATGCTTAGCACAAAATTATTATTATCAGTTAACTTAAGCACGTGATTTTGCTTTTAGCTTCTTGATTATTTGTGCCACTAAATTTATTTTCATTGGATTTGAATGAATAATTCTATACTTCTCCAATGAAGGAGATCCATCTGGCGTAAAATGCATTAGGTAGACCAACATATTTTTTTAATCCGATGTTAGTTTGGAAGCACATATTTAAAATGGTGTGCTTTTGGAAATAGAATTTTATTTAAAAGTCACTTAAGCCATTATAAGGCTAAAAGAATAATTTATTAATGATAAAAGTTGAATAAATTACTAAATTAAATAGTGAGTGTTTGTGGGTAACAAAGCTGGTTGGGTCATACCTATGAAAAATGCTATGGATTCCATATTTCCATGGTCTTGACTCGTGACCCTGAAAAATGCTACATATATGTTGGATGTGAGAAAAATGCTACAAAATCCTTATGCTTTTCCCCTTGGACTGTTGGATTCCTTTCAAACGAAGTCGTGTGACTTAAACAAGGTGTTAATGAATTTAATCAATACGGCACTGTTTTGCAACATATACAACAACTACTTTATGGAAACGGCAGCGTATCATTTAGGTTCCTTAGCTCCCGAGTTGGTTGTTAACTGTAATTAGCACGTGATCTTTTTCTAATAACAAACTTTCCCGCTTAATTTGGAATTAGTTTCAGATTAGTTTTTCCTTTTCTTTCTTAGTTTTTATATAAATAGCGTTAGCCTTGTATCTATACTCATTCTATTGTACTCTTTCATCATCAATATTCAATAACAGAATTGAGTTTTATTTAGAGAGAGAGAGGGAGAGAGAGAGAGAGAGAGAGAGAGAGAGTTCTTTGATTTTTTTACATTAGGCTATGGATATACACTATCCAGTTAAAATACGAGAAGTTTGCCATGAAGTCAAGGATTTTAATGAAGGGTAATTCTACTGTACCTTCCTAAAAAAAGGGGGGTACGGTACCCACTAGTAGGTAACCTGCTATATTAGGTTACTTTTTTCTCACATTTGACAGTTCCATTTTCGCATTGTGCAGTTCCAACATCACATGTGACAATTATTTTCTCACATTTGGTGGTTCCCATACTTTTTCTCACATTTGATGGTTCTATCATCACATTGTGCAGTTCCAACATCACATGTGAAAATTCTTTTCTCACATTGTGCTGTTCCCTTACTTTTTTTCTCATATTTGACTATTCCATCCTTATATTGTGCAATTCTAACATCACATGTGACAGTTCTTTTGTCACATTGGGTGGTTCCCTTACTTTTTTTCTCACATTTGACGGTTCCATCCTCACATTGTGCAGCTCCAACATCACATGTGACAGTTCTTTTCTCACATTTGGTGGTTCACTTTCCTTTTTCTCACATTTGACGGTTTCATCCTCACATTGTGCAACTCCAACTTCACATGTGACAGTTCTTTTGTCACGTTGGGTGATTCCCTTACTTTTTTCTCACACTTGACGGTTCTATCTTCACATTTTGTAATTCTAACATCATATGTGACAGTTCTTTTCTCACATTTAGTGATTCCCTTACTTTTTTCTCACATTTAACGGTTCCATCCTCACACTCCAACATCACATGTGACAGTTCTTTTCTCACATTTGGTGGTTCCCTTTCTTTTTTTCACATTTGATGATTTCATCCTCACATTGTGCAACTCCAACTTCACATGTAACAGTTCTTTTATCACATTGGGTGGTTCCCTTACTTTTTTCTCACATTGGACGATTCCATTTTCACATTTTGTAATTCCAACATCACATGTGACAGTTCTTTTCTCACATTTGGTGGTTCCCTTACTTTTTTCTCATATTTGACGATTCCATCCTTATATTGTGCAGCTCCAACATCACATATGACAGTTATCTTCTCACATTTGGTGGTTCCATTTCTTTTTTCTCACATTTGGTGGTTCCATTTCTTTTTTCTCACATTTGACGGTTTCATCCTCATATTATGCAGCTCCAACATCACATGTGACCGTTTTTTTCTCACATTTGGTAGTTCCTTTACTTTTTTTTTCTCACATTTGATGGTTCCATCCTCATATTGTGTGGTTTCAACATCACATGTGACAATTCTTTTGTCACATTGGGTGGTTCCCTTACTTTTTTCTCACACTTGATGGTTTCATCCTCACATTGTGCAATTCCAACATCACATGTGACAGTTCTTTTGTCACATTGGGTGGTTCCCTTACTTTTTTCTCACACTTGACGGTTTCATCTTCACATTTTGCAATTCCAACATCATATGTGACAATTCTTTTCTCACATTTGGTGGTTCCCTTACTTTTTGTCTCATATTTGTCGGTTTCATCCTCACATTGTGCAGTTCCAACCTCACATGTGATAGTTCTTTTGTCACATTCGACGGTTCCTTTACTTTTTTCATATATTTAACTATTTCATCCTCACATTGTGCAGTTCCAACATTATATGTGACAGTTCTTTGTCACATTCAGTGATTCCCTTACTTTTTAATCACATTTGACAGTTTAATCCTTACATTGTGCAGTTCTAATATCACATGTGACAATTCTTTTGTCACATTTAATGGTTCCCTTACTTTTTTTCTCACATTTGACGGTTCCATCCTTATATTATGCAGTTCCAACATCACATGTAACTGTTCTTTTGTCACATTTGGTGGTTTCCTTACTTTTTTATCATATTTGACGGTTTTATCCTCACATGTGATGTTAGAACTATATAATGTGACAGTTCTTTTGTCACATTTGACAGTTCCATCGTCACATTAAGTCATACCAACATTACATATGGGCATAGCCAACCCTTACCAACCCTACCAAATTACCTAATAATCGAAGAATATATATAACAAAAATTCTCTTAAAGTCTCTAAAATTCCGAAATACCCTTAAATATACAAAAATTACCAAAACACATTCTAACAATTAAAAAATTACCAAAAGTAACCCTGAAACTCTAAAAAATTATTGGGATATCCTTAAAACCTAAAAAATGACCGCGATGACCCTAAAATCTAAAAAATGACTGAAATACCCTCTAAACCTAAAAAATAATCAAAATACCCTTAGTTACAAAAAAAAAATTACCTAAATAATCATGAAACCTAAAAAATGACTGAAATGATCTTGTAACTTAAAAAGTGATAATAATGCCTTTAAAACCTAAAAAATGACCGTAATGCACTTTAAACCTAAAAAAATACTAAAATGACCCTAAAACCTTAAAAATTTTTGAAATACTCTTGAAACCTATAAAATGACCAAAATACCTATGAGAGACCGCACCCCGGCCCGTTTTTATAAGATGTTGGGCCAAACCCACGTGAATGGGTGGAGTCGTGTTATTGCCTCTCAAAATGGAGGTTCGACTAGTTATATTTCCCCCTTTAGATTAAGAGTTTTACAATAGAGTCGTCACTTATTTAATTATTGGAAAAATAAGAAAACCATGAATGAAAAATTCCTTATTTTATTAATTTGAAATTGAATTTACATTGATCATAGGAAAATTACATAGCTTTGGTCCTAGATACAATCTAAGATAAAGTACATGGCCTTGTTTCCTAGTTACAATCTAAAAATAAAAAATTACATGGATAAGCATTTAATCTACTAACCCTTAATCTAAGTTCGGAAGCTATGTTACAAGGTGGGAAGGTGTTAGGCACCCACCTTACCCGGTGAAACCGGTCTTCTAGACTATGGTGGCCAACATTCATATCACATTATCCAATATGTCAATCAATTTGTATGCTAAATTTAATGTGTGTGCATGTGAT
This sequence comes from Quercus tomentella, assembly GCA_028535165.1. Lineage (NCBI taxonomy): Eukaryota > Viridiplantae > Streptophyta > Magnoliopsida > Fagales > Fagaceae > Quercus > Quercus tomentella. The sequence continues at coordinate 72,730,263 of JAPQVY010000068.1, read as the reverse complement.
AAACCCTAATTCAATTTATTAAGTATGACATTTAGATTGAAAAATAAACTCTAGTGAATGTGTGTGGATAGTGATAACCTAGATTTAAGGATTTGAAAGAATTACTAAACAAATATGTTTTTCATATTTTTGATATGGATTTAAGATTAAATCTAGTGATATGCATGAACATGTGATGAACAACTAAGAACATGTGAAGAACACATAAAAACATTCAAACATATTCAAGGGAATTATCATGCTTTAATCTTAAATTCTCATCATGGCAATATAAACAAACAGTTAGGGAAGGAGATTATATCTTCATGCAAAATCCATATAATGGAGGAGGGGATTCTTGATGGAAGTCCTAAGGGTGGAGGAAAAGAAGAGCTAGGAGAGGGAGAGTGAGTCTCACTCAATACCTTGAGTCTCAGAAAGACCAAGATATGACAAGACTACTCAACTTCACTAGAACTCAAGAGAAGAGAAGAGAGGGGGATTTTTTTTTGTGTCTTGGAATGAAGGAGATGGGGGGTTTATATAGTAGTGGTGGAGGAAATAAGAATGGAAGGCCATTTAATGAGGGTTGACAAAGAATCATGAACCTAGACCTCATTTTATCCTTGGAGGAAATTTGGTGCATTAAATGGAAAGATTGGTGGGAGTGAGGAGCAAGCCAAAATTCGGTTTTCCCGTAATTGCTGTAACAGCCTGTAGAGCCAACTTCGAATAATCACATCTGACATAATTCTGATCGGAATTGTCTCGTTCTTATGCTCAAATTGAAGCCCTGGATGTCTAGTTTCTGGGAAAATTAACCTCATTCACAGATTCAAAATATTCTGAGAGATATCGATGAAATGGTGAGCAGAGGTCATTTGTTAGAAAATGGTTTTAGCACAATTAACATTAATAGGTTCCAAATTAGCTCCCAATTAACATTAAATGGCTCTAATCACTCCCATTTCAGACTTAATTGGTTCCAAATTTATCCTAATTAAAAGATAATTGCACAAATTACTTATTAAATAATTAATGTTTAACTATCTAGTTAATTAGGTGTGTGTAACCCTACCATAAAATATATTCCTAACCAATCAAATTATGACACATCATTGATTTCAAATTGATTATACTTATAACTAATTGAAATCAATTGTTCATAATCACATATAGTCGGACTCAATTTGTGATAGTGCATCTCAGCCATTAAAACTTGATTTGATAATAACTTTCAATCTAATGGTCCGATTAGGGCTCATGACCAGTCGATTTGATCGTTACAACATCAAGATAATTTTGGTGAAATGAGATTAAGGATCTAATGACCAGATTCAAGATGCATATTTCCAATGTGAAATTATCCTTTTACCCTCCATATGAGGTTAAATATGGGTTGTAAAATAGGGTGTCAACAATACCTCATTAAACTTGAGAATGGCAAAAATACACCCAAAAATTTCAACAATTATCGGAATACACTTAAAACCTAAAAAATGATCAAAATACTTTTAGAACCTAAAAAATGATCGAATGACCCTAAAACCTAAAAAAATGTCCAAAATAGTTATAATTAAAATGTTAATAATGAATTTTACTTATACTTTTATTGATTCATAACAATCTTGGTAATAATTAAAATGCTAACAATGAATTTGCCCATGTTAGAGTGATATCTTGAATTTTTTTTTTTTTTAGTGATTGTAAAGATATTTTGGTCATGTTAGAGATTTTTAAGACAACTTGGTGATTATTAACATCTCATGAGTATTTAATCAAACACATCTCAACTTTTTTGGTGTTTTTATGGTGTTAAATTTTCTCAATGAAAAAAAAGGTGACCCAAAGCAAACGTTATTTGTTAGGAAACATTTGCTTCTCTAAATGATTCCAAAGAAGTTATATATTTAGACCATACAATGATGTAATTGTGAACCATAAAGAAGAAAAAAAATTGAAACCTAAAACAATTTAGGCCTCAGTGTGTTTTCTTGAAGAACTTGAAATTAAAATCTAAAACAAATTTTGGCCTTAAAGCATGTTCTTGAAGAACTTGATATCCCAGATATGAAGGGAAAGAGTGTAAAATTTAGAAGCAAATAAATTATGCATTCTAATTAAAATAGCTAATGATATTCTTGTTAGGAAATAACAAAATAAAGCAACCAAGCAAAAGCGAAAACACACCTAACCAGCAGCAAGCTATAACTACATTTCAAAATAATTTTAGATTTCAAAATCTACCAAAATGCAATGTTATCAATAGTTAACAATTACATTCAATTGTTTTCAGTAAACATGAGCACTCCTAGCCAACCTCACACGGGCAACATCACAAATCTAATTGTCAACAACATTGCATGTGTGCATACAACACATACATTTGTAATCATGATTCATGAATGATACAAATTCAATCTCCCTTTCAATAAAAGAGAAAATTCACTAAATTGCAGCATTTTCCAAAAAATTCAGTCATCAATTTATACAAATCACTGTCATTTGAGTGACCGAAAATAATCATGTAGTGGAATATTTCTAGCATTTTCTATTATTTTGGAACATTGTTCATTTTCTTTTGAAAGCACTAGATTTGATGCCAACTTGTATCACAAATGTTCTGACCAGTTCTCCTACAAAAAGTAGACACTATTGATAAAGAAGCAGTTAAAGCAAATTATGTGAAAACCGTAGAACAAGTGAATATATAATGAATTGCGTGAATCTTACTAATAAATTAAAAATGATCCAAATGGTCTTTTCGGAGGGCTAACTTGGAGAGCATCTTACTCTTCAACAGCATCTTGCTCTTCAATGTTCTTCACTCTCCCCATACTCCTATCGCAATATAGCATGAAATAAAAACAAGGTAAGCAATAACATACATTAAAAGGTAAATAAATTTCACAGTTGAAAAATCCTAGAAATGTTTTTTCACTCTAAAGTATTTCTTGCCCTACAAGTTATACCACTCCATCTTTAAATCTCCTTTTACTAAACTTAAACTCCAAGTACTCTATTTTAGACTTGCTTAACCTAAAACATTTAGATTCTAAATCCTCCCTCCAGATTTGCAACAGAGGACAGTTCAGGGGAAGTTTATGTCCCCTTTAACCCATAAGGTTTTAGGTATGGTAATTGGTGAACCTATGTACCACTAACACTTGTAGTCTATGGTCTTGTGGATTTATTTTTTGGTCTGGCATTATTGGTTCAACCTGTCAAAAAGTGAAAAGCTTCTTCCATTTCACTCATTGCTAAGAAAATATATTGGGAATTACTAAGAGGCAAGCCTACCTGCATGTGTGAGCAGAGAAGACTCACACATAGAAAAACAGGGCATAATAGTAATGACAGAGAAAGAAAGAGAGAGGGAAACTGGAGTTTGTGAAGAGTGTCTTTCTTGTCTCCACAAGTAGACAAGTGAGTTTAGCCTAAACGCCATGCGTGGTTGAAACATACCATCACCCTTAAAAAAAAAGTTTCAAATATCTTACATTTTCTCCAGCCTCATTTCATGCCAAAATGTGTGTGAGAAAAGAGAGATTGCAACCCCACCAACCCAAATTTCCAAGATGGTGTCTATTATTTGTCGAACAATGAGGAGGGGGGGGGGGGGGGGGGGGGGAAGTTTAACCAATAAAAAAATTTTCAAGTTCCGGACAGCAATAGGAACATTCAATCAAATTAAACAAAGGAGGAACATAAGGGCCAAAGAAGAAGAAAAAAATAAAGGAGGAAGTTAATTAATAAAGTGATTCAAATATTCCCTTGAATTAGAGTAACACTTAAGAAAGTGTGTTTGCTTTTTAAATTAAAGAAAAGGCCAATATGGCCCGCAAAAGCTTTCTTAAAATCTCAGTTATGAGTAGAAATATGGGTGTCTTTTTGTCCACCTCTTTAATCAAGTCTCTCAAAGACCAAGCCAGTAGCAACCTAACCTTGGAACTCATATTATATTTACACGCTATGCAAATTTTCACTGCAACACACACATGGGATGGAGGGACAATGTTATGATTAGAGGTAAAGCAAGCAAAGCAGGCACCATAATAAAAATCCAAAGAAGTATAGTACAGAGCTACCTAGCTATAGCTTTAGCTTTAGCTTTTGACCTCCTCTCAGTCTATTGGTCTAAATTGGGAGAGAAAAAGTCCTAGGATCTGGTGAGTAAAGAAGAATAAGAAGTGCAATGGTTTAAGGCGTGAGGGAATCTGTTGGTGAGGTTGTTGGCTATTTTGCCTATTTGCTTGCCGTGGGAGGTTTCAGAAATTAATGCAATTCAATCTTTGCAGCTTATTATGAGAGACTCATTTTAGGATATGGAGAACAGCGATTCCAAGGCATTGAAGTTCATTCAGCAGAATGATACTAAGATGCAGGGGATAGATGAACTCAGTTCAGTGGCATGTGAAATGGTCAGATTGATTGAAATAGCAACAGTTCCAATTGTAAGGGTTGATTCAGCCGGTCTCATCAATGGATGGAATGTAAAAATCGTGCTATTTGCTTAGTAAATAGGATTGTGCTAATTTAAGTCAAAACCCTATAAAACAAGTACTTCTATAGGCTGGTGAAGAAAAGAAGAGTAAATAATATGGGCAATGTTTATTTCATAATGACACATACCAATTGTAGCACATAACTGTCATGATTTCAGTGCAAGAAGTGTGTGCATAGTTGTATGCAATAACTGGTTTGCACTTATATTTACCCAAATAACAGAATATCAAGCCTCAAGCAGGCATATGGGCAATGCATTGGAGTGACTAGGAACAAGTTGTTGCAAAAGTCCCGGTGAATCGACTTAAGCCTGGTCTCAAGTAGATAATCACATCACTTCAAAGTGCTATATGGTAGTGAGGTTTTTTCTTTTATCAAGAAAAAAAAAAAAGGGGAGAGAGGTAATGTGTGCCTTGAAATTGGACATGAGCAGGTCTATGACATGAGCAACTAAATTTACCTAGTGAGACAGTCATAAAAAAAATATTAAAAAAAAAAAAAAAAAAAAAAAAAACCTTGCCATTGAGTAAGCACTAGCATAAAAAGTAGCAGTCCGTTTCATTCTAGTTGGCTATCTAAAAATGCTATTGACTGATTCAACATGACAATATAAAATAGCAGGATGGTTCTAAAAATTTCGTTATTTTGATCTACAATCTCTTTAATTTTTTTTTTGATAAATCAGAAAATTTTATTAGCACAAACACCAGAAACAACCTGAGATGCAAATAGCAAGCCAAAGTACAAAAAACCCAATTCTATACTAGCCAAAATGCAACACAACAGCTCTCAAACTCTAAAACTATAAAACTAGAAAACACTCAAAACAAAATTCAAAATTTGATTCCGAGATGCTGCAACAGCTACAGAATTACAACTTAGTTGTACACCACATAGAAAAGAAATGAAATAGAAACAAAGAAATAGCAACTCTATATCCATGTCCTCCCTAGGACATAAAAGAAAAAAATTATTTCTTTATAAAAACCCTTCCCCCTTAAATACATAGTCGTTGCCTTTTTCCTCTGCTAACCAATAAAATAAAATAAATACAAATAAAATTTCAACACCACACTAACAAGAACCCACACCCCCTGATGAGCAGAACACAAAGCCACAAGTTTTGGAAACTGAATCCCTAAAAAGCATTTCAAGAAGCCCTTTCTGTGCCACTTATATGAAAGAACAAAATTGGAACCTCACCAGCACAGAAATTTGCCAACGTTACAGTGAAATGAAATTTAAGAGCAAAATTCCAAAATTTTCTCAAAAATCAAAAAAGAAAAGGGGCACAAAACAATGACAGAGAAATCAAGGTTTTGTTTGATTCTTACCTTAAACAAAATCAAAACGATTTGATCCCTTAAAAAACCCTCAGTGGTGAGTAAATGAGGACGCTGATGGGATGAAGTGAAGTTGACAGATATGGGAGAAGAAGCAATCTGAGGTTTTTTTAAGAGAAGGAAAAAGAGGGAGCACACGAGAGAGAGAGAGAGAGAGAGAGAGAGAGAGAGGATATGAAGTTGAGAGAGAATCACCTGTTTTTCATTTTTTTTTTTTTTATGGCTTTTATATACTAACCTAGTCTCCCGGTAACAGGTTTTGCACTAAACTTAAATCAATGGTCACAATTAAAATAACAACAATTAATGGTATTGATTTGGGTAGGTACCGTACCTCCTAAAAAAAATAAGGGGTACAGTAGAATGACCCTTAAATGAATTGATGGCATAGTTAGTAAATTTATAGGGCAATAAATTCCACATCCGATGGCATAGTTATGATATTTGATAATAATGATATTCTAAAGGCTGGTGTAGTAAATTATGGTAACTATGGAAGCACGAAATTAAAGGAAGTTTAATTTAGCACTTGCAATCACAATTAATTTTTATTGTGGGTTTGCTATAATCTGCAATGGGAGATTTGAGTAAGAACCAAACAATTTTATGGATAAAGTAGGACTAAGGATTTTATTTATCAAATTTTTTTGTTATATTCCTCACTGTGTATCTCTCTTTTCTATTTTTTCTCTCAAAATCCCCCCCTAAAAGATCCCCTCTTTTTTGTTTATCTCTTCCCTTTTATACTCTTCCTTCTTCTTCTTTTTCATCCTTATTCATTCTTTAATTACCTCATCTTCTTCTCCAGCATGATCTTCAGCATGTGTTGTCCTTACTTAGTTGAGCAGCTTTTTGTCCCATCAGGCTCTCATTTTCTCAAGATTATGATGAACAAAGACTTTTAGGGTTTTTTTTTTTTTTTTTCATATTTTGATAAGTTATCTATAGCATTAAATATAATTGTGTCAGGTATGTAGATCTATCAGGAAGCTTTAGAAAGCATCCTCGAATATCCTCGTAATTTCAAGAATTACTCCTTGAAAGCTCAGAACATAGGTTAATGTGGAGGGTATGGCCAAAGTGCTTTACCTCTGATGGGTTCCGTGGTTACTCATGAACTAATCCAAGATGTTGGGTCCCATTGGGTCAGGATCTGAGGTTAAGGCAATTTGGGGAGGGTTTTGCTGATCCCTTATTACTCTTGGTTTGTATTCCAAAATATGTACTGTTAGGTTCTAAAGAATTAGGAACTAATGTATTAGAACTTCATTTTGTAATGTTGGCAAACCATGATCAAAACGTTTTTATTGCTTTAGTATTTTATTGCTTTTACTTGTGTGTTATGATCAACAAACCAATTCAAGAACACGAAATGACGACAATAAATGCCAATCATTAATAAATTGTATTTTATATGGTTCATTACTTGTTTCTTCTTACAAATAAATGTTCGTAAAATTAGATTGTAAATTGTTACTTATTTTAATACTATCCTTTACTTATGCTTTCTCACTAATTGCTACCATTATGGTATTTGCATCAATCAATGCAAAATAGAAAAATGTATCAATTTTAGACATTCAACTCTCAAAATCATCCTCATCAATCATGTTAAAAATTTGTAAATTTACAAAATTACTACAGTAATTGTGTAAATTTACACAAATACTATTCACTTTACATATTTTTATTTTTTATTTTTTGTATCTCGAGACTGAAAGAAGATAATAGGGGGTAGTTATAGTATGTGAAAAAAAAATCAAGAAAATTTGATATTTTAATGTAATGAAGTGCAAAATAGATAATGCAATGTGAAATTTTTTAAAAAATGAGTATGTAAAATAGAAAAATTAAGTTCTTATACTAAAATAGACGAAATTTTTTGTACAAGCTGAAGTGAATATTTTTACCAATACTTTATCTTTTCTTTAACATCTACTACCGAACACCTATAATAACGGTGGACTTTGACGTAGACTTGGTCTTGCTCTTGGCTTCGTAAATAAGAAAGGCAAATACAACTTCCAACAATTCATATCTATATGATAAAAGTGCATACCTATGGCTTACAATCATAAAACTTCACACCTATCCAAAAACATATATATCTATTTTAGAAACATATTTGATTCTTGATAAATTTTATTTATTTATTTATTTATTTTTATTTTTATTTTTTTGAGGATGACTTTCCGCATTTTGTTGATAAATTTTAACAATGATTTTTTTTTTTTTTTCCTCAGAATCCAATTGTTTATCAAATATGAGCAAGCTAACACAATTAAATTTAAGAGATAACAACTTTGACAAGGAAATTTTAAGATCCTTAGGTGCCCTTCCAGTTCTTAAATCTCTGGATCTAAGTTCCAATAATATGTGGCCTCTTTCTAGCAAAGGTACGTGTATATCTGAATTTTCTTTGCAAGAATACCATGAAATTTTTTTGGTAAAAATGTAAAATTGACCCTCTAACTTTCAACCTTTTTCATTTCAGTCTTTTAACTTTCAGTTTTATCATTTCAGACTTCTAACTTTAATTGTTGTCAATGTGGTATTCCATTAGAGCTCAGTTAGCTGATGCCGTTAAGGGTTTTTTTTTTTTTTTTTTTTTTTTTTTTTTTTTTTTTTTTTTTTTTTTTTAAATTCGAAACTAAAAGAAAATAAGAAAAATCTGTAAAAAAAAAAAAAATGTAAGGGGAACGACGGACTCAATGACCGAAAGTGAATTGGCGATTTCAACACCTCCACGGTGGCACTCTCGCGACTCGCGCTAATCCCAAAGCTCGACTCGGCCAGGTACCACCAACTCAACTCAAAGACATCGTTCAAGGACCAACTCAGCACCCTCGGTGTCCCTTACCTCACCAAACGCCTCCCTTTTTGAATGTGTCTGACTGGGCCATCCCTTTACGACGTTCTAGTGGCCGCGATTTCGAGCTAGGGCTCACTCAGTGGGGCCAAGTGCAAGCCGTGCATGCCCATGTGTCAAGACACATGCGTGGCCAACGTGATGTTATCGCTTTGCAAATGGTGGAACTGGACCAATTGGAGGAATTAGACGCTTCAGCTCTACGACGCACATAGGGACTGGGAAAAAGGGTGGGAGAAAATTTTTGGCCAAGTCACTGGAAAAAAACTCGTTGAGTCGAGGAAGCGAGTTAAGAAGATGAAGTTGAAGCAGTGTGTGGATGATTTTGAGGAGATGAAGAAAAAGAGGAGTGGGAGTTGGGAGAGTCCAGAGGTGGAGGTGATGAAGTTAATTTTTTTTAATTCCAAAAAAAAAAAAAAAAAAGCCAAAACAACATCGTTTCAGCACCATTAGCAGTAGTAGCTAATTGAGCTCTAACGGAATACTACATTGACAAAAATTAAAAGTTAGAGAACTAAAATGACAAAACTGAAAATTAGAGGACTTTAATGAAAAAGGTTGAAAGTTTGAGAATTAGTTTTGCATTTTTGCCAAAAGTTTATACAAAACTGAAATTTTATAACCAATATTTACTTTTATCAAAATTTACTCTCTTCGTGTTAAAAGGCACAAAATGCTTCAGTGCAATTACTAATGCTTTCGATATATGCAAATTATAGTAGTAGTATGCCTTCAATATTCAATGAGCATTTTAACCGAAATTTTTGTCCATCCCAATATAAAAATGTGTTTAGTTCTACTAGATCTTTCTTTTGTACTATTGGTTTAATTTCAAGCTTATATATGAAAATTTGAATATCTCTTCACCGGTGATGTAGAATTGGTTTATCTAAGCAACTTGGAGGTCCTTATCTTGCGATCTTGTAGTCTTAATGGAAGCCTACCATTCAAGGGTAAACATTCAAACATCTATTTTTATTGATTTTCCCTTGATAGATCAATTAATAGCCTTAATGGAAGCCTACCATACCCTAATTGCTTACAAGCCATTTTAAAGACTTTTACTGACACTACTATTGTCAATTCTCTCGGTAGATATGGCAAATCTCAACAGTTTGAAGATTTTAGATTTGAGTGAAAATAATTTCACTGGAAGCATTACTCCATATATCGGAGCGTTATCTTCTCTCAAGGCTATATCATTATCTGAAAATGAACTCAGTGGAACTTTAAACACTCCAGGTAAGAATCTACTATAAAATCAAGTATTTGCAATTTTGATTAGGAGAGTGAGAACAATTAAAAGAGAATGGTGGGTAACTTGATATAGATCAATCCTCATTAGCTGCAACTTGGAGCATAACATTCGACCATCCACTTTTTCTAAATGTAAAAATTATTTTACCCCCACTTACCCAAAAAAGAATAAATAAAAATTTTCATTTTAATCCCACAGTACCGACTCTACCCTTTGTTTAACTCATAATTGAGCCGATAAGCCTAAGGCGGCCGTATAGAATAAGGTCCCATAATTTTGGTCCTATAGTGGTACAATATTATATTTTTGTAACAATTTTAAATAAAATATGTCACATACTTATTTAATTTTTTGTTTTTGAAAAGTGCTTAGCTACTCTTTTTATGTTTTAAACTTATCTCCTACCTAAAATCAATTATAAGAAAACCATTACGAGGATTAGACATATTATCAGTTATAAATAAATTGTTAATAAAACTTGAATACAAAAATTTAATTAGTAATTTTGCGTAAAAAACAGTGATAATCTTATTGCTTTTGACAGATTTTTGTGCACTAAAGAAACTTGAAGAGTTAGATCTTGGTGGTAATAACTTTGAAGGAATCCTTCCTCCATGCTTAACCAATTTGACATCTCTTAGTTTGTTAGATATATCTAACAACCTATTCAGTGGAACTCTATCTTCATCTGCAATAGTCAGCTTGACATCTCTTGAGTACATTGATCTGAGTTATAATCTTTTTGAAGGATTATTTCCATTCAGCTTATTTGCTAATCACTCTAATCTTAAGGGGATTCAATTTTTGAGTGCCAACAACAAGCTTGATATCCAAACTGAAAATCCAAGTTGGGACCCTTTGTTTCAATTAAAGGTTCTAGTACTGTCTAATTGTAATATAAACAAGCCCACTGGCAACCTTCCTAAGTTTCTCTTGGACCAGCATGAATTGGAAGTTGTTGATATCTCTCATAGTAAGTTGAATGGAAGCTTCCCAATTTGGTTGCTTGAAAACAATACTGGACTACAATTGCTAAATCTTCGGAATAATTTTTTGAGGGGTCAATTTCATTTGCCATCAGATTACTATATCAATCTCCTCTAGTTGGATGTTTCTGACAATAACTTTGATGGGCAACTTCAAGAAAATATTGGAAAGATCATTCCAAAATTAAGAAATCTAAATTTATCTCGAAATTATTTTCAAGGCAATCTCCCATCATCCATTGGTGACATGAGTAACTTGGATACATTGGATTTGTCCTTTAATGATTTTTCAGGAGAGATACCAATGGAGTTGGTTGCTAATTGCACCTCCTTGGATACTTTGAGGTTATCTAATAATAACTTTCATGGAAATTTTTTTTCAAAGAACTACAACCTATCTATGGTATTATGTTTGGTATTGAAAAATAATCAATTCACAGGGACTCTTCCAGTGGTATCCCCTAGGATTTTGGGACTCCTAGATATTAGTAACAATTACATGTCAGGTATAATCCCCATATGGGTAATAAATGATACACTGTCTTCTCTTGACCTGAGTAACAACCTTTTCGAAGGTCATATTCCGTGTGGAATAAGTTCAACAGTTTTAATAAACCTTTCTCATAATTTTCTTACCGGATCGTTACCTTCTTGTTGGAATCTACAGTATGTTTGGCATGTACTTTTAAGTGGGAACAAACTCATAGGATCATTACCAAAAGCTATTCTCAATTCATCATCTCTCCTGACCCTGGACATTAGAGATAATAGCTTTTTTAGTAATATCCCTGAAGAAATTGAAAGACTTTCTAACTTACGAGTACTTACATTGAGTGACAACCATTTTAGTGGTATGATTCCAAAGCAGCTGTGTCGATTAAAAAAGATAGGCATAATGGATCTTTCTAATAACTTTTTTTTTGGGACAATACCATACTGCTTTCGCAACATAACCTTTGGGAAGCTAGCTTCTAGTGACTTTGTCTACAAAAATAACCCTTATTTGTGGAAATCTGGTTTTTCCCTCCCATATAAATCTCTTATAAAAAGGGATTTTGAAATTCAAGAGACAGTATTTAAGTTCCTGTATCCAGTTGAGATCGAGTTTTTGACTAAATATAGGTCTAACTTGTACAAGGGTCTCATCCTTGATATCATGTCTGCATTAGATTTGTTAGTCAACTAGCTAATAGGTGAAATCCCACCAGATCTAGGACAACTATCTTCAATTCATGCACTAAACTTGTCCTACAATCAATTGATAGGTCCTATTCCAAAAACATTCTCAAATTTGACTCAATTGGAGAGTTTAGACCTTTCACACAACAATTTGAGTGGAGAAATTCCTTCAGAATTGACTAATTTGACATTTCTAGAAGTTTTCACTGTGGATCACAACAACTTATCAGGTAAAGTTCCAGACATGAAACAACAATTTTCAACATTTGAAGAGAGCAGCTATGAAGGAAATCCATTTCTTTGTGGTGCACCACTAAAGAAAAGTTGCCTCGATACAGATGAATCACCTCCATCATCACAAAAATCTTCAGAGGCAAGTGACGGCAGATGGTATGAAGTTGATCTTCTAGCCTTCTTTACAAGTTTTTTGGTATCTTGCATTATTTTCTTTTTGGGTGTAGTCAGTGTTCTTTATATTAATCCTCATTGGCAGCAACGATGCTTCAACTTGGTTGAGGATCGTATGTACTTGTGTTATTTTTTTGCTTTAAATACCCTAAAAGAGCTGTCAAGCCGTATGTGTCATTAGATGTACTCAATTTTTGTAGAAACCTTTTGTGGTAGTATTGATAAAATACCTGTGTATGGGTATGTTTGGTTTTGAATAATTGCTATCATGCTCTGTTATGAAACAAGGAGCTCACTTGCAGTACTTTTTCATTCGTATTGTAATTATTGATAAATACCTGTGTATGGGTATGTTTGGTTATGAATAATTGTTATCATGCTCTGTCATGTGTGGGTCTGTTATAATTTCATTTTAAAATAATTCGTCAAGAAAGTTTTTATAAGGGCCATGTGAAATTTATTTTGTTGTATATGATATTATTAAAAATTAGAAACATTAGTTACAATTATATTATATGTCATGAGGGAAAAAAAGCAAACAATGTAAAATGATAAGAATTATATGATTATTTCATTGATATATGAAGAATGTGAAATATGACTTCAATGAATTAATAACTATTTGATTACCAATAGCCTGTGGCCTAAGGATTGCCTCCTCCATTGTTGGTTAAATTTCTATGGTTTGAATCCGTCCACCTTAACCTTAGCAAAAAATAATTATTATTTAATTATCATTTAACTTATCACAATTGGATAGGACTAGGAGTAAGTTCAGATCATAAATTTTCCAGCAAATTTAAATTATTCATGTTTAGAAAAATAAATGTTTGGCTCTATTGTTTTTGGAAAATTGAAATTAAAAAAAAAAAGTTAATTTTCCATACAATTTCTCCGGGGTTCAAGTTAGGCTTTTTTGACCCCTTGATTTTACAGCAAAATTATCAACTTCAAATAATTAATCCGTTATGAATTAATAAGTGGAAAATAATCTCTAAAAAAAGCCTCCTCTCTCTCTATTTTTTTTTTTTTTCCTGTTGACTAAAGATAGTTTTTTTTTGAATTATTTTTTTTATGATGCCAAATACTAGAAAATACGAAAAATTATCTTTACACAAAGTTTTCCATTGAAACAAACAAAACACTAGATTCAAAGATTGATTTCTAGGTTAATTGCCACAGATTAAATATGTCACCAATAAAGTAATAAAATAGTAAATTCAATAAAAAATAACATAAGACAACAATAGGGTGACCCAACAAAACCTATGAAACATATCGTTTCACAGTAATAATCTAGAGGGATTTAACCTATCAATTCCAAGGTAAATTGACCCACTAGAATAGAATTGAAGTTTATACACTAGACTTAATCCTAAATCTTCCATTTTAAAAAAAGACTTAACCCTAAAACTCTCCATTTGTGACTTTGAGGTTTGGACAAGCAACTTTAATCTACACTATGACAACAGTGTTGATTGTTAGTGGAGGCTCAGATCAACTCTGAAAAACGTAGGGTTTCTATCTCTCTAACCTCTTTATAAGTCGGGCTTAATGGGCCTTTATATAGACTCTTCATTAAGGTTACAAAAACTGAAAAACCCACATGTACAGTCAACTAAATAAATCACGTCAAACTTGAAAAAAATTGAATTTGCAATTCTTGATTAGCTGAACTTCGAATCAAACAGGGGTTGAACTCATCTCTCGATCAGTTGAACTTGCAATCAAACTTACAAAAACTCAGTTTTCTTCCGCAAATAACTTTCGTCTTGGACTCATAATTTTACATTAAGAACTCAACAAAACTCAATCTTTTTGTCATTGGTTACCAACACCTAATCCGTTGGACCTAACATGTCATACTTGTATCTTAGATTTTCTTGTATAGTTTTAGAAAAGATAGCACTATTTTTCATGTATTGAATAATTGAATAGCCAATGTTTTCGGTGCAACTAAACACCAAAAATTGGTGAAAATATTTTCTAAAAATATTTTTAATGGAAACAAACACAAACGTACGGTAAAAAGGGATGATGGGATAAAATAATTAAAAAATTCATTGACAAAATTTTAGAGTGCGTAGCCTTGTAGGGATATGGATCCTCTCCGTTTCAAAGAGAAATGGAGAGTATCCATTTCATGGACAAGATCTATTTAAAATAGATCTAAGGTGTAAAATGTGTCAGCTTAATTAAATCTTATTACTCAACTCATCAACATGAATGTGGTTTTTCCTAAAAATAAAAATAAAAATAATTGCAGTTAAACACATTACAGGTTAACGTTGTTTTACATAAAAACCCGAAACATTAGCATTATCGTTAAGTTCTAGTTTTTTCGCTAAAAGCTATTGGGTATGGTGGTGTTGTGGCCATTGGAGTTGCTGGTAGTGGTAGTGGTGGACTTCTGCAGTGATGGTCTCATCCTTTGAAGCCAACCGCCAACCTCTTTCAATCATGACGCCTTTGTCGACAGTGGACTTGCGTTTTTCTTTCTTTTCCTTCTCCTCAGGGCCTTTGGCAGAAAACTTCATAGTTTTTGTTTTTGTTTTTTTGTTTTTTGTTCTTTTTTTTTGGCAAATTACAATTTAACCACTTATGGTTTGGATGAAATTTAAGTTATTTATCTATGGTTTGAAATTTGACATTTTACCCACTTGAGGTCAGCTTAGTTAGGGTTCCATAACCCATCTTTGTTAAAAACATGACTAGATATGTAATTTTGTTCCTTCAAATATGTATCTTTCCTTCAAAAAAAAAAAAAACATAAAATACAATATCAAATAAGATAAATAAAAATAAAAAATAAAAAATCCAGCAAAGCACTTGTATCATGGGATTTCACATATAGGCAACTTAAATTTCGGTCAAACATTGAAAATACATGTGAGTGAAAAAGTGTGTAAAAATATGTATAATGTTGTTTAAACACTGAAAACTATTGTTTAAAATACACTACCAAAACCCCTTAAATTTCTACCGCCCACAATTCATAAGTCCTAAGTTGTAATTGCCATTTTTATTTTTTAAAATTAACCAACGTTAACCTTTTGAGTTACTGGTTTTAAAAGAGGTGGCGAAATTATAGCCCTTAGAGCATCCACATTAGTAGACGCAAACTTTCCGTTTATTTTGCACAAAAAAACTATTTTTTCTATTTTAAACACCCATTTTTACAAAACACCCACATCAGTCTATCTATTTTACAAATTTATTCAATAAAATATTCATTATTTTACAATTTTTTATTATTTCCTCACTCACTACCCCTCTCTCTCTCTCTCTCTCTCTCACAGACTCAACACTATCAACGATCACTCCACACCCAGCCACCATCATCACCCACCCAATTACCATCATCAAGGAAAGCCAACCCATTCAATCTGGCCAAATTAACCCCTCTACCAAAAAACCCACTGATCAAAGAATGAGAAACAAAGGAGCCAAATCATCACCCACCCAACCCAAAATCCACTAATCAAACAACAAGAAACAAAGGAAGAGTGAGGTGATCAGAGAGGCTTCGTGGCGATCGGCGAGAGATTAGTGGCAGTGGCGATCGGCGGTGGTGGCGAGAGATCAGGGGCTGCAAGAGGTTTAATGGTTTTGCTGGTCTGATGATTTGATGAAATGAGAAAAAGGGAGAGGGAGAGCAACCAAAGACAATGAGAGAGAAAAAAAAATACTAAAATATTAAATGTAAGTGCATAGTAACTTTACATATATGCATGGTTACTGTAACATTTGTGTATTTATGTACAATTTTACACCCATTAATGTGGGTATTTTTTTGGTCAAAATGTGTAAAATGAACGGTATTTTGCAACACTTTGTTTGTTTGTTTGTTTGTTTTTGTTTTTTTTTTTTTTTTTTGAGAATCGGTTTTTGCAAGACTTTGAATGGATGCTCTTAGATATCTTTGAAATGAATCTCAGCCTTTAAATGGACACTCCATTTCATTTTGAAATGAAGAAGATCCAGATCCAGCCTTGTAGTAGGTGATCGAAAGAGAGTGTTGACAGTTGACAAAGAAAAGAACTTTTAAAGCAACGATGGGCGAAGGTCCAACCGTCCAAAGCTCTACACCAATAAACCCAAAAATGTAAGCTCAATTCATTTCTACGCTTTCCAAAAAAAAAAAAAAAATTATTTATGTTTTTGAGAAACAGTAACAAGGGATTCCAAAAGCAACTTCAGTGCTTTTGTTGTTTTTGCTTTCAGTATTTTGGTTTTAGTATCTGACTTTTGATTGATTGACTGCTTGCTTGTGGTCTTTCAAGATCAGCACGACGGAAACAATTTCAAGAGCACCAAACAAAAACCCAATGAGTTTCTTCACCATCAGCAATGGTCACTCATAAGTCTTCAGCTCTGCCACCTCAACCACCACCAAAAGAGTCATTTGCTCGGCGTTACAAGTTTCTCTGGCCTATGCTCGTGGCTATCAATCTTGCTGTTGGAGGTCCCTTTCTTTTTCTATTTCTTCAACTTTGTAATTCATTGTTTATCTTAATTTCCTATCTACATTAATATATATATGGGTGTTTATTTCGTATGCAAAGTGATTAAATTTAGGGATAATTACAGTAAACCCACCTGAGGTTTGGCCCGTTTTCATGTTGCCTACCTGTGGTTCAAAACTTATCACTTTGCCCACCTGTACATCAATCCGTTACCCCCCCCCCCCCCCCCCCCCCCGGTTACCCACCTCACCCTCAGACGTTAGAAAAACACCCTTTTATGCCAAATTAGAACATTACATGGATCAAGCAACACGAACTCACTCTCTTTTCCTCACGAGCCCTACAAACGCGAAAAATCCCTGTAACGCTGGGGTTTTGATTTTTCTGATCGTGCTTTCGTGTGAGGGTGAGGTTCTGACTTTGGGTTGTCTTGAGTCGTTGAATATTCGAAGATAGATCATCACCAGGTACGACATTTCTGCTTTATGGTTCTGAGCTGGGGTTTCAAGTTTTGATGATAGCGTTGATTCACAGGAAGTTGATAATCGATGTCTTCTTCGAGTGGAAATTACTCAGGTTCATGTGGGTATTTGTGTACATATGAGACTTGTGTGGTGAGAACAAGTCTGACAGTGGATAATTTTGGGAGAAGGTTTCTAGGTTGTAGACGATATAAGATAAGTATACTTTTTACTTAATCTAGCTGATTCACATGAGATTGGAATGTGATGTGTTCAATTCAATTTATGAACAGATTGGTCCCAAGTGCCCTTTCTTTAGATGGATTGATAATCCCACTTGTATGCGTGGGAATGAAGCTACCCATTTTGTGCAACAAAAGCTGGATTTACTGCGGAGTGAGCTGCAACTTACACA
Organism: Quercus tomentella; assembly: GCA_028535165.1. NCBI lineage: Eukaryota > Viridiplantae > Streptophyta > Magnoliopsida > Fagales > Fagaceae > Quercus > Quercus tomentella. The sequence continues at coordinate 72,712,393 of JAPQVY010000068.1, read as the reverse complement.
TGAAAGGGAAAGAGAAGCTACCCAGGCAGCAGCAGAAGCAGACCAAATGGCAGAAATTGCTCAAGATAGGGCAGCAAAAGCCATTGAGAGGGAGAGAAAGTTTCGAGCTTCCTCTGTTCAAGCCAAGGAGATAGCAGTGAGAGCTTTAAAGTAAGAGAGAAAGTGCAGAATTGCACTAATTCTGTCATGGTTTTTTTTTTTTTTTTTTTTTTTGGTTATGTTGTTTTCATGTTTTGGCTCAAGTGAAAATGTTGGAATGATGAGATTGAGTCTGCCTGATGGGTTGTAATATAAACTGGTCCTCAATTGTATTGTAATAGAACTATGAAAGAATTTTTTGAGAATGAGATTTATGTAAGTTGGTAGATGCTATTGGCTTGAAGCCACTTAATAATATAAGTCTTTTTAAGATAAAGTGTTATTTATGTTAGATGTTGTTGGTATTTTTGTTTAAAGTGAATTGGCTACTTGTGAGCTGTGAGCTGTTGGTGTTGGTGTTTTGTTGGATGTTGTGAGCTGTGTTGGTTTGTGCATAAAGTGCATTGTGTGAAGAAAATCGTGTTGAAAGTGAATTTAAAGTGCATGACAATCTGTCAACTTGCAAGAAAAGACAACAAATTCAACACATACACCCTGCACACATAAACAAACTCATATAATAATAACTCATATGACAAACTGCAATAATCAGAACAATAATTCTGAACACCTGTCATTAAGTTGGGAAATTGTATACATATTTTAAGGTGGCATTGAATAGTCTTTCATCAACCACCAGTAAATATAAGGCATTTAGCACAACAACCAAAACAGTTGCAGCTGCCCAATGTTTACAAAACTTACAAAAATACAAAAAGTGTTTGAACAGCTATATAAAAAAGTGTCTTGCCATTGTATGCCCTGCCATTGTCTACAAACTACATAAAACCCTAACACTACATAACCCTAATACATTATACATAGCAATAAAAGTGTCTTGACTTAGTCTTCATATACTGCCCCTGCCCCTGCCTCTCCCACCACAGCTGGCATTTCCATCTCTTGTTCTACATTTCTGAGCTCTAGCTGCATCACCCCTTCCTCTCAAAGCAGCTCCTCTGGTAGCAGGTAGTCTTGTAGGCTACAAAGTACAAGAATTCACATGTTAGCTACCAGTATCACAGTTTTATGAATAAAACATCAAACTTAACACTACAGTACCTGTGATGATAGTGCTCTACTGTCCCATGTTTCTGTAGGGGTGTGTGGTGTTGGCTGGCTTGAAGAGAACCAAAGAGCTCCTCTAACTGTGTACCTGAAGTCTGAAGAGTACCATTGACTTGGGTTCTGTGATTATGGAACTGGTGGCCCTAACCATGGAGCTTGTGGCTGTGGAGCTGGAGCTTGTGGCTGTGACCCTGTTGCCTGGTTGGATGAGGCCATAGTGTAAGGCTGATGTGTTGGTGGGGGCTGAGCTGAGGATTGGGTCTGTGATGAAGATGGGGCCTAGGATCCTTGTCTGTGTGTAGAAGGCCTTCCACTTCCCTGCAACCAAATATGAGCATGTTTTTACAGTGTCAGTTATTGGAATTTTGCATTTGAATAAAAAAATTTTGTAAAAACTTACAGATTTCCCTTTTTGCAATCTCTGCCTCCTCTCCCATGCTGTCTCACCAGTGACATTGACCTTGCATCCCCTTGCATTGTGCCCTTCCTGTTGACACCTTCCACACCTCATTGGCTTGTTTCCTCTAGACACCTTATAAGGGTTCGGCTTATCAGCATCTCTCTTCCTCTTCATGGGTGGCCTGCCTGGTGGCTTATAGACAGTAGGTGCAATAGGCTTGGGTTGGCCACTTGACATCCACTCAGATTGGCCAAGCATGGGAGGTATGGCTATCTTGTATGTCTCCACATAAGCATCCTTGTAGTAGCATGGATGGGTGTAGTCTTCTGGTTTCTCACGATTCACAAAAATGGCTGCAACTCCATGCTTGCAAGGGATTCCTGTCAAGTCCCATACTCTACAACTGCATGTCCTATTTACCAAGTCCACCACATGCCTTTCCCTCTCATTGTCAACCTCATACATAAACCTCCCAGAAGGAACTGCACAGAAACTCTTGCACTCTAATTTTAATTGCTCCAACTTTTTTTATATGCTTGGACACAAATTGCCACCATACTTTTCTATGACAGTCTTCTTTATATACAGCCTGCTCATAAGCCTAACTCTGATCCACTCCAGCATTGATAAGATGGGCTTGTCTCTAGCCTTCACAATCATAGAGTTAAAACTCTCACTCAGATTGTTTACCATACAATCTGTCAAAACTCTTGAAGAAAAATGGGATCTGGTCCACTGTGCAGGCTCTATATCAACCAGGTACTTCCAAGCTTCTTCATCCAAACTCTTAAGATGGTCCATCCCTCTCTCAAATTCCCTGGCTGATGTTGTGCCAGCACACCTCCACAGTACACTCTTCAACTCCATGCCCTTATGGTTAACCTTGAAGTTGTTGTATATGTGCTTCACACAATACCTGTGCTCCACAGTTGGGAATAGAGTCTCCATTGCAGGTAAAAGGCCCTGCAATCAAGTAAGCATTCAATGTTAGCAAGTAAGCATGTAAAAAGGTAAGCATGTAATGAAGTCATGAACATGAGCTAGATAATAATACCTTCTGCCTGTCACTGATGAATACCAGATTGAGCTCATCTAGCCTGCCAATGTCATCAGCAAACTGCTCCAAGAACTAAGTCCAGCTATCCTTGTTCTCTTGCTCAACCACAGCCATTGCCACTGGGAATATATTGTCATTTCCATCCTTGACAGTGACAGAAAATAATTGCCCACCAAACCTACCCTTCAAGTGGCATCCATCCAGCCCAACAAAGGGTCTACAACCACCTAAAAAGCCAACCTTCTGAGCATTGTACCTAATGTACATCCTTTTAAACTTGGGCTCTGCATTCTCATTTTCCATCTCTGTTTGCAGAATCACCCTACTTCCTACATCTGTCCTTAATATCATTTCTGCATAATCTCTAAGTAGGCCATACTGAGCCTCTTCATTCCCAGTAATCAACCCCCTAGCTGCCTTCCTTGATCTATACACCTGACTAAGACTTAAATCAATTGAAATCTTCTGCATCACATGGTGCTTAACACCTGAGACCTCCCAATTAGGATTCTTACCAAAATCCTCCAAATACCTCTTTGCCACATAGGCTGATATAACTTGCCCATTTTTAAATGATAGGGGGCAGGTACACTCAGGATAAAGTGTCTTGATCTCAAATGTGCACTCTCCAGTCACCATTGAGGCATAACACCTCCATCCACAATTGTTCTTATAATGTACAGAAATCTTCTTCTTCTTATTCAACTTCCACTTGACATCAATGTGATTCTGAATCATATACTCCCTCAAAGCCTTCCTAAACACCTGGGAGTTTGGGAACTTCATCCCTTTTGCCAACCTAACATTTTCCATATCAGTCCTCTCATTGAACTCCAAATTGCCAGGCTCCTACTCATCATCAGAACTATCCACACTTGCAATATCATCCTCTAAAACTGGTTCAGCCCACTCTTCATCTAAATCTATGTTTGGAGGAGGATCATTGCTTGGGCCGGGTGCATCTGTGTTTGGCTGAGGTGTATCAATGTTTGGATGAGGTGTATCAGTGGTTGGAACAGTGTTAGGCTCATGTGGCACTGTGTGAGGTGGAGAAGACTCACCAAAAATGTCATCAGCAAAGTCTTCTCCTTCCACGCCTTCATTCAACCAATCAAACTCCTCCTTCACACCATCACCCCCTGTAGCAGCTCCTGCACCACCCCTACACCAGCCCCTGCACCCCCTATAGCAGCCCCTACACCAGCTCCTACACCAACCCCTGCACCATTAGGAACTTCAACTGCAAGTGGAGCATTACCACTCTCCACATACAGTATGATGGTGTCTCTTAGCCCTCCCTCATTAGGCTTCCACATGGGTTCCACATCTTGATCATCTTTCATGAGCCTTAAGTCTTGCTCCAAGTTGCCCCCAGGACCTAAATAATGAACCCTACACGGTTCATCAATCCCCAATTCCTCACATATACCTTTTATTTCAAAATAACTAAGCAAATCAGGATCCCTATACACTATTTCAACTTTCCCACCAAAATACTCTAAACTAGGGTTCCACAGAAAAGCACCCCCATAATGTACCTCCAATTTCACTTCAACATCCATCTGCAATAACAAATTACCAGTTGACACATATACAATTAACAATTAAAGAATTGTAAACAACAAAAGAGGCAAAAGAGTAAACAGTTGCATGTTTCAGTTTTGCTTTTGGGATGCAACGCACACAGAGGGACCACATTTTCTGCTTTTCTTTTGATTTTGATTCTGTTTTACTAAATAGCACATGCAAACACTAAAAATTTCAACCCAATAGAAACTTGGGTCCACTGTGAGACACAATGACCACGACAAACAAAATGCCCATAAACAAACACAAATCCAAAGAATAGGTGGTCACATTTTTCATAAATATCAACAAACACAACCAATATTCTCATTCCATTACATGTAACATTGACCATTGATTGATTACTAAAAAAAAAATAAAACAACCACAAGCCCAAAGTAAAAACCCAAACAGTGACTGATTTCTTACCAGGATTTTTGTCACTCGAACAACCCGTTGCTCGTCTAGGTTTACATTTGTAGCAGTATGTCAATATCAGATGCAGAATGAATTTTTTGCGTTTGTAGGGCTCGTGAGGAAAAGAGAGTGAGTTCTTGTTGTTTGATCCGTGTAATATTCTAATTTGGCATAAAAGGGTGTTTTTCTAACGTCTGAGGGTGAGATGGGTAACCGGGGGGGGGGGGGGTAACGAATTGATGTACAGGAGGGCAAAGTGATAAGTTTTGAACCACAGGTAGGCAACGTGAAAACGGGCCAAACCTTAAGTGGGTTTACTGTAATTATCCCTTAAATTTATAAAAAGGTGTAATGGGTTTTAAGATTTCAACTTCAAAGATTTGTTTTTTAAGCTTAGCGGGTGCTTTTCATGATGTTATTGTTGATGGGTACTCTGTTGTTAGGATAAGGGTTATGGTTTTAAACATCTCATTTTTGGAGGAATCCTTGATTAAATGGGATTTGGTGTTCCATGGTTGGGCTTGTATGGGATTTATGATTCTCCTTAGTTGAGGAATTGTGTGATAAGATGTTGATTCTAGCCTCTGTGGATTTAGATCTTAATTGGTTATGTGACATCTAATTACTAATATGCACTAAAGAGTCTAGGAACGCAAATGTGTAAAGAGTGGTGATAAGTATGGGGTTAATATACTATCCCTATTAGAGGGGAAATAAACATTTTATGTCTTGTGTGGGATTTATGATTCTCCTTTTCTTCTACCCAAGCACAGAGGGGGTTTATAAAAAGCTTATTTCTGGTCTCCATAGATATCCTTGGCCAAATGGCAATGTCCCCACCAACCCTCCCCTTCCCAGTTAGTTGAAGTAAAGGCAAAAGTACTACTTGAATCCCATGTCTCTGAGTCATTTGTTTATTTTTCTATTGATAAAAACCATTATTTCTCAACTTAAAACTTTTAGTTCACTACAGCGCTCCTTATAAATGGATGCATATTTCTTCATTTTGGAAATCCTGGAGTTTGTTGTTGATGGAACTTTTGTTAAAATGGGAGTAACCGCAATGGCTCATGGCATTCTTCATTGTATTAGTACAGCCTTATGGTTTCCTAATCAGAGTAATGGTTTTGGCTATTTATCATGGAAAACAGCCAATGATCAAGTAAAAGACTTATTTGTCTATCATTCTAAGAATAATCATTACAATAGGTGGGAGAAAAAGACACACAGAATGCAATTCTTGCATAATTTTTAACTGGTCATCTAAAGCTCTACTACTTGATATGATTAAAATCATATACCAGTAATTTTTGGCTTTATCCATGTCGATGATGAGCAATATGTTGGATAGACAAAGTTAGTATCAATTCCTTAGGGTGTGCATACTGCATAGTATCTTGCATACTGTAACAGTAAGTTGGATGGATTCATTCAACTGGCTCATTAGGAACTTATAAAGTTATAGGTGAGTAGCAACATGCACTATTTGCTCAAACTCACTTACCTACTTAACTAATTGTTGAACAAATATTAATGACTTTATAAGTAGGGGTAAGGATGCCTACCAATCACCACTCTCCAACCCCACAAAAATGCAATCTTTGTGCACTGGGTATGATCCTTTTAACATATAGGTCCTACATCTGGTGATCATTTTTAATGACTTGTTTGTCTCAGTCAGGTTTGAGAAAGAAAAAGTGGAGTATAAAAGAAGGCTTCAGGGGTGGTAAACTGGTTTCGTCACATTGACATCGAAGTAGACTGAGCGGTCTCATAAAGGAAATATATTCTTTATATGTTATGGTCCTATATAGTTTGAGAGGTATTTATATATAGGTTTGTGGTCAAACTTGGTCTTTTCCCCCTCTGTTTGTGTGTAATTTTTCTATATAAGTTGTTAGTCTTTTATTTTTTAATCTAGATAAGTTGTTAGTTTAAGCTTCTGTTAACACTGTCTTGAAGCCTATCACAAAGTTGTCTCTAGGGCTCTAAATATGCTCCTTAAGAAGTTAAGAGTTTCTGTGAACTTTTGTAGCCTACCTCTTTGTGCGGACAAAGAAGAAAGATGAGCACATAGAAGAAGAAGGTGCAACTCCAGTTTCAATCTCCGCTGCTAAAACTGCTCCTATTGCTGAAAAAACCTTACACTCACCATCCATCACAAAACCTGTGAAGTTGCGGGAGCCAATTCTAGAGGATCAGCAGCGCGAACTTTTTAAGTGGATGTTGGAAGAGAAAAGGAAGATCAAACCAAAAGATCCTGAAGAAAAGAAGCGCATTGATGAAGAGAGCCATTCTCAAACAGTTTATCTGAGCGAAACATATCCCTAGTAACTAATTATTTAACACTTGTTCTCAAATTTAGAGATTACTAACATAAATATTTTCTTTCTTTTTACATGAAATTTAGTTTATCCTTATGTCAAATCTCTTCGAAGTTCTTTAAATCATTTTTGTTCAATGCAAAGGATACTGTTGATATTAGTCAGTAAAAGATTGCACCAAGTCGCAACTGGATACATCTGCTCTGCTAATTGAAGAGCAGATGACTCCTTTCTGTTTTTCATGTAACAAATATTGCATCATCTGATATTCTGTTTCAGGTGAGGACTCAAGGGGATCATATTCATAGAGGGTAGGGTCACAACTTAGCCCAAATCACTCAGATTGATGGCTAAGCCATCAGCCCTCAACTAAAAGATAACAACTGAAAATGATAATAACAAATGGCTCTCTGCTTCATTGTTTTCAATGACCTTAGGATACAATTGCTGACAATTACCTTTATCAAATGGCCCAGCTAAGCCCACAATAGTTACCACTATTAAGTTTATGTTGGTGGGCTGGACTGGGATTAATTTACTAGCCTCTTTCAAACCAGCTCTTGCACTGTACCACTCACATCGACGAGATCTAAAAGCCGTTGGGATTAATTTACTATCTTCCTTCAAACCAGCTCTTGCACTGTACCACTCACATCGACGAGATCTAAAAGCCTTTTGAATCCTAGCTTAAAGTAAAATACTAAAATGATGTAATATTAATAGCAGAGGTTATTTTTTTTGTTCAAGAGATTCAAAGCCATTCATTATCCAAAATTCGACTATGCATATTTAATTAATGAATATTAATAATTAAAAATCAAATTAAAGAATTTTTAATTTAATTAGAATTTTTTTTAATATTGGATTGCTTTAACCCACGAGAGTCAAGATTATTAGCTCTAAACTAATTAATTTAATCTTACATGATTTAATTACTCAAAAAAAAAAAAAATGAGAAGAAAAAAGATAAAAAATAGTTTTTTTTTTTTTATTCTCTTTCAATAACCAAAAAAAAAAATCTTGTGAAATAAATTTTTTAAAATTTTGAGTTTTCACATATGTATTTTAAGAGAAGTTAGAATTAGTTTTAAATTTTGCTTCTTTTTTTTTTTTTTTTCCTTTCAATATCTGTTATAAAATTCAACCTAAATATTTTCTTTTTGTGTAATAGTTACTCATTTATGCTATTAATATCTGTTTGTCAAAACCATTTATTTTATTATCCTTTTTTATTTCTTTAAAAATATGAAATATTAACTTTGATGTTTAGTAATTTTAAAATTTCTTATGCCACTTGAGTACACAAATTTTGTGAAAAGTAAATATTTATGCATACAAATCCTCTACACAATTTTTTGTATATTATTCTATATTCCACTAATCACTATTTGTTATGTTTTGATTTCACTTTCTTTATAAAATAACTGAAGTTTAAAATAAAAAGCAATTATATACATGAAAAATAGTAATTGATAGATCATAAAGTGATACAGAGAATTTGCATTCAATATTTATCCATGTTAGTTTTTGTCCACTTTATAACCAAACAGAGAGCATCATTGTATAAATAAAACGTATAAAATTATTTTTGAAAAAAAAAAAACATAAATGAGGAATAAAACAATAACTATGACAAAATTTTAGTCAAAATTACACATACAACTTTTAGCTATGGGAAGACTTCTGCTCTAATGATGGGGATAAATTTTTGTATGAGCTGGGCGTATAAATTGTTTGTCACTTCACTTGTGACTCGCCGCCTTCCAAACACAGTCACAAAATTCACTCTCTTACTTCCACTGTTGCGTATAGGTACCTTTCTGGCTTCCGCCCCTCCGGTCGCCGCGGCGGCGGCGGCGGCGGCAGCTGGGTTTCACAACAGCAGCAGCCATGAACTCTGAGACTGCCATTTTAGAGAAGAAACCTCTAGATGATGCTAAGAAGAAATTCAAGAGGCGTCCTCTTTATTCATCGATGAAAAAGTAGCTCGATGATGATTCTAGTTCTGAAGATGAAAGGACTGACGAGTGACGATGCTAACTGGCAAGTTCTGTCCGCGCGAGTCAGTAGCTGTCCAAAGGCACTCTGCTACTGCTAGTGGCGGCCCAAAGCCAAAGGCAGAATGAGAGTTATAGTGGATCATCAAAAAAGAAAAGAAAACCTGAAGACTCTACTCTGCACTGTGTCTAAAGAGGTAGAACTAGATGTTGATACAGTTGATAATGCCAAGGAGATTGAGGAGGCTAACAATTTTAATGAAGCTGATCTTGCAATTGCTAATTAGTAATTACTCTATACAGACATTCATTACAAACTGGAAGTAGCAGTGTTGGTATGTTAATTCTAGTTATACATTATGATTCACACATATTTCTTTATCTGATGTTGAGAATTTTTGCTTCGTATGATTTATGTAAAGAATATATGTGTAAATTCATTTCTTTAAAATGATTTCGCAATAGTTCTCAAGGTTTATAAATTTTAGAAATCTTCTTTCATAGTCGTAGAGATTTTTACCACTGGGGGTTGGAATTCTAATGATTTTAACTGACAATGTAATATCTAAACTGTATTGCGAATCCTGCATATCTAGTAGTGGGTCATTGACTTATCCTCAACTTGCAAGTTATTTTTTTTCTTTTTTTGACATTGGTGAGATAATGTTTATACCTACTTGTCAACAGATTATGTTGTTCAAGAGATTACAAAAGCTGGCTTTGTCGAACCTACCCCTATTCAAGCTCAAGGATGGCCAATGGCTCTAAGGGGCCGTGATCTAATTGGTATTGCTGAAACAGGGTCAGGGGAGACATTTGCCTACCTGTTGCCTGCCATTGTCCATGTTAATGCCCAGCCAATTCTTTGTAAGGGTGTAATGTTTGGGTTGATTTATTCTTAATATGATCTTAATATGCCTCTGTTTATATTTTGTCAATCTCTGGAAATATGTTTCGTTGATCCCCATTATATTTTTCAGCTCCTGGAGATGGCCCAATTGTGTTGGTATTAGCCCAACCCCTAAACTTGCTGTTCAAATACAAAATGAATGTACTAAATTTGGTGCATCATCAAAAATTAAAAATACATGCATATATGGTGGGGTTCCAAAGGGACCTCAAGTTCGTGATCTTCAGAAAGGTAGGTTGTCAATTGAGTTTTAGACAACCTTTCATTTCTTGCTGTTTTTTGATTTCCATGAACTGGCTCTCCTGTGATAGGTAGTTGACTTAGCTATTTTTTTCTTACTTTCATGTGTAGGTTTATATAGTTGCTTACTCTTTTTGATTTTGTTAATGTCAAATTTATTCCTTTTCTGGACCAGGCGTTGAAATTGTAATTGCAACACCTGGGAGGTTGATTGATACAAACTTGCGAAGGGTTACATATCTTGTGTTGAATGAGGCAGATCGGGTGTTAGATATGGGTTTTGAGCCTCAGATTCGAAAGCTTGTTTCTCAGGTTTGAATTGTGCCTTGCTGTTTGAAACTTATGTCATGATCATTACTGTACTTTTATCTCTGTTACAAAAATAATTTCTGACAGATGATTGTTTCCCCTAGTTCTCATATTTCCTCTTCCTCATGCCTTTCTGTCTCCTGCTTTCATTTGTGGATTAGATCTGTTAGAAAAGAAGGGCAGATTAGCAGATGTCTGATCTGAAATAGCTTGGCTGAACTGAGTTCTTGAACAGTGTGGAAGTTCTAATTGTTGGTTTAGAATCCCAATTTGACTTCTAGTTCTTAATTGCAGGTCTTGTCCAATAGAACTTAAGCTTGTAACAAGAACTTATTAGATTATTTTTTGTATTCTTTTATTTTATTTTTATTGGAGTTTTCGAAGGCCATATCATTATTGAAGGCTCTTGCTTATTTCCCTACCAAAGGGAAGATATGATGTAGACAATAAAGAGATTGAGGAAAAGCAAGATTAAACAAAAAAAGATAGATTTGTGTTCTCGTTTTGATGTGGGGTCTTCTTGGAACATTCCATAGGCTACTTTAATTATTATTGAGTTTTAGTATTAAGTTTCTTTAGGATAGAAAGCTACTGGTTTAGTTTTAATTAATTTTTACTGGAATAAATCTCATAAAAGAATACATGTGGCCTACTTTGACTAATTTGTTGAGAATCCATAGCCAATCTCAAATAATTTGGGACTATGGCTTGCTTGTTGGTGTAGAATAACGGCAATCTATTACATTCCATTTTTTCAGGAATGGCTGTTCTTGCCTCTACCAAAGGCCCATGAGTCTTATTTTGTGTTTTGAGTCATTTTTGTATTTGGTTTAGAAGTTCTGGAGTACCTTTTCTGTTATTAGTAGTCAAGTGTTTTTTTAGGAGTCCTAGTGTTTTAGGAAAAGATTTTGGATTTAGCAATTTCCCTTATTTTAGTCAATAACATTCATAGTGAGATTGATTCTAATAAAATTCCAGAAGCATCTTTTAAGGTTTAAGGAGTGTTGAGGGTGTGATTGCCTTGTGATTGTTTCAGACAGTGTAGGTATGGTTGCCTACTATGTGGTTGTGTAGTGTTTATCTTATTTCTTGTTCAACCCACTGTTTTAACACCTAACAGCCATCAAACATATTCAAAATCCAATATTTTTATTACTGAAACCTACCTAAGAGAGTGTAAATCATTGGTTGAATTTTCAAATTTTCACTAACAAGGGGAAATCTCTAAACATTGCTTACCCTCCAGTATTTTGCTTAATTTTGTTGCCTATTCATAATATTAGCCATATACTCTTGTTTACTTGAAAAGCTATTGGCTTTAAAGACTAAAGTTACCAACATTTAATTATATACATGCACATACTTGTTAGTATTGTGCAATACGTATAATATGAATAGTAGGTATCATAGCCATGCTTATGAATCTGATGATACATTTATATGTATTGTATGAATCATATTGATTTTGTACGATTTTTAGATATGTGAGTTTAAATTGGGTTTTTTTGGTTAAAATTTGTGCTTTGACTTGAGTCCAACTAGTGATTGGACTTGTTTTTAACAAACAATTATGGGATACTTGGTTGAGGCCAATAAAATAATGTCCATGGGTTTTTTTTTTTTTTTTAAATTTTATTTAATTTTATAATTTTTTAGATTTAATAAATGCTTCATTCTAGGATTGACCCTGGTCCTGGAATACTGATTGCTTTAATGATCACTTCGTAATGTTTATGCCCAGTTGCAAGTAGTACAAATGTGGTATTTTGAAGATGCCAGCTAATCCACTGTTAAGTTTCACTGATGGCAATGCGATGGGCCCTTTACTTCCCTCCTAATGTTTTGTTCAATGCAGATTAGCCCAGATCGTCAAACTTTGTACTGGAGTGCTACCTGGCCTAAAGAGGTTGAACAACTTGCTAGACAGTTTCTTTGCAACCTGTACAAAGTAAGGTGTTCTAACTTAATTTTGCTACTGCCTACCGCAGTTGTGGGATTTCTTCTGTTAGGATATATTCTTTTCTGTGTTTCTTTTTTATGTTATACTTTTGATGTGTGTAGTTGCCAGTCATAACTCATATGTCATTTTACTCGTTTTGAGGCAGCTTGTTTTTTCTGAATTTTCCCTACTCCTCCCCCCTCTTTCCTTTTTCTTGAAACTGAGGGTAATTTCCCAGGTTTAATGGCTTGGTTTGGAATTGCCAGAGTTCTGGAGGGCATATGCGCTTTTTGAAAGTTCCTGCTTTTGTGGTATGTGTATCTGTTTGTAATGTGCGATTATGTTATGTGATTGGCTCTTATCTTGGACTTTGCATAGGTGATAATAGGATCTCAAGATTTGAAAGCTAACCATGCTATACGCCAGCACGTTGACATTGTTTCTGAAAACCAGAAATATAACAAGTAGGCCCCATTTCTATTTTGTTCTTGTATATTCTAATTTCTTCAAGATCTCATCATATGAGATTTGATGTGGTCAATTTACTGATAGGTTTGATTTTCCAGATTGGTTAAATTGCTGGAGGATATCATGGATGGCAGCCGAATATTGATCTTCATGGATACCAAGAAAGGATGTGATCAGATTACCTAGCAGCTTCGCATGGATGGCTGGCCAGCTCTTTCAATTCATGGAGATAAAAGTCAAGCAGAGAGGGATTGGGTCCTCTCAGAGTTTAAAGCTGGCAAGAGTCCTATAATGACTGCTACGGATGTTGCAGCTCGTAGTTTAGGTATGGGGATAAAACTCTTAAAGCTTGTTCAAAGAGTTGATAGAAATTATATTTTAGTACAGGAAATTGTGTAGGTAAACGATTTACTAATAGCACTCATCGTCAACATCTCATTTTGGAAGGAAATTATAATCTGATCTTCTTGTTGTCCCTAATTTAAGTCTTCTTTTAATTTTATTGGATGGGCATTATGGTGTTATTTTTCACATGAATCCTACTTGTATATTTGTTTGAGCCACTTGTTTTCATGTCTATGGATATTGGATATTGCCTTTGAACGTTTCCCCTCTGTGCATAATTGTTGCCAGAATATGGTTTTTGGGGGTATTCATCTGACATTTTGTGTTTATTTGCTACAACAACACACTAGCATAAATGCAGAAATGTGTCGAGATCATAGATTCATTGATCTAAATAAGCTTCTGATGTGAGAGATTGTTGGCCTAATGCATTTCTTATAACTTATAATGCTCTTTTGTTTCGTGGCAGATGTGAAGGACGTGAAATATGTGATAAATTATGACTTCCCTGGATCCCTTGTGGACTATGTTCACCGTATTGGTCGAACAGGAAGGGCTGGGGCAAAACGAACTGCACACTTTCTTCACTGCCGCAAATGCTAGATTTGCAAAGGATCTCATCGGCATACTTGAGGAAGCTGGACAGAAGGTCAGTCCTGATTTGGCTGCAATGGGGCGTGGTGCGCCTCCTCCCCCGTCAGGTTAGTTGGCTAGCTTGAATATTCTTAGACACGCGCGCATACACGTGCATGCTTGTTGTGGTGTTTACATGTATGAGTGCGTGAATTTGATTACTAAAATTGACTGTTTCAATGAATATCAATCAATCAGGACATGGGGGTTTTCGAGATCGTGGGAGGGGTCATGGTAGTGGTCGCTCATGGAACTAACTTTTGAAGGTAAACCGGTTCTTACCTTGTATTTTGGAGGGAAACATTTAACATGTATCACTAGACTATAGGAGTGTACATGTAAAAGTCTTTTTTCATTTATGTTGAATTTTTTTGTTCAACTACGTGGAGGACTAACTGTAGTTAGTGTTGGACCATGTAAGATAAAACATTTGTTTATATCATTAAAGGTTTTGAGGAAGAAATAAACAATTGTATTTTCATTTTGCTTTGCCCAAAAGTGGTGAAAGTATGCACACAAGAAAGTCTAATTTAACACTCAGTATCTCATTAGGTTGATATCAAAGCAACCCTGGTTTGGATCATTGGAAAGTTGCGAAAAAGGTTGAGATACTTACAAGTGACCAATGATTACAGGTTGACTTACATGCATATTAATCAGTTGGAGGTGATTGGTTACCCAAATTCCAATTTTACCGGATGTGTAGACAAGAAAGTCTACTACAACATATAATTTCCTTTTTATTTTTTGGAGGTGATATATCTTAGAGAATTACTATATACAATCGTTGCTTCATCTACCGTGGAGGCTATTGAATACTAAGCTAAAACACATGCATTATTTATGGTTAAAATCTTTTTATCACAAATCTCAAGATTTTCAATTCTATATCAAGACCTTTAAAAATTCTGGCACAATTTATTTGATTGCAATTTTCTTCTCTAAGAATAATAAAAATGGAAGCCAAAGTAAGCATATTGACATAAAGTACACTAGTGTTAGAGAGAATGTTAAGAAACAAAAGGTGTCCATGAGCTCTTGATTATTGACCCCAAAAGGTCATAACTAAAGGTTTGTTGGCTGAACTATATAAAGATCACGTGGAACATGTGGGACTTGTTAGCTTATAATTTGATGTTTTGTTTCACAACACTTTCATAATAAATCATAGGTGATAATTTACTAACTTTTTATTGGTTTTGACTTGAACATATCATTGAAATTACTTTGTTATTCACCAATAACTACTTGTAACAACTTGTCACTTAAGATTTGTTGTGAACATAATATTTCTTTTTACATTTAGGCCTTTATTTGGTTATTTATAGAGAATAAGGCAAAATGTTTTTTTGTGCACATAAAGCATAAATATAAAGAGAGTTTTATTTGTGGTGGATATATGAAGGGGGACTTGAATGGCTAATAGGTAGTCTATTCATAAAAAAAATTGATGGCTTATAAAGTACTCGCATAGTACCATACATTGTGTTACATGGAAGACAATACTGGTTATGATTAAGAGTTTTACCGCTATGCTTTATGTATTGGATTGTTTATTAAAGTGGGAGAATTTCACAACTAGACGATAAAGGTAATATCCTAAGTATATTACAATGATCATCACTCATCAAGTTAATTAAATGCCATGTGGGCCAAGTAAGAGAATGTTAGGAGACTTATTGTGGTCCTCATACAAGTTACTCTAATTGATTAATTACAATATGCTTAGATTTATTTTAGAGTGATAGATAAAGAACTTCTTTTAGGAGTATATTTGTTAACATCACTTCAAATGTCATTAGTGAAATAATGAATTCAATTGATATTGTTAATTATTATTAATTTAAAATATAAATAATTTATTTATGTTATTAAATAAGTATAAATTTAATTGCTTATTACGTCACAAATTTGACCATTGATTAAATCCGATCAACTGAAAAAAAAATGAGAAACCGTTTTCTTGTTTGGGCAAATTACAATTTACCTACCAGTAGTTTGCTTGAAATTTAAGTTACTTATCTGTGATTTAAAAGTTGGCACTTTACCTACCCGAGGTTCACTTCATTAGACTTCCATTACTCACCTCTGTATTTTTACAGTTAAAAACACATAAAACATAACAAAAACATAAAAATCAAAATCTAAAAGTATATTTCTTAAAATGGTGAAGCTTTGGCTTAAGAATATTTTTCCTCTTGATAAGAACATTCTTAAGCCTATCAATCTGAGTAAAACTCTCAAGGGGATATTCATCAATGAATGTCTAAATTTTGCATGTCTTGACTTATGGATGTTGTGCAAATCACAAATGTTAGCCACTTACAAACTAATTTTTAGGCATATTTTGATATGATAAACTTATTTTGGACTACACAAAACCAAATTATTATATTTTGGGAGAGAGGCCATGGGGAGATTGAGGCTTTGGGCCCTCTAATCAACTGGTTCATCTCCAACTCTACTATTGTGCTTGAATGGAGTTCATTTTGGGTATTATCAAGAGTTGATGAAGATGAGATAGAAGCGGTAGATGCAATGATTTTTAATTTCATCATAATTTTAGTATTACTTCAAATTTTTATGAAATAATGAATTTTTAAATTTTGGATGTAGAAGTCAGAAATGTACTTATTTTTTAAGTTGCTGGTGTGATGTACTCCATGTAAGACTCCACTTTGTATATTGTACTCCTTTGGCATTTTCGTACTTTCAAGAGGATTTCTATGTTTATCTTGTTGTGAATTACAAATAAGTGATTTGCAGAACATCCATTAGTCAAGACATGCAAAATTCAAACATTCATTGATGATTATCCCTTGAGAGTTTTGTTTAAATTGATAGGTTTGAGAATGTACTTATGAAGATGAAAAATGTTCTTAAGCCAAAACTTCACCATTTTAACAAATATACTTTTAAATCTTGATTTTTTTTTATGTATTTTTAATGCTAAGAGTACAAAGGTGGGTAACGAAAGTCTAACGGAGTGAATTTCAAGTGGGCAAAGTGCCAACTTTTAAATCATAGGTAAGCAACTTAAATTTCGGTCAAACCACATGTGGGTAAGTTGTAATTTGTTATTTTTGTTTCTTATATTCTCTGTTTGATCTGATTTTTAAAACCTTTCTAAGGGAATAAATGAAATTGGAGTAAAATCAATGAGCATAATTTTTTTTTTTTTGAGGAAAAAAATCAATGAGCATAATAAAAACATTATGAATGTGAAATTTTTTTTTTTATCAATATTAATTTTTAGGTGTATTAAAAATTTATTGATGTGTTAACAAGGATGCCACTATTAATGGTTTACTTTAGTCCACCACAACCTACAAGGAAGGCACACTATTTTAAAATTTATTATTTTGTGTAATGCTTGTTTGCAAATATACTTCTTACATGCCAATAGATTTATGAAATGTTGTGGGTTTCAGTTAGTTCAACTGATAAAGTTTCTTATAGTTGAATAAAAGAACAGGGATTCAATTCACGCATAGAACAAAAATCAATTGATGTCTTAGTCTGATTATAAAGAGCGCAATCATTAAAAGTGGACATCATATATTGATATTCTACCAAAAAAAAGAAATGTTTGATGTAATACCACCTCTCATCAAGGTCAAAGGAATAAGGAATTTGCTTCTTGCAATGAAAAAAAAAAAAAAAAAAAGCTTTAATTCTTCTTAAAAGTGACACACGTGCTTTAAACGTGAGAGACGGCCAAAATTATTGCGGCGCCAATCAATACAAAAGAAATCAAGCAACTGATTGCTTGAATTCAAGAATATTGTGGAGCCCAAGTGCCGAACAAAACAAAGAAGTAAATTGTTTGGAAGGAGGCAAGCTGATCACGGTTGTTGGCTTGTTGCCATGCATCCAAAAAATTGGTTGGAATGTCAACTAAAAGGTAAAGAACAAATACAAGCATTTAAATTTTTTTCGTGTAACAGGAGGAGAATATCTTTGATTTTTATTTTCGTGTATTTTTCAAATGAAAGATATTTAAATTAATTTTTTTTTTTTCAAAAAATATTATTTAGTATTAATTTTCATATATATTTTTTTAAAAAAATGCAAACTATGTTATTTTGGAGGTTACTAACGATGCAATTCTAATGGAGACTAACAGGAGGCATGAATTAAATAAACTTGAAAGTTAAAAAATTTTATTAAATAAAAATAAAGTTAGAGGAAATGAACTTTAATCAAAGTTAGAGAGTCAATATGTAATTTAGTCAAATATTAAATATTGACAAGTAAAAAGAATGGGAGAGAAATGGGGAAATTGGAATTTGAGTTGTAAACACTAAATTGTAATAGATTTTTTTCACAAAATATGTAGAGACAGCTCAAAACTTTTCATTGTTCATTTCAAATTCCTAAACTTTAGGATTTTAATCTTAAGACTTCCGTATAAAATTGCCCCTACTCAAAGTCACATATTCTCTATTTTTGAAAAAGTGAAGTCACTTGAATAGCATGTTTACCGCATCAAAATAATACTACAAAATCAACATACCAAACATATTATCTTTTAACAAGTTGACTAAATGTAAGCAATGTTTTAAATAGTATTTTTTACCATTGCTCTTTGGTCCTGCAATAAAAGACAATGGCCGTAGAAATTTGACAAATAGAGGCGTGGTCATGAGAATGTTGGCACCCAGAAACAGGCCACTTGGAATCTATTTCTCTATAATCACTGCAATGGCCAATTGGTCATAGAAGCAGACCTCATGGGGTGTGCTATGGAATATAGATGCTCGGCATTTTTAATCTGGCTTTTATCCTTACGAACAAAGATGGAGTCAGGACTTGAAGTCGGGACGGAGTAAATTCCAAATTTTGAAACGTTAGGATATAAAATTCAAAAGCAAGAAAGGAGTAAGCTTAAACCAAAGGAAGTTTGCTTTAGACATTTTAAAGGAAACAGGCATGATGGGTTGTAAGCCTGCTAAATCTCCAATGGAACAACAATTGAAACTGTCAAAGGACAGTGGTGAACTTCTATTAGATTTAAGCAAATATAGAAGGCTCATAGGTAAATTGATGTACTTGACACTTAGTAGACCTGATATCACATATGCTGTGAACAGGCTAAGCCAATTTTTAGCCAAACCAAGAGTTCCTCATATGCAGGCTGCAACAAGAATCTTGCAATATGTCAAAGGTACACCTGGACAAGGGATTTTCTTTCCTAGTGATTCAGATTTACAATTGAGAGCATATTGTGATGCTGATTGGGCAGGATGCCCAGACACAAGGAAATCACTTACTGGATATTGTGTTTTTCTTGGAGATGCTTTGATTTCATGGAGATCAAAGAAGCAGTCAATGGTATCAAGATCTTCAGCTGAAGCTGAGTATAGATCTATGGCTAGCACCACCTGTGAAGTTACTTGGATTTTATTCTTACTAAGAGATTTGCAAGTGAAGCATGAGAAGTCAATTTTGCTTTACTGTGACAACCAGGCAGCATTGCATATAGCTGCAAATCCAGTGTTCCATGAGAGATCAAAACACATAGAAGCAGATTGTCACATTGTTAGAAACAGAATTTTAGATGGTACAATCAAGACTTTCCATGTTGCATCCAAGAATCAATTGGCAGATATTTTTACTAAGGCACTTGGTGTCGACAACTATGTTAGAATGGTTAAGAAATTGGGATTGATTAATATTTTTGCTCATCAAGTTGAATATCCAGAGTATATTGTGGATGATCAAGCAGCAAGAGCTTTGCTCTTGAGGGGGGGTGTTAAACTTGATGAGATTAATCTCAATCCTGGTGATGTTAGGACTAATGCTAGTATTGTGGAAGATAAGTCCAAAATTGATACCAGTGCAGTGAAAGGCAAGACCACAATCCCAAAGGCAGAGCATGACGTAATGGACATGAGCTACTTAATGGAGACAATAGAAGCCATACCTTACCATGACTTGTTTATACATAGTTATGAGGAATTGCTGCCACGTGGCTTAGGGAGATAAGGCTGTGATATAAATTCTTGTAATCATAGGTCGTTGTAGTATAAGCTTGTAACCACTTGTCCCGTCAAAAGTGGAAATTAGTTTTGTTTCTTTCTCTTCAATTTTATCAGATAGCTCTTATATATATATATATATATATATATATATATATATATATATATATATATATAGCTAGGCGATTGTACTTTATTCATTCTAGAAAGTTGTATTGCTCATTCTTCGTTAATAAAACAGAGAGTTTTATTCACAGAGAGCCTTCATCTCTTTTTACACACTCTCAAACTTTAGAGTTGTAATTTACAATTTACCCTTTATTTTTTTAACATTTTAAGTATATGGCAATCATCATTGAAATTGGCAATTTTATACCATATTGATCAATACAGGTTAACAATTTTCATATTGGTCACTAAGCTGGGAACGATTATGCCCCTACTACATTTTAGATTCAGTTCTTCTAGGATGACATCATTTGCCACAATAGTTACCGCATCTGGATGATATATGCAATTTTAATCGGTGAACTGTCACTTTCAAATAGGCTTAATACATTTTTTCCATAACTCACAATTGCACATATATTGTGACAAAAATTATGGTACAAACGTGTTTCCACGTACTTTCTCTTTCAATTTAAATGCCAGCCATTTCAACTACAATTTTTCTAGCAAAGTTTCACCTCTTTTTCTTCTTCTCTCTCTCTTCTCCGTCAATTGCGTTTCCGGACTCCACACATATGAACTTTCCTTGTTCTTTCTGTTTAGTTCTTTGTCAAATTAATGGTTGATTGGTGTGTGTGAAT
Organism: Quercus tomentella; assembly: GCA_028535165.1. Classification (NCBI taxonomy): domain Eukaryota; kingdom Viridiplantae; phylum Streptophyta; class Magnoliopsida; order Fagales; family Fagaceae; genus Quercus; species Quercus tomentella. The sequence goes on along the minus strand of JAPQVY010000068.1, from coordinate 72,691,792 downwards.
GTATATGATCTTTTCATCCTTCTTGTTTCCATCACGTTATGTGTAATATTTATTTATTTATTTATTTAGTGCTATATACGTTGATGGATCAGGCCACATGTAATTGGCTGGCATATTAGTCTGGGACATGTGTGCATGTGTTATTTATTTATTATTTGCTGAATGTAAAAAGGAGGGTCTCTGGTGTAAGCTTATCGACCCCACGTCATGTGACAGTAATGAGTAATACCACGGGCCTTATTGGGGCAATCGCTTGAACCGCTTATCTCTAAGAGTTGGGACCATTCTGGCCCTAGACATTTTGGGGCCTAAGGTGAGAACTAAAATAGGGCATTTTTTTTTAATATTTATTTATTATAATATATTTCATTTAAAATCTAATTTTCTTTCCTTTTGAAATGCAAATTGACTAATTAAAATTTTGTATTCAAGTTCTTCTAACATCTCATTTTCAATCGATAATATAGCTAATTGGCTAATCCACTCTAAATGAACCTCTTTCTACTAAATTTTGTGTCAATATTTTTCCAATTACCTAGATCATAAATGTAAGGACTCAATTTGTAACGACCTCAAAATGATATTGGGTTCGCACGTTAAGGGCCCAAACAATATAATTTGTAGAGCGTGGGCTTGAAAGGCTAGGCCTTGATCACCGGATGGTGGTTAGTCATGGTACTCATACAGAAATGAACTATGTTTGCTCGAGAAGTCTTTCTCCTCGGTGTGGTCTGGGAGGCTCTGGTTCTTGGCCTTCTTTCCCCCCCTTTTTTGGCGCATAAGCCTTTACATTATATAGCCCTTCTCGGTTGATCCTGACCCTCTATCTGTTGATCAGGCAGGTACCTATTCAAGTATCTGTCCCATCAACCGCCTCCCCCACTCTTTATTAGTTGCAATAATCGAAACCACACTGTTCAGGAGTCTTTTCCCATTAATATGGATAGGACATTTGTGGGCGCATTCAATGTGGAGGTGACGTCTTTATCTCGAACCACCCCCACTTCGTACCCCCATGTGAGTCCCATTTTACTCGCCTCTTCTTCTGGGGGCGCTTTGGAGGCTGCCTTTGACGACATGTCGCTCTTCCCTTTGAAGTCTTGGGAGCCGAGGACAGGGTCATCCTCGGCTGCATCTCTAGGCTATTTGGTCTTTCACCACTTGTCCTCAGCAACTACTCTTCTCGACACGGGCCTTGAGTCCTAATGGAAAGTGGGCCGGGTCATAAGTTCTCTGGCCCCACAATAAATATTTGTAGGAATGTATTTTGACATGTTATTATTATTTTTATTTTCTTCTAATTGAACATCATTATGGTGAACTTGTTAATTTGTGCCATTTTCATCATTATTTTCATTTTATTCTAAATTCTTTTGAAGTTCATTATCAAGATTTGCTGTATTGCAAAATTGAACATCATTGTTATCTTGCAATTGTATCATTTCATTATCTTCTAACTCATTTTGGTGGATTTCTTGCTCATTTGTGATATTTTCATCTAAATTTTGTGTTGTATTTTGTTTATTACTAATATCATTATTACGTTGGTGTAATTTGCTAATGTCATTCATTATGATAGAAAATAATACTTCATAGAAAGGGAACTGTTAACGAATACCGTAAGGACATTTGTTAGTAAACTATTTTAAGAAAGTTTTATGGGAAAAGAGAAAGAGCAATTAATATTTGATAGTTTTTTCAATTTCTCGCGTGGAGCTCACATGTTAGTGAGATATGGGTCTCGTGAGCCTGTCTCAGGAGATACCTTCTCTATTCTTTCTTTTAGTTTTGTTTCTTGGGGTTGCATGCCATTGTGCTGGCTTTTATGTACAACTTCCGGGTAATTGGACGAGTACTTTTCTTCTCTATTAATATACTTTTATCATTTTTGTCAAAAAAAAAAAAAAATCAATAAGGCTAATGGAAAAAAAAGCGTAACAGGGATTTTTCTGAACCCGTTAAAACATAAATAATTAAATAGAAAATTCGATGAGTGCTTTACTTGAAACTTACTAGACCAAAAAAAATAAAAAATAAAACAAAAATGAAGAGAACTTTTTTTATTTTTATTTTTAATTTTTCGTGAGAAACAAAAATATAAAATTGCAGAGAACCTAAATGAACATGCAAATGAATTCCGGCGGAACCCAATTACACATAACCCATGAGAGACATATATCCATACACATAGTTCCTTCTCCTAAGTCTTAACTATTACTAAAATATATATAAAAAAAAAATCTTAACTATTATTATAAAAAAAAGTCATAACTATTTGTTGCTAAAAAAGTGTTAACTATTTGTTCCATTACCCTTAGCACCTACTCATGAGTTAGTATCATTAGGGCCAAAAGGTACTAAAAAAGAGCTTTAGATAATACACAAAAGTTATAAAAGATAGAGAAATGTTTGTCCACAACATTTTCACAATACTTTCATGACAAATCTTAAGTGACAAGTTATTACTGGTTGTTATTAATTGGTAGGCTGAAAAGTAAATTTAATGGTAAGTTCAAATTGGAATCAATAACAATTTATCATATATGATTTGTTGTAAAAGTATTGTGAAAATATTGTGAACGTAAAACTTTTTTAAAAGATAACTATTAGCATCTACGATCTAGGCTCTATAGAATGAAATAATAGTTTTTGCTTGATATAAAGAAAACATAAAGAAAAAAAAAAAAAAAAAAAGAAATGTTGAGAGCTTTGTAGTTTAATTGATTGACATTTTTTAGTGTTTTTAAGACATTCAAGTTTCAAATTCTCCTTTCCTTGCCATCAAATTATATATATAAAGATAGACACATATTTAATCATAAAGCAAATAGTAACCGCTTCAATTAGTCGTCACAATTGAGCTTTTTTTTAACCTTATAAAAAAAATATAAATAACTACTTTTCTAGCACGATATATATATATATATATATATATATATATATATATATATATATATATTGTGAAATAGCAGAAATTCTAATATTCAATGTTGTGTTTTGAGACTAGTAGAATCGCATTCACATGGACAGAAAGATAAACTATTAAATGAAACAACAATATTTAACGTGGTTTGATAAGCTCCATACCTACATTCACATGCAATGCAACACCAGCTAAATTCACTATTAATGATATGGATTACAACAACACTTAATCAAACTGACTCATACACCTTGCAAATATAAACAAAACCCACAACTCACAAACCTTATTCTCACAAACACAAACTTACTTACAAACCTCACACACATATACTCACAATCCGAAAACCTCAATACACTAAAAAAACTCACACGCTCACAAAACAAACTCTTAACTGATACCATATGTATCTTTCAACTCAAACAAATTTACCAAATTGCTCTAAGGAACCCACGTTATGTTCTTCTAAGAGTCTTCTCCCCATGTGGAAGGATTTCAAAAGTCACCAAATCCTTTGCAATAATATTTATTTATAAGGTTTTGATTATATTTTTTCATGTACAATGAATATCCATATTCCTCTTCAATAAGATAATTTTTTTTTTCCTTTCATATCAAGAAAAATCCACATCTTGTTAAGAAACCTAAACCAAATCTAATTAGAAATTTGATGCAATATTTAATGGTATATTTATACAACACTTAATTGATATAACAATGAATCATATAAGTAAGAAAATTTATATTTAAACACATACAAATATTTAGGTTAAATGAAAATAAGTAAATAACCCAATTGAGAGTGATTCTATGAGGTATATCTGTTTGTTTGTTTAGACATTTGAACACTCAGATTGTTTAACCTAATTAATTAACCAAGTTAACACTTAGGTTTACTATTTAGATCTAGGTTAAACAGCAATAAATCATATCATGTAGTGCAGAAAAATAAATAAATAAGACAACGATATAAATACTCAAGAAAACCAATGAAACCAACATTTTTAAGATAAAAAACCTAGGGAGGATTTAACCTGACCTATCCTTAAGGCAAACAAATCCACTATGATAGAATGAAAGTTTACAATAGATTTTCTTCCTAAAATCTAAAGCTACCTCTTGTAGAACTTACTCACACGATCATGTGCAGCTCCGAATCCACGGGCTCTTCTATCTTGAATTTGTTGCACACAAACACCATGTTTGTAACTTTGAGATCCCGCTCAAAGGTTTTAAATCACCATCAATAGTGGATATTGTATGCAGCAACTTCTACAACACCGGATCTTGAGATTCTTCAATGAATATTGCCGGTAGAAGACTTTATAGAGTTTTGGGTACAAAAACCATAGATCTACAATTGGAGGCACATGATGCACTCTTTTCTCTCTAAAAACCCCATCTAGGGTTAACTTATAATGTCTTTTAAATACTACAAAAAATAGATTGCGATTTGAGCTTCAAACAGACAAGTTATGGGCTTTTTACATTTGCTGATTTTTGTTGATTTGCGACTTCCGATCGATTGAGCTTGATCGATCGAACCCTTCCGATCGATTGAGCTTGATCGATCAAACCCTTCCGATCGATTGAGCTTGATTGATCGAACCCTTCCGATCGATCGAGCCTAATCGATCGAACCAGTCTGATTTTGACTTTTTGAACCTGCAGCTTGTATGATCTTTGAATTTTGACTTGCAACACTTTGAGTATTGTCTAATATGGCTTCATAGACTCTAAGATCTATATCGAGAAAAGTTTATGATCATGGTTTGCCAATTGTTCTAAACTTTTAAAACCTAATAATATCAATGCGGATTAGGATCCCATACAATACCTAGGGTATTGCATGGGCTCATTCGTCTCACACATGATTTTAATTTCTTTAATTTGTAATTTTATAATTTGTAATATTTTATTATTATTTAAAGATTGAGATTGAAATTTAAAAAAAAAAAAAAAAAAAAAAAATTCTCAATCTCAACAATAATTGAGAGCAATTGCACATGGTAAAATACCCCTTAACTTGATCGGTGTGAACGCTGTCATCAATAAAGAAGCTGGTGTTCAGTGGAGGTTGACAAACTTCGTTTCCGACATTCAAGATTTAATTTAGAATCAAAGCAATGTGAACTTAATAAATGTTTTATTGGGCTTGGCCGGCCGCCCCTAATTTTTGTAAAGTCAATTCATTAGGATTGCCTAGGTCTTGCTTGACAAGAAAGATTCCTTCTCTATTGCATGGAATGTTTCGCTGTTTTGTTTCTCTCTTTTCCAGTGATAAAAGTTTTTGTTTCAATTAAAAAGAAAAAAAGAAAAAACCCAAACCCGAAAAGCTTTATGCATTTAATTAACGAGAAATATTAGTAGAGTAATACTATAATCACAAACTATTTTACAATATTTTTACAAATTGTTGTTGTGGATAACTTCTTATTGGCTTTCATCTAGACCTACCATAAACATTACTTTTTTCATTTACTAATAACCTGTCGCCATATCTACAGTTGGTAAAATTTTGGATCTTTAGCATTACTCATTCCGGTAAGAATGCAGGTAAATAAACACTATGCTTTAATAAATGCTTTATTTATTAGATTCAAGAATTATTATTATTATTTGTTTTTTTGGTTTGTGGAACTCATTATTTTATTTTTCCAGTTTTTGTCTTCATTTGACGTAGAGGAGAGTAAACATAAGATTGTGGGTCCGTTTGGATTGAGCTTATTGTTGTTGAAACTGAAAACTGAAAACACTGTAGCAAAATAATTTTTAAATGTGTGAAAAGTACCGTGGGACCCATTTTTAATCTATATATAAAACCGAAACTTCTGCTGGCACCACATTTTTCCACGCCAGCACAATATTTAAAACACAATATTTAAAAAATAAAAAATAAAAATAAAAACATTATAATACCTCAAAACCCTAGCAACCTTACCCTTCTCTCAAGTTAAGAAATATAAAACCACAGTTTCTGCAAATACTCTCTCCAAACATAAATATCAAATTCAACCCCTTTAATTTCTCTTTATATTTTTGAGACTTCTATAGAGTTATAGTGAGTTATGCTGATTTTGTTTTTTGTGTGTGTGTGTATAGATGGTCATAATACTCCGGTATTCCAAGAGAAGTTTGTGTTTTCGTTAATTGAAGGCCTTAGAGAGATAAGTGTTGCAGTTTGGAATAGTAATACAAAAGACGATTTCATTGGCAGCGGAAAGTAATTACTTTGTCTCATATTTTTGTTTTTGAATTGATTTTGTGTGCTTTTTAGACTCTTTTGGATCAATTTTGTTAATTGGGTGTTTTTTTTTTTTTTTTTTGATAGGGTCCAATTGGGGAAGGTTCTTTCAAAGGGTTACGATGACCGCACTTGGTGTCTGTATACTAATAGTAGGAGGTAAGTGCTATAAATTACTAACCCTTTTAAGTGTATAATCTATTTCTAAAATTATCTATAATATTTTGTTCTCCAAAAATTTTATCTCTTTAATTTTAGTATATTGTGTTTCTTAAGCTATAGACAGATTTTCTTTGTTTCTTATTTTCAATAATAAATCATTTTATTGCAATACCGGTAATTGTTTGAGAAATCCAATATGTTCATATCTCTATAGAATAGAGAATAGTAGAAGCCAATTTTATTACAACTACTTAAATTGAGTTGACTTAATTCCGTACAATTACAAAGTATAGCATGAAAGATAATGGAATTAATTGTTGTAATTTTTATTTTCTTTCCATGTTTTTATTGTTGATGAGAAATTAAGGCTCAGTTGCACAATATGTGTAAATTCTTCAAAAGGCTACTTTAAATAGTAAGTCAATGTGTCTCTTACATTTGGGTATTAGTTAGAATTATTTTCAAATGATTATACCAATAAAAGTGAATGTATATAAATTTTGTTTAACTATCCCGTGCATCGCACGGGTTAGCGACTAGTATTTTTAATGCGTGAACAGTACTGCTACAGTACGTAAACAGTACTGATACAGTGCATGAACAGTCATTTTTGTCTCTGCACAGTAAATTTACTATTCATGCGCTGAAAAAAAAAAAAAAAAAAAAAAAAAAAAAAAAAAAAAAAAAAAGGACGGAAACGTGAAATGAAAACGTGAACGTTGGTTTCAGCTGAAACTAAACGCTCACTGTGTTTCTATGATTTTAGTTGACACCGTTTAGGTGAGAATTTTGACTTTAACTTTTAGAAATAAAAGGATCAAAATGTAAGTTAAATAAACCTCAAGGAGCGTTATATAATTTTCTCTAAACTTTTCTATATAAGAAGACTTAGCTAGAGATGAAAGTTGGTGCTTCACAATATTTCTCAATGGAGTGGCCTTTAGTGAGGTCTTTACTGTGGGTTTTAGTACTTGTTGCTCACATTCATGAGCTAAGAGCTTGCATTGAGGAAGAGAGGATGGGTCTGCTAGAATTGAAGGCATATCTGAAATCCAATACTAATTATACAGAACCCCTTCTTCCATCATGGGTTTACGACCTAAAGAGTGAGTGTTGTAACTGGGAGCGGGTCAAATGTAATAACACCACTGGCTACGTGATCAAGCTTTGGCTCTCCAATATAAACCATGAAACTCACGTCTATGCTGATAATGAAAATTGGTTCTTGAACGAGTCCTTGTTGCAGCCTTTCAAGGAGTTAAGAATTCTTGATTTATCTCGCAATGGAATTCGTGGTTGGCAAGGAAATAAAGGTATGTGAGCTCTGTTTCTAATTTAAAACACCAAAAAAAAAAAAAAAAAAAAAGTTAAAAGAAGAAGAAAAACAATCATTGTAACTCTAGTTGGTAACATATACAATGCACAAGAAATTTTATTCTTTGTCTAAATATGAAATTTGATAATTATGTTAGTTATTAACAGTCTTTTATTTTTGTCTAAATAAGAAATTTAATATAGTAGTTATTAAAAAATAATTGTTATAGTTATTAATAGTCTTTTATTTTAATTACGGCAACAATTTACTGTAGATTTAAATATAGAATATGATTTAGACTTAATCAATATATATATTAGAATAATGACATGTAAAATTGTTAGGTCTCAAAATCTTATATGACAAAATATATAAGGTCAACAAACATCAAATGTCCTTGGTTTTAGAGTAATGCTACGCTTACAAGATTTTTATAATAAATTTTTAAAGAACTTTTCTTAAAAAAATTTCAATGTTTTTTGAGTTAATTTGTTATTCTTTATTCTTGATTTACCTTTCTCTAAACTTGAAAACTATTTTGAGATTGAGAAACATTTGAAAGGAAACTCAATCTTAAGGGGGGACAACCCACAATGTGTACCAACCAAGGAAGTCAATACTATACTGGTACCGGCCATACCAGGGAAATATACTGTATTGGCCATTAAACCGGTACTGATACTTCTCCAAAACATACCAAAAAAATACCAGGTTGTATCGGCTTATTTCGGTTGTATTGGCCTGTATCGGCGTTTCGGTCAGTACAATAAAAAAAAAAAAAAATTTACTTAATCTAATATATTTGTTAATATATTTAAGCTAATATGTAGGCTTATAAAATATGTGGATTTAAATTTTTTTGTTGATAAACATAAAAATTAATATATTCATACTTACATAAATAATACAAATATATATAAATAAATAAATATATATATATATATATATATATATATATATATATATATATATATATATATTTGTGGGGGAGGATTTTGTTCCAAGCCCACAAGCAGTTTGTTTGCTCTAGGGCCGAAGGACCCGCACGGCTTTGTTCCTTCAAGCGACATGAGTAGTTTTTGAGACTTGCTCCCACATCGAAAAAAGATGCGCCCCATTCATGCCTTATAAGCCTTAGCTGAAGGCAAGAGTGTACCACTACTACCCAAACAGCCTCCAGTACGAAATTGACTCCCTTGGTACCAACTCCATCATTTCAATCAAACCTATTTCCTCACAAACATCAAAAGCTTAAAGCCAACAACTCATTTTCTTTATAAGCTTCATCCAAAACCCCAAACTCGTCTATATTCCCAAAGCACAAAAGGGAAAATTACACTTTTCCACCCTAAAATTTACCTCAATTTACAGGTTTTTTTTTTTCTTTTTTCTTTTTTTCATGTACTATCAAAACACATGATCGACCCCTAAATGAATTACTTTGTAACACTTAAACTTCTACCATTTGGTTTGCTTTTAAATATAATGAAATTTAGTTTTAAAAATCCATTTTACTCCTCTACTATCTATTTTGGAGAGAGAGAGAGGTAAATTGGTCTTTTAATACTAAATTTTGTCAAAGTTTGCACCAGAATAGATGGTAGGGAGAAATTGAAATAGAGTTATAACTTTGGAGAGTTAATCGTGCATTTTAATATTTCAGGGAATAAAGTGTAAAATGAAGGGCAGAAAAATGTAATTTTCGGTACAAAAAACCACACACAGACCAAACATCAAACACCTCACTTTGAACAAACCCATAGCCAAGACTGAAGCCACAAGTTGAAACCATGCCATACCAGTCAGGCTCATCGCTATCATCGTCGTTGTGACAAAGCCAACCATGCCTCTAAATTTCACCATTTTTCATTTTAGTCCCATAAGTTTGGATTTTGTCATTTCAATTCTCTAGGTTTCATCTCTTCCCAATTAAGTGTCTGTTTGGCTAGCTTATTTTTTGTCAACTTATTTTACTATTTAGCTTATTTTTGCTACTATCCATGGGTTCCACTACACTTTTTGGTACTATTTATGGGTCTCATTGTACTATTTTAACTAACATTTACCTTTATCTACATTATTTTCAGTAAAAAGTTTTCAGTTTTAGCAAATTAAGCAGATTCTAAACAGACTCTAAGTCCTTCGTTAGTGTGCTGTTAGTTTCTACCGTTAACATTTATTTTATTTTTTTATATTTAATTTATTCTTAATTTTAGAAAAACATTAATTAAAAAAAAAAAAAAAAAAAGCCAATTAGATGGACAAAGTCTTTCCAATCCCTCCCACGCCTGAATAACAAAAATGAAACCAACATCTACATCACCAATACTTTACAAAAAGTACCACACCTCAAAGGCTACATTCCACAACAAGCCCTCAAAACCCAACTGAACCAATTAGACCAAAACCTATTCTACTACCTTTCTCATGGTTTCTACATCTCCCACTCCGATGTCGTTCTCCACCACTGTCGTTCTACATCTCCCACTCCACTCTTTTTAGTCTTCTTTTTGGAGCAGGTCATGACTAAGGAGAAGCACATTAAAAAAATTGGTTTTTCTTTTTCTTTGTTTTTTACTATGCTCCATACTTTCATAATTTTCTTGGCGAAAGTAAAATATTACTTAGTGTGACCGGTAATACCCGGTGATTTCAACTTGCACCACACGTGCGTTCTTATCCCCCGTCATTGTAATATTCGGTTTTTGTTTCATTATTATTCTTTTTATGTTAAGGCAGTTTTTTTTTTTTTTTTTTTAATTATAAATTTTATAAGTGTTACTCAATTGAATCCAAACAAATTGTTGTACTGATTAATTAAATAATTTTTTTTTTAAAAAATATCCATTCAATTTAACCAAGTGTTTTTAAATTCAATTATAAAACATAATTTACTACATTTAAATTTACTCATTTTATGAAATGGAATATGTTAATTGCGCTAGATTACAATTGGTAAATAGGAACCGAACAAGTCTGGCTAAATTTATAAATAACAAAAATTAATTAAAAAAAAACTTTTAACATAATGTTTTACAAGGAGTTGGATTTGATTTGGTACGCTATTGCACTCCAAAAATAGCATGAGAAATGAAGGTTAAAAAAGTTTTTAAAAAAAAAAAAAATTTTTGATCCAAGAATTAAGGCCAAATATACTTTTACTTTTAATCTTAACCCTTCAATATGGTATTGTATAATGCAATAACCTTAGCTTGTACTTGACTTTTACACCGGATCTCAATTGGTTATACAACTCTCAAAAAGATGAATAAATTGTAACAAAAAAATTATTCCTTCCTTAACACGTACATTTTATTTTTAATACTAGTTCATCCTATGCTTATAAAATTTATGGGAATAAAACTTTATGAAAAGTTAAAAGTATTATTTCTTTCTGGGAGTTGAAGTCCCTGCCCTGCCCCTCGTGGTGGTTCTCTGGGACCTCTATGATGTGAATCAGACATTTGGTGTTAAAGCTGGTTACAGAGGGTTCTACTCCTCTAAACTTGCGGAGCTCAATCCTAAGCTAGTACATAGCTGGCACAATAAAGGTGGCACTGTTTTTGAGACGTCGTTCCTCTGGCTTTCTGGGTTTTTTTTTTTTTTTTTTTTTTTTTTTTTTTGTAATTAATGTATTTTTTCTAAAATTAAGAAATAAATTAAAAAAAATAAAAAATAAAAAAGAAAATAACAGTTAACGGTAAAAACTACCACGAAAGACTTAATTGAGAGGGAATGGAACTAATTAGAAGAATGAAATAACAAAACTCAAACTTATATGACAGAAATGAAAAATAGTGAAATTTAGAAGGTAAATTTTATATTTTAACCTATTATTTAATTATGTGAAATTTTTTTCAAAGTTATTATTGCCATCATCATGTTATTTTTGTTATTACTTCTCTTGTCACATGATTTAGTTTTAGGCCACGATACCATAAAAGCACTATTTGTTTGAGTTATCATAATAAATTTGAATAATAGTACCATGTCCATTAAATAATTGATTAAACAAATACTAGCTGTTATTTACTTAGTAGTGACTAAGAGCCCATTTGGAATGTACTTATTTGTTTAAACTTATTTGAGTTTTTTTTTTTTTTTTTTTGTGTATTATTTATGGGTCTCATTGCACTTTTGGTACTATTTATAATTCATGGATTCTATTGTACTATTCAGCTAATTTTTTTTACACTTTTAGTAAAAAATTTTTAGTTTTAATTAAATAAGCTGTTCCCAAACGGACACTAAGTGTGTGTTTGGCAAAAAATATTTTTGCCAACTTATTTTATTATTCAGCTTATTTTTGCTACTATTCATGAGCTCCACTGCACTTTTTGGTACTATTTATGGTCACATTGTACTATTTCAGCTAACTTTTACCTTTGTCTACAGTATTTTCAGCAAAAAATTTTCAGTTTCAATAAAATAAGTAGATTCCAAACAGATCCTAAATGTACTTAATGCGTGTGGATTTCTTCCACCTTCCCATGGGATAATTTGATCACTGAACTTGTCCTCGGAGGAGTGTAGACTATTTTTATCGATGAAATTATTTCAAAATAAAATGTTTATTTATTTATTTTGTTTTTCCCTTTAAAAAATATTAAAGGGCACCCTTTTTCCATTGCGTTCTAAGATTTAACAATTGGTTGTATACTTTCTTCAGAATGGAATTCTTTGCCTAGATTGAACAAGCTAAAGCACATAGATTTAAGTTGGAATCTCTTGCAAAAGGACATTTTGAGATTTTTGGGTGCACTCCCAGATCTTAAATATCTAGACCTAAGTTACAATGAAATGCAAGGGCCTCTTTCTAGCAAAGGTACGTACATGTAAATTTGAATTTTTCTCAAAATTTGCCCCTAAATTTTCTTCAAAAAAAATACCATGAAAAAGCTCAAACAAAATTGAAATCTTATATGCCTTTTGACCTCATCTACATTTACGCTAATTGTACATGCTTTCTAGTGAATATTTCAATGCATTCAATAAGATCGATTAAGATTCTCTAGAGTTTTTAGGGTACTTTATTACAAAGAATTCTTTAAATCCTAATTTTTCCTTCAATATGACTAATGTAATTCTCTACACCTATGATTTAGAACTGAGTAATCTAAGAAATTTGGAGGTACTCATCGTGCGAGAGAATCGACTCAATGGAAGCCTACCATTCAAGGGTAAAATTCCATCATACATTTTTTAACGGCTAAAACAATTTACCTCTGAGAAGAAATGTCTTTTAGTATCCACAAGTACGCCATTTTAAAGATTTACTCTTTACACTATCTCTTTTTAATTCTCTTGGCAGATATGACAAATTTCAGAAGTTTGGAGATTTTAGATATGAGTGGTAATACGTTCACTGGAATTCTTTCTCCATATATTGGGACACTATCTTCTCTCAAGGCTATATCATTATCTCAAAATAAACTCCACGGGAATTTACATGCTAAAGGTAAGAATCTACTATGAAATCTGGCATTTATACTTTGTTAATGTTACCTGTACTTATCTGACATAGATTAGGAGTGTAAAAACTAAAAACAAACGAAGAAGAATGACTGAAATATAATTATTCATGTTAGGAATGACTGAAATATAATTATTCATGTTAGGTTTTATTGGCACATTCCATAACAATATAATCTTGTTTGAATATGTAATGTGTCACCAAGAGTTCAAAATTACGAGACCAAAATGTAGTTCAAAAAAGACACCTGTTTGATTGATGATTGATCAATCAAACAAGTGTCTTTGATAGCCATTTGATCGTAGCTTGACCGATTAAAAGAAGATTCTCGAAACTTCCTTGATAGCAACTCGATTGATTGAAAATCTTGAAACACGGATTTTGACATGTTTTAGTTGAGTTAGTGCTACCTTGTTTTTCATGCCTAACCCGCAAAAATATATAAGATACTTAGTGACGTGCTACAAAAGAGAAAACCTAAACCAAGAAATCATCAACCCGTGAGTCGAAAGACCTAAGATAATTATCATCTGCTGTGTTGCTACTAACATGGTGCGGATCAAGAGTTGAAGCCACAAAGCCATCTCAGTGTGTTGTGTTGGGGATTTTACCAAATCAAAGCATAACAGTGAGAGAACAAAATGAACACATCAAGTAAATAGAAATTAGTGATTGACTTGGAGGCACAATTGAATGTTATCTTTAGACAATATTTGTCCCCATACGCAAGTTGCTAAAGGGTTTCTACAAACTTTTCCCCAAGATACAACCAAGTTTATTGGTTCTACAAATAGCAATTTTGGAGAATACCCACATGATTTATTGTGTTTCTTTGTAACTTACTATTTTGGAGAATACCCATAGAATACCAAGTCATATTTTCAAGTGAACATTAACCTCTATTTATACCCATAGGGTTATAACCATTCAAAAGGTACGTACGGAGAGTTACGATGCCTCAAAAAACCATTTACAAGATTTAAAACCTTTCCCAATGTTCAGAATGGTTATCACAATTTTGCAGAAAATTCTGCAAAAAACAGTTTTTACGGGGCTCAATTGATCGAGAGGAATCGAGCATCAATCGAGTTAGGCAGAAACTTCAAATCATTTTTCTTGTTCAATTTGATCGATCGAACAAAAGCTTTGACCGATTGAACATCCTGAAACTTGAATTTTCACAAAGAAGATTCCAAATCTCGAAATTCAATTTTATTCATTTTACAAATGAATAGTCTCCAACCTTATATCATTATTACAACCTATCCTTGTATATACCTTTATATACAACATGTTGTTACAAATATAAAATCTTCAAGGTTTTACGCAACCCCTATAGCGTTTTTATCTTTCAAGGTTCTCCATTAATTTTTCACTTCGTCAGCATATTGCTGAATTTATCATGAATTACTTTTTACATAGGGTGACACGCTTGCTTGGGATGATTAACCTATGATAATCTTGTTTACATAATTTTGTTAATTGGCGTAAATAATTTAATCTACTGGTTGATAATCCAAGGGGTCAAAACATATTCTTTCCAATTACTATTCTGGCCAGTAAACTAATTGATTGTCTTGTTGATTTTTGCATTGGCAAATAATTAGGATGGACACTATTAATGTTACTGCTTTTGACAGATTTGGGTATGCTGAAGAAACTTGAAGAGTTAGATCTTTCTGACAATCACTTTGAATGGATCCTCCCTCCATGCCTAAGTCGTTTGACATCTCTTAGGTTATTAGACCTATCTAAGAACCAATTCAGTGGAAATTTGTCTTCATCTGTGATAGCCAACTTGACATCCCTTGAGTACGTTGATCTTAGTTATAATCGCTTTGGGGGTTTATTCTCATTCAACTCATTTGCTAATCACTCCAAGCTCAAAGTGATTCGATTTAAAGGTGAAAACTACCGGATTGGAGATGGTAACAAAATTGTGAGTGAAAACAACACATTTGAGATCGAAACTGAAAATCCTAGTTGGGAGCCTTCGTTTCAGTTAAAGGTGCTAGTGCTGCCTAACTGTGATCTGAATAAGTTATCCTCCAACATTCCAAAGTTTCTCTTTTACCAGCAAGAATTGGAATTGGTTGATATCTCTCACAATAGGTTGAAGGGAAGCTTCCCCGTTTGGTTGATTGAAAATAATACTAGATTGCAATTGCTAAATCTTCGGGATAATTATTTTGGGGGTCAATTTCATTTGCCAATAGCTCACTGCAATAATCTTTCTTGGTTGGATTTCTCTTACAATAACTTTAATGGGCCGCTGCAAGAAAATATTGGAAAGATGATTCCAAACTTACAATATCTAAATATATCTCAAAATCATTTTGAAGGTTTTCTCCCATCCTCAATTGGTGACATGAGTAATTTGGAGAAATTGGACTTGTCCAATAATAATTTTTCAGGAGAGGTGCCAATGAAATTGGTTGCCAATTGCACCTCCTTGGTAGTTTTGAAGTTATCTTATAATAAATTTCATGGTGAAATTTTCTCAGAGGGATTCCGATATTTTAACAGTAGCTTACGTATTTTGGAATTAAAAAACAATCGGTTAACAGGTACTTTGCCAACTATGGTACCAGCAGATGGTAGTCGGCTGGGGCTCCTAGATATTAGCGACAATGGCTTCTCAGGTTTAATTCCCAGATGGCTAGCAGGAAATCTGCGGTACGCATGGTCTGCAGACATGAGTAATAATTTTTTCGAAGGTCCAATTCCATGTGAAATGCATGCATTTATTTTAATAGACCTTTCTCATAACTTGCTTTCTGAATGGTCACCTTCTTGCGTTGATTTATATACTATTCAACATCTATTTTTACAAGGCAACAAACTCACTGGATCATTACCGAAACTTTCTTTCAATTTTTCATTTCATCTGGTGACATTGGACATTAGAGATAATAAACTTTCTGGTAGAATCCCTAATGCAGTGGGCGTGCTTCCAAATTTGAGAATATTGTTGTTGAGTGGCAACAATTTTAGTGGTATGATTCCGAACAAGTTGTGTTGGTTAAAGAATATTGCCATAATGGATCTTTCCAGGAACAAATTTTCTGGAACAATACCGCATTGCTTTCACAACCTAACATTTGAGAAGATAGATGCTTTTGATGGCCTTACTGAACCAAATTCCACATTTTTGGAGGTCAGAGATATAATTGTCCCATATCAAAGTATCCTCAAAAGGAATTTTGAAAATTTTGAGGAAGAACGAGAGGTTGCTGCAGGAATTGGGATTGAGTTTGTAACGAAATATAGATCTTACTTCTACAAGGGTGGCATTCTTGATCTCATGTCTGGATTGGATTTGTCAGTCAACAAACTAACAGGTGACATCCCTCCAGAGTTAGGACAACTCTCTCCAATTCTTGCACTAAACTTGTCTTACAATCAGTTGACAGGTTCCATACCAAATACATTCTCAAAATTGACTCGTTTGGAGAGTTTGGACCTTTCTCACAACAATTTGAGTGGAGAAATTCCTTCAACATTGATTGATCTGCACTTTCTAGAAGTTTTCAGTGTGGCTTATAACAACTTATCAAGTAAAGTTCCAGACATGAAAGAACAATTTGGAACATTTCAAAATAGCAGTTATGAAGGAAATCCATTTCTTTGTGGACCACCACTAGAGAAAAGTTGCGCCAGGGTTGATAAATCACCTCCATCACCAATAAAATCTTCAAATGCAAGTCACGGAAAATGGTATGATGTGGATCCTTTAGTCTTCTACACAACTTTTATCGTATCATACATTATTTTCTTTATTGGTGTAGCTTGTATTCTTTATATTAATCCTTATTGGCAACAACGATGCTTCAATTTGATTGAGAATCGAATGTACTGGTGCTATAATTTTGCATTTTATAAGCTAGAAAGGTTGTCAAACTGTATTTGTCATTAGTTATACTTAATAGGTGATGATGGACACCTATGTGTCTATTTGGTTATGAATAATGGTTATTATGAATATGAAACAAAGTGTTCTGTTTACAATTTTCCAATCTCTATTGTAGTTTTGTTTTGAAACAATTAGAAGGAAGTTTTTAATAGCCATATGTAATGCTCATCTGCTTATAAAAAAACATGTAAGTCATTTTGTGGCATATGATATCTTTAAATGGGAAACTAGTTTCAATTGTACAACATATCATTAAGAAAAAAGGAAAATTAAATAACATGATTTATTAAGAATAACATAGATAATGTGAGTGAATTGTGAAAAGTCTGTTTTGACCCCTAACTGTTCTAATTAACATACTTGAATTTCACTTAGACGCAACATCAATTCAAATAATTGTAAAAAATTGACATTGGTAAATTAAATACTCATGCATCACCACAATCAATAAAGAAGTAAAAATAAATCATAAAGAACACAAGGATTTGGTGACGTTGTGGAAAGCTTCTGATGGAGTTCTTCAAAAAAAAAAAAAAAAAAAAAAAAAAAAACCAACTTCGAGGGTAGACCTATCCCATAAGGAATCCTCTATAAAAGAATTTGTTATGAGACCGACTTACAAACCTTTTCGCTAGACTTTGTTAATCAAGCAAATGACCCTCTGGCTACAAAATCTATAGACCAATGTTATTAATTCTGTTTCGGACTCCATTTCGGTTTGTCTAATAGAATAAAATATTTTGATATCAGCTTATTTCGACGTATAGTTTTAGGGTGTTTTGGAGTTCCTAAATATATATATATATATATATTCTTATACAACATAAAATTATTAATTCAAAGAAGTAAATATCAAATAATACAAATCATCTAGTCTTAAGTCTTAAACATCAATATAATAACGTCACACAATAAGAAGATTTATACAACAAGTCACTACTCATTACATAAGCCCATAAATAAGAAGCCAACAAAGTTTATAACATAATATTACTCCTCATCATCAAATGCGAAAAAATGATCAAATTTATCATCAAAGAACCCCCACAAGTACTACAAGGACCCATTAGAAAATTTGTCAAAATAGTACAAATACCTGTATTTGGACTCTTAAAAAAAATTGAGAGCATTAAAAAAAAAAAAAAAAAAAAAAAAAAAAAAAAAACGATAGCACATCTTTGAGTTGGACTGACTGTGCTGCAGCCCAAACGTTGTAAAATGAGCAACCCAGATGATAACTCCAAAAAAAAATAATAATAATAACCAGCTGGGCTCACGTTCCACACAAAGACATTCTAGATCCTTCCTTAATAAAAGATTTCATAGAATATGCCCTCCACCATTTAAAATCATCACCGTCCATTATCCACATTCTCAGTCTTTCTCTTCACTCGGTAAATTCAGCTGCACGCCCTTCCATCAACACCTCAGTTTTCTTTTGATGTGGATTTTGTGCCGGCAAAAAGTTGTGAAAGGTGGTCGAGAAGAAACAGAGAATTATGGTCCAAATGGAGATTAAGAAGGAATGGTAGATGGTAGTGAAGGGCAGCAACTCAGATGGTCAGAATGTCAGATATGAAGTTGAAGGTAAAGAAAAAAAAGAAAAAAAAAAATCCCAAAATCCATACCGGCCGAATTTTGAGTTTCGGCTGGAATTTACCGAAATGCCTCGGAATGCCCGAAACACACCGGAATGGCATGGAATTTTGTCCGAGGTGGAACAAGGGCCGGAACGGTATGGAATTCATAACATTGCTTTATGCTTCTTCTATATGATTTCCACCACGAATGTTGTCTGCATGAAATCAAAACTCCGGGAAGTTGTGGTTTCAACTAAGCTTACGCTCTTGAAGGTTCTTGCGCAATGGTTCATCAATATAGGATCAAGAATAAAAGGAACCTCAGCTCCTTGATTTTGCACTGAAAGGAAGGCTTTTCTAGATTTTCTATGGTATGGCCTTCATAGGTTAAAAGTTATGCTACATGGTGTATGCAAATTAAAAACCAGCAAAAGTCATTTATCAAGTAGGAGTCACATTACGTATCTTGAGATCTAGCTCAAGCAAACATCTAATGAGAGTCTGGAGAACTCTCTACTTGGCTTAATTCCTTACTCAAGTGTATCCAAGTTCTGATTAAGCAAAACTTGCAGCTGTGCAATTCTTCAAGCAACTCTTCACAGTGAATATCATTTAACTTAAACATGCTTGTTACAAACCTTTTTAATACAGAATTTGTCACAAGTAATTCACCAAAACTACACCCTAACGTATTGTTTAATTGAATTCATAATTATTTTAATTATTCCCTCTAATTTATGCGTATAATTATCCTTTTATTATTAATATGCTTGTGCGATACATGACTTAATCAGAAGATATATGTAAACTAAATAAAATGTAATTAATTTTATCAAGAACGTTCTTGATAAAATTAATTACATTTTTCTTATGTTATTAAAATTTTATTTTATTTTTTTCTAATATAAGTAATGAATTTACTTAAATGTACTTCCTCTTTAGGCTATTCAAAATGTATAAATGATAAATTGTCTGTAAAGAGTACTAGAACAAATTCCAACCATATATTATATTATTTACAAAATATCTAGTCTTATATACTAATTGAATATAAAATGTACTATGTTAATTTTGGAAAAAAAAAATTCAAAATTCAAATATAGATAGTTTATTTATAAAATCTAATATATTGTATCAACTATACATTGTTAGAAAATAATCACATTATTTTAAAAATGTTTGAAACTAACACTTATAAGTCTTACTTACTATTTTCATTTTTCACTTAACCAAAAAAAAAAAAAATTGTCAATTTTTCCCATGCATCGCACAATTTTGTGACTAGTATGTGATAAATTATGAATTCTCAGGATCCCCTAAGGTATGTTCACCGCATTGGCCGAACAGGAAAGGTTGTGGTGTTTTCACGCATGCAGTGTGTGTACTTGATTACTGAAACTGATTGTTTCAATGAATATTAATCAATCAGGTCATGGGGGTTTTCGAGATCGTGGGAGGGGTGGTCGCTCATGGAACTAATTACTGAAGGTAAAATTGGTTCACACGTTGTATTTTGGTGGTCAAAATTAAGGTTAACATGTATAATTAGAGCATAGGAGATTGGGAGTTTAGATGTCTTTTGTCCATTGAACTTTAATTTATGTTGATTTTTTGTTCATTTACGTAGAGGACTAACTGTATTTAATTAGTGTACTGTGTAAGAGAAAACATCTGTTTATATTATTAAAGGTTTTGTGGAAGAACATAAACAATTGTATTGTCATTTTGCTTTGCCCTTATGTAGTTAAAGTATGCATACAATGTTCTTTTCTTATTTAACTTGTCCAAAAAAGAAATTGTTGCTGCTTTTGGTGATGGGTAGAGGGGTGTTCTTCGTTTGAGGATGGTGGACATTCTAGTGAGTAGGCAAGGCATGCTTATTTAAGATCCTTGCTCAATGTTAATATGGAGCTCTTATCATTCAAGCTTCAGCAGGATGCTAGGGCTTTTGCATGGAACTTTTTACCTAGTGGATTGTTTAGGCCTTTTGAATTCTATCTTACATCTTATTGATATAATATTTATATTATGAATAAAAACTGTTACACATTTTTTTTTGAACTGAAATCATTAAATGAAAACAAGATTTCAGTTTTAAAATCGTGTTTTAACTTCAATTAAAAAAAAAAAAAAAAGGGTGTGTAACAATACATGTGTAACAAACACTACCATAATATTATTTTTCTTTTATTTTGGCGGAAAATGTTTCCTGCATTTTTCGATGTTTGGTACAATGGAAAACGCTAGGCTCTTACATGGGCCACCTATTAGAACGTCTAAACTATTTCAATTTATCTTGCAGCTCATTGACATAATTTTATTACTTATTTTTAAATTTTGGTGGAAAATGCTAGGCTCTTACATGGGCCCTTTTACCTATGGGATCTTTTAAGTTGTTTGAATTTTATCTTACAACTCATTGACACGATGTCATTACTTTTAAATTTTGGTGGAAAATGGGACATTTTTACCTATTGGATCCCAAGAGGCACCACAGAGTATGTGTTTGTGAATTTCAGACTAGATTTGTTGAAACTTGAAAGGACTCCTCCAAACTAAGATTGAAGGAATTTTCTTTAGTCTACAATGTGACGATTTATAAGACCTTATACTTGTATAATTTGAATGAACAAAGTTTCTCTTCAAACTAGTTTGGAGAAAATTTTTTCAAACTTCTCATATATATCTTTTACTTCTCATATATATCTTTTTTTTGTGTGTGAATTTTGAAAATCTAACTATTGAATTTCATGTTCCTTATGTTCTTAACATGCATATCAAATTTCGTTCAAATTGGATATTATTTACTATTCGATCAATAAACTTATTTTGTATACAAAATTTTAGATCATAAAAATTTGAAATTTTAACATTGTTTGATGAGATAGCAACCGATCTTTGATATTCTTGAAATTTTACATGCATGAAGAATATAATTAGAACATGTAATTTAACGGTTAGATTTTCAAAATTCACATTCAATATAGAGATATATGAGGAGTTTGTAGAGTTTTTCTCCAAACTAATTTGCAGAGAAACTTTGTTCGATTTGAATAAGTCATATGAATTATTCAAAATGCCATTTAACTAAAAGTACACATGGATAGATCTTGCAACCGTCACGTAGTGGGTTGGAGGAAAATTCCACCAAATCATTTTGGTAGTAGTAACTTACTAACCTTGTCCTTATCAGAGTCATGGTAGCTCTGGCATATTTTGTAGGCTCCAGTAGGGACTTTGACGGTGTGTTTAGTGAGTTGGAGGTCTAGTGAGGCTTTGATAAAAGCAGTGATGGAACTATAGTTGGATTCCCCCCCCCCCCCCCCCCCCAAATTTTTTTCAAAATATTTTTTAGCGTGTTTGTGTATATATATATATGTATGTATGTATGTATGTATGTATTAATTTTAGCAATTTGTTTCAATAAATTTGCACTTTGCCCTCTCAAGAATATTATTGATCTTTTTAAAGGCCATAAAAAATTTTATTGATCTAAAATCTGAAATAAATTTAACAAGCTCAATAATAAAATTTACCAACAACAAGCTTAAGCCCAAACAACACCCCAAAACAAACCCACGCAAAACACAAACAAAAAATAAAATAAAATAAAATTTCCTAAGCCAATTCTAACTAGTCTAAGTGAACACCCACACACATTTGACAACACACAAGACACCCAAAAAAAAGGTAAAAAAAAAAAAAAAATCTTAACTTTCTAAATTGAGAAATGCTACGTTCACAACATTTTCACAATATTTTCACAACAGATCACATGCGGTAAGTTGTTATTGGTTATAATTTGAATCCAAAACTTAAATTACTTTTTTGCCCACTCATAACAATTAACAATAACCTATCACTTACGATTTGTTTTGAAAATGTAGTAAAAATATTGTGAACATAGCATTTCTCCTCTAAATGAATGCTTATTTGAAGTTCCAAAAAAAATTGTTTATATTTTTGCCCCCCCTAACTCTAAGTCCTAGCTCTGTCCCTGGATAAAAGGATGAGGACGAGGAGATTTGTGCTTGGTCTGAAGTCTAAACTGTGTTTGTGGATTATTATTGTGTTTGGTAGGGCGTATTCAACTTTTACTAAAATGATAATGTGGCATTTTCTTACTTTTTAGAATTCAAATCCTAATAGACTTTAAAGGTAGACAATTGATTTTTTTTTTATAGCATAACTTGATTGAGTAAATGATCACATGGCGAGATATTATTGAATACATTCATTGTCTCTTGGAATCAGCATAGGACTTGGAAGCGAGCAATTGGAAATTGAAATATGAGGAGTTGTCACCTTGTGAGATAAAGTTGTTGCCACCTAGTGAGCAAGTACCTAAATGGAAGGTGAAGCCCTAGCCAAATGATCTCAAGTGTGCTTTTCTAGGAACCGATGACACTTTTCCTATGGTAATATCTTTTGAACTTGACTCCTTGCAAGAATGTAAGTTATTAAATGTTTTGAGTAAACATAAGGGTGTCATAGGAAGAAATATGGCTAACATAAAAGGACTTAGTTCATTGGTTTGTACTCATAGGATTTATTTAAAAGACAATGACAAACCATCTAGGGAGACTAAACAAATTTTGGAAAATACGGTTAACCTAAATCGTAAAGATTGGTCTTTAAGGTTGAATGATGCACTTTGGGCATATCGCACTGCCTATAAAACTATTGACTTGTTTATGGTAAAGCTTGTCACTTGCCTATGGAATTAGAACATAAATCATATTGGGCAATAAAGATGTTTAACTTTAATTTAGACAAGGCTAGTTCATTGAGAAAATTGCAATTGAATGAGCTGGAAGAAATTTGGTGTGATGCATATGAGAATTCTAGGATTTCTAAAGAAAGAATGAAGGTTTTTCATGACAAACAAATTTTAAGGAAATTTTTTGAACCATCTCAAAAAGTTCTTTTGTATAATTCTAGGTTATCTTTGTTCCCCGAAAAATTGAGATTTAGATGGACTAGACCTTTCATTGTTAAAAATGTTTTCCCCCATGGTGCTATAGAAATTGAAAATCCTAAGAATGGTAACATATTTAAGGTGAATGGACAACGTCTTAAGCCATTTCTTGAGAATTTTTCACAAGAAGAGGAATCCATTAATTTGGAGGATCCCATTTATCAAGACTTGCCAAGCAATTAGCATTATTGTTTGTGTCGTATTTTAGATTTTTTTTTTCTTTTTATTATTTTTGTTATTTGGTTTTCTAACCTATTTTGCAGGTGTTAAAGTATTTTTTTTTTTGTTCATTTATGTTCATCTTTTCAAGGTACTCTCTATAATCTCTACTCTTTATTGTTTTTCCTTATTAACATTGAGGACAATGTAAGTTTTAGGTTCGAGGGAGGAACCTTAGATGATTTGCATTTGGTTTTATTTTATGTTAATTTTTTTGGGGGTTGTTTTTAGTTATTTTTGTTTTTGTTTTTGTTTTTAGTCCAATTTTCAAAAAATATATATATGTGTGTGTTGCTCTAGCAAGAGTTTTAGGTCAAAGTTCCTTATGCTACTTCTATCTAAAGAATTCCATTGTTTTTCATGCTCAACTATTATGTACATGCACTTTAGCCACATGAACATGTTTCTTGGTTGAGAGATTGAGATGACTTTGAAAATCTTGAAAATAAAATGTAGAGACTATAACCCAAGTAAGTTCTTGAGCCATTCATTTTTTTTAGAGGGTTGCTTTCTTTTGATTTCTTTTTTCATTTGGAAGCACATAACTTTGTTGTTGCTTAGTCTCATTATTCTTTGATTTGGTCGAATGCTAAGAATTCATCAATTTTATACCACACTTGAATAAGTTAAAGTCATGGATTTTGGAAAACAATCCCAATCCTTAAGAGATGATTTTAGGTCATCTTTGTTAATTTTGAGCCTTTATAATTTTCTTTCTTGATAAATTACCGCTAGTCACCCATTTGAGCCTATTATTTTAGCCATTCTTTCTCAAACCCTTTCCTAAAGTGTTCCAAGAATGAATGCAATCAAATTGTCTTATTGCGGTAAATTTGTGGTGAAATAGTTGGAAGAAAAGGAGGAGTCACTCAAAAAAAAAAAAAAAGTCATAAACAGAAAAGGAAAAATGTTGAAAAAAAAGGGGAATGTGTAAGAGGAAGAAATAGAGAATGAATTTGTTGATGAAATTTTGAAGAAAAAGAGAGAAAGTGAAAGTGCAATATTCAAGAAACTTGAGAGGATAAATCAATTGTCATATACTCAAAAGAAGTTGTCTCTCCAATATTCTTGAGAATATTTATTATTTTTACCTATACCCTTTGTTCTAAATTCCTCCTTTTTACCCTACATTACGTTCCAATGAAAGTCCTATTTGATCTTAAGGAAGGTATGGTTTGGACCTTGACATGATTAATCAATGTGTGTGGTGTAATATTCTTAGTGTTTGGCATCCTTTCATAAGACTATAAATGTCCTTTATTTTGCTTCACTGTTCTTCATCTTATTTATATGTGAGATATTAGTCTTTCCTCTATATTATTCTGCTCACATATGTTTGAGAGTGTTACACCCTTTTTAGAGTGATTTTATTTGTTGAGTGTTAACAACCGTGAGATTTGAGTTGAAGCATAACTTTTGATCGAAATTCAAGCCATATTTTATCTTAAGACTAAGGTTGTGTTTGTGTTGGCTAAACTATTC
The DNA here is from genome assembly GCA_028535165.1 of Quercus tomentella. Classification (NCBI taxonomy): domain Eukaryota; kingdom Viridiplantae; phylum Streptophyta; class Magnoliopsida; order Fagales; family Fagaceae; genus Quercus; species Quercus tomentella. The sequence goes on along the minus strand of JAPQVY010000068.1, from coordinate 72,666,503 downwards.
ACACATAGAGTATTGATGGCATGTGGAATATCTTTGGTGGTTGTTAGTGTTTTGACCTTTGATTAACTATTTCTACTAAAGAAATAATTTTTTTGTTATTTTGTGTATTTGTCTTGAGTCGCTTAAATTGCTACGAACTAGCAATGAGTTGGTTGTGGAGTGTAATATAGCTTAATTTTGCATATTTATACCATTATTAGAAAGTATTATCATACTTATTTTGAGTTAATTCATGCATTTTATAGTTGGTTTTGGAATAATGTTGTATAATCAATTTTGTACTTAATTGAATTTTTTGTAGGGTAATAAAATTAAATAAGTGAATTTGTGTAAAGAATAAAGTTAATGGACTTTACTTTTACAAGGGCCATGATGAAGTCAAAGAAGGCCAACTCAATTAAATTCAAGTCCAATTGGGATTAGGATTCCAGCCTGCACGCTAGTTAGTATTTAGAGCATAAATTTCAGTTCAGATGTCCAATTGAGATGATTCAAGTTGGACTAGAAAACTAACTTAAAGGTCTACAACTTTTTAGTTTACCAAAAGTCCAAATTCTGAAGTTAAATAGGCCAAAAATGTCGGTTAAGTAAAGCCTAAAAACCTGGGATTTTCTCCAAACAGGAATTCAACTTGTAATAGGATTCTTTAACCTATTTAAAGGCTATTTAGGGCAAAATTCAGGGGGGAGGGGGCTGCTATAAAACATAATTTAGGTTTTTTTAAGTTTCTTTACAGTTTTCAGAGTTTTATTTGTATTATGGCTTGCTAGAAGCTTTGCTAAGGCAATGGGTGAAACCCAACTGTTTATTGGTATGTTCTTAACAATTATTTATTGGTTTTAATTCTTATATTTTTATGTTTTTTTATTGTTTTACTCATCTAGAAAAGTATTTAGTTCTGTATAATTGTTTGATTTATCATAGACCCCAAGCATGTTAAATGCTTAGTATTCCCTACAAACTAATTCATTAGTTTTGTTTTGCCTAAAATCAATCAATTTCATGAAACTACCTTAGAAAATTAATTCTTAAGTTTTTATTGTTAAATCATCCGACTAAGATCATCCTTCGTATGAATTTTAGTTGAGTTATAAAATAAATATTGTTAAGACTACCAATAGATGTGTTGTGTGTAGATCTCTAAACCTTAATGCTTTAATATATTGTTATTTTTTTTCAGTTTAAATTGCCTTTACTAAACCATCAAAAATATCTTCAATTAAACTTTATTATTTTAGTTTTATTCTCTTGTGGTTTGCCTATCAATTCCCTTTTCCCTGTGGATTCAACCTCGGGCTTACCGAATTATTACTTTGCAACAATCTTGCACTTTGGAGCATTATTTAAGTCGTAGCACTATGTGTTTGTGAAAATGCCTCTATGCTTGTTAATCCTCATGATTGTAATGACATGTTACATGAATCTATAGGTGTTGTTGAAATTCCAAATGTCAAACTCTTGAAGAAAAAGGCTAAGAATTTTCATGAGAATTTGAGCAAGTTCATTTGTGAAAAGGATGATTTGAATGATAAGCTCAATGAATCCAACAATTTAGTTGAAAAGTATAAGAAACTTGCTGAACATTCTCTTAAAAAACTAAAGGAGTTTGAATGTAGACTTGGATGCTAAACTTGTTTTGTCTAACAAACTTGTTAATGATCTTAAATGTGAAAATGAATCTCTTAAGAAGCATGCCGAGTGGTTGATTGCTGAATCTATTGCTAAAAATGAAGAAAATCTTTGTTGCAATCATGTTGTGTTGCCTGATTTTATGCCTATTGTAAGTTCTACCTCTAAAGACAAATCGATGTACATTCCTCCACACAAAAGAACCAAAAAGTGGAGAGAAAGACTCTTAAGCCTAAGCCTTCGTTTAGGTCTCATCCTAAGGATTTGAATGTATCAAAGTTTATTCCTACTTGCCACCATTGCAGTGTGATTGGTCACATAAGACCACAATGTTCCATGTTGAAAAGAGAACAAAACCATGTTGCTAGATCCCTCTCTAAAAAGCCTAGTGGACCTAAATTCATTGTTTGTCACCATTGTGGTGCTTTTGGTCATCTAAGACCTCATTACTTTAAGTTTCAAGCTCTTAAAAGAATTAAAGGAAAAGAGAAACTTGAGCTTCTTAGAAGTTGTGCTTTGCAAGCTAAACCAAATTTGATTGAAAGTGGTAAGTTATTGAAGCATGTGGTTAATGCTTTTACCTCATTGTCTATGTGCATCTTTGATTCTCATTTTTCCAACCCTTGTCTCACTTCTCATGAGACACTCATTCCAAATGATCATTCCATTTGGATGAGGAAGGGTTTCTATAGTTGAGCTTATGCTCTTTTGGTCTTGGATCTAATTCTTTCAATCTTTGTAGGACTCTTCATGGATTAAATACTTCATACTCATGCATTTGTGTATCTTGCATCTCTTTGTATGCATTGTTTTTGTTGTTGATCTTGCTTTATTGCATTTATTTTGTGTGAGTAAAAATCCAAAAACGCATAAAAAGTGAAAACTTCAAAAAGTTTAATCGTATATGTTTGAGCACATATCACATATGAGTTTGGTCTAGTATCTCTGTGCTAATGGCATAGTAAATTTACGAACTTAGCTTGTTATGTATGCACATTTTCTAAGTGTGAGCAGCATCTAGAAATCTACGTTTGATTGTTGTAAATAGATCTTTAAGCTTGTCGTGAATGATTAGTCAATAGTCTTGTTTGATCTTGATTCATGCGTAGACTTTTGCCTATATATCTCCTCACATTTTTTTTTTCTTTCAAAGAGCTCTACAAATGTCTATCTCTAAAAAGAGAAAAAAGCTGTAAAAGCCTTATTTCGAAAACTAGTTTGACTAGGAAAAGGTGGAGCAAATATGTATTAAAATGTATAGTGCCAAAACCAAATGCTTATTTATTAAAGAAATATCAAAATTTCATGGCATTATTTCTCAAAAATTTGAATGTATTGATCAAAAGTATGAAAAATGAAAGCCAAATGAAAAGCTTTCAATCAAAATGTAATCACATTAGTGAGGGATCATATATGTTCATTTCTACAAGTGAGATAGGTCACTTGACTTCGTGCTAGTTGTGTATGACTTGATTGAATTGATCATTGAAGCTTCATACTAGACTATAGACTAGTTCATATTTGATCCACACACACAACACACATGTTTAATGTTCAATGAATGCCTATTTCATTAGTGTGATTGTACGTGTTCAAATGTGATGCGTGTGTACTCAACCATATGTGGATCAAATTAAAAAGATTTTTTTATCGTTTTATTTGTATTTGGAATTGTTTTTCATCACTCTTTGTTTCTAGGTTTTGTACCTACTTTGTTTTTTAATGTTTCAAGCTTTTTTTTTTGTGTTGAAAATAGGGATCAGAGTCTTTCACGAGTCTTTTGTGAGTAGTTCGCAACTTGGCTGCGAGTCACGAAGCTAAAAAATGCATTTTTAGCATTTTTGGTCATCAAACAGAGACTTTCACGAGTGTCTAGTGAGTAACTTGCGAGAAGGGTCTACCCGTGAAACTTCCCAGCTACTTGCAAAAATTTCCAAATCAGCTATTTTATAGGTATTTCGTGAGTTTTTGGTCTAAAACTCATATGTCTCTATTATGACTCTATCCTTTCCAAACCCTCTTTCTCAGAGCATTTATATCAAAACCCAACTAATTTCAAGTGTTTTACATTTCATAAATATCTCTAAGGTAATCTTTAATACTTTTAATTGTTTTTAATCCTTAGATTATGTTTTTGAGGGTTTTATGTTCATAGTTGGAATTTTCTCAAATGGGGGTCGGAAAACTTAATTTTTGTCAATCTTTTTTATTGAGTTTTGTTTTAAATGTCTATTTGCTTTGGATGTTGGCCCCTTGTAGAAAAAGAACTTGTATTTAAGGATAGGTTTTCATATGTTCATGCATTGTTTATCATAAATGTGTAGTGTGTGCACTCTAAGTATTTGATATAATGCCTCTATAGTATTTTTCACTCTTTGGACTCCGATGAATACCAATTTTTGGGCATTACCATGGTTATGCATGTTTTGATCATTATTTGTGTGTTTTACATACTTTGCCCCATGAGTGCTTGCTCATGCATTGGTGATGCATCTCACATGCATACTAGATGCATCATTGATGCACACACTCCAACACGTGACATGTTTTGCATACACTCATATTAGTTAAGTCTTTTTAGACCTTTTAGCACATATAACATGTTCTTGTGTCTATGTCATGCCTTAGTCTATACCTTGTTCCATCATCCTTAAAATGTCATGTTTACTTTATGCTTTGTAGCATTGTGTTTTTAAGATGTTTTATCTTTTGTTTGAGTTTCATTTTCTCATTTATCTTGCACCCCTCATGCATCATTACCTTTATTCATATCTTCTTTTCTTTCCCTCCTTCCTCTTAATTTATTTCTCTATTTGTGACAAAAAGGAGGAGAGTATACTAGAGAGTATACTGAAATGTATTGTCATTTCTATACGACTCGTGTCTACATTCTCAGGAGGAAAAGTTCTATCTCATGCACATTCGTAGGGGGAGAAAGCCATAGGGGAGATGCATATATCAAGGGGGAAAGACATTTTTTTATCAAGAAAACTTTGTTTTGTTTTTGTTTTACCCTATATTTGTTTTCTTGTTTTGCTTTATGGTGGTTTGAGTTATATTTAGTATCTATGTTTTGTTGTTCTCATTTCATCATGTTTATGTGTTGGACATGCATACATCTTTATGCTATTGTGCTTTATTGATTGCATGTTCGGATGATTATTTTCTTTGTTATATGATCATTGTAGTCATTTCCATATGACTGTCATGTGTTTGATCAAGTTACTCATATATTTCATATATGTTTACTTGATCACATTTTTACTTGTTACATTATACTTGTCCTTTTATTACTTGCTTTACCTTGAGGGTTTAATATGTTTTGTGCAAGTGTTTCAGGTTATAGGAATTATGTTCCAAGTTCATCACAGGTTTTAGATTTAGGTGTGAGTAAGTTTTGTCATTGTTCCCAAACTCACGTTAAGTCTAGAGTCTGTTATAGGGTGTTTTGTCATGGAATAACCAAATAGCGAGATTGTAAAGTTGTTATTTACAACTATTTTTATGTTGGCTTTATTCCATGACAAAAACTATTGTAATTGCATTAATTTTGTTGCTTGTATTTTGTGAGATTTTATTGTATTGGGTTTAGTATTAAGATGGTGAAGAATCAAGCATAAAATGAAGATTAGTGCAGTTTTGCGACTAGCTCGCTAGAAGCTCACAAGTAAAGGTTCCCGCGAAAAGGGCATGTGAGAAGCATATGTTGGAAGCTGAAGAGTCAAGTGCCAGGATATATTTCATGAGTGCTTCGCAAGATAGGCCATCTCATGAGGTACCTGCGAAAAATTCTACTTGGAGGATTTTAACTGTGACTTTCTTACCCTTCAATCATACTATATATACCCCCATTACCCACAAAAGTAAGAGAGGACATTCAGAGAGAAAACCCTAGATAGGTTTCTATAACACAACACACCCATCTTTTAGAGAGAGAGCTACTCATCCTTAGTAAGAAATCATTGTAGCTTTTTCTTCTTCCCTCTCCTATTGTCATACCTTGAGAGGAAATTTGTACCCAAACACATCCCACACCTAATCTGATTGTAGAAAGTGTTTTAGAGCTTGGAAAGTTTTGGGGATTTGCCAAAAGAAGCTAGTGAGACTTGGCGGATGCAATCGGGTGTATTGCGAAATCCGGATAGCTAGTGAAGATAAGACTCCGAGAAATCTGTTGGTAGGAGGAGCTTGGAGGGCTCAAGTGCATTGGGTAGACTAGGCTTGAAGTATCTTTTGTTTTTTGTGTACTACAACTTATTCACTAATGGATCGATTTCGACTTGGAGGGTTGCAGAGAGGTTTTTCGCCGAGTTCTTCGGTTTCCTCTTCAATAACACGTCTTTGTGTTATTTTATATTTGCATCTCTCTTCTCTTACTCGTGTACTTTACATTTATTGTTTGTTGTTCATATTTATGCACTAGAGTAGTTATCGGTTCATTACGCACATTTACTCTTGTTCCGAACTTAGTATTAAGAGAAAAAAACAATCTAGCTGTAATTTAAAATAATCAAACTTAAAAATTAAATCAGACACATGATATATTACAATTAGTCGAGCGTAAAGGATAATATAAAAAGTAGAATGGAGGTTCTTATTCTGCGTTTGAATTTCTTTTCCAATGATTTGACACCCATTATTATACAAAGAGAGTTGGGCAGAAAAACAAAGGAGACTAACGAATTAGCACCATTGTTATACGAGTTAGGCAAACAGACATGGAGATGCCCGTTAAAAAAAATTATTTTAAGAAGTTAATAAAAGTCTTCCATTTCCATTAAAATTTTTTGATTGAAAGAAAAGAAGACCCATTATTAGTCCAAGTCTCCCACTCAAGCAATGAAAACTGATCCTCACCCATTAATAAAAGTCTTCCATTTCCATTTCCATTAAAATTTTTTGATTGAAAGAAAAGAAGACCCATTATTAGTGAAAGAAAAGAAGACCCATTATTATTCCAAGTCTCCCACTCAAGCAATGAAAACTGATCCTCACCCATTAATAAAAGTCTTCCATTTCCATTAAAATTTTTTGATTGAAAGAAAAGAAGACCCATGATTAGTCCAAGTCTCCCACTCAAGCAATGAAAACGATCCTCACCCATTATATAAATATAAATATAAATATATATATATATATATAGATATATAAATATATAAATATATATGTATATCTTTTTTGGTGCGTCAAATAAGTCCCAGTATTAGACAGTTTTTTTGTAAAGCACATGCAGGTTTCCGAAAAAGTCAAGTCAAGTTACCATGTCAAGCAAGTCATCTAGAAGAAGTTCATAAGGCTTAAATATTAAATTGAGTGATTAATCCTTAATTCACATATGTCACTAAACTAATCTAATGAGACAATAAATAAATGATAAAAAGAAAAATCAAATATTGTCAGGCGTCATCTAAAATTTTTCTAAGCTTAAAATCATATAAGGGTATTAAATTAAGAATTTTCATGTTATTGATTTTTATTTCTAATAAAATGTAAAATTAGAGATAATTATTAATAAATACATGAATTCTTTGAATTGTTAAATTTAGTACTTTTGAAACTTTGATAATTGAGTTTTAATTAGAGTAGTATTTTAATTTGTTTCTTAAAATATTAGTAAAAAGTTTCACTTATAGTAATCGACAGTAATAATCTTATAATTTTAATGTACTGATAATGAATCTCATAGTAAAATATGTTGTACAAACTTGTGATACTTCCCCCTAAAAAAGAAAAAAGAAAAACTTGTGATACTTACATTAAATCAAATAGTTCAAGCACAAAATAATCAACTTTTGTTATTACAAAATAAAATAATGGTAGATTATATAGGAATATAAATAAATAATGAAAGTTCTTTTCAATTTATAGAAATCCATGGTAGTGGAATTTTAATCAAAATTATATTTTATTTTGAAATTTTTGAACTTTGACAATGAAGTTTCACTTGGAGTAAATATGTTAATTTTTTTGATAAGTAAAGTAAATATGTTAATTTATTTTAAAATATTTATAATATGTCGCATAGCAGAGGGAGCAAGAGTAATAAATAGAAAATATAAATGATAAAAAATGAGAGGGTATCCATTAACTACAAAATGACAAATACAAGTGAAAAAAAGTTTAAATTAAAAAGAGAGAGAGAGAGAGAGAGAATAATGAGAGTAATTGCACATGCATTGGATCATAATCCCATTTTAAACTAATTAAGCAAGAATATTTAATTTATTGCTAAAATAAATGCTAAATGGAATATTGGATGCAATAAGTATAATTAGTTCTTTTAAATTAATTAATTTTTTTTTATACAAAATAGAAATTCTACTCTAGCCTAATCTAAGTGTATATGTGTGTGAAACTCCCTTCTGGAAACTTGAACCTTGGCCTTTATCCCCCACACTCCACAAACACTTATACTTGTCAAGTGACCATCACACCAAGGGTGTATGGTGATTTAAACTAAATTTTTAAATGTACTAAAAATATATAAATGCATTTATAGAATACTGATGTGTCTTGGTCTGATGATAAATAGTGGAGTCTATTTCAAAGCAGTTAGCTCTGGTTTAGTGAGTTAGTGATATTTTTCCTTCTCTTAGTCTCAGATTACTGTATAAATAGAAGAGCTTAATCATCCTGTAATTTTTTCTCTTTTCCAATAATAAAGATCTCAGATTCCATCATTCTATTTAGAGAGCGGCTTTTAAGTTTTGACATATATCAGAGCTTTCATTTTGCTCATCCATAACTTCCGACATTAAGTTTTTTTTTTTTTTTGAAAGTACTTCCGACATTAAGTTTAATACTACCATTCCTACAAATATAAGCACCTTGGACAAGCACGCTGCTACATCCATACCTCTTCCAAATTTGTCTTCTCCATAGTTCCATAGTTCCATTCTTGGACCATAGTTCAATTCATATAATATTAATATACACTCTCCACATACTAAAATCAATATTTAATAAAAAAAGAAGAAAGAAACACGCATCATCAAAATTAATGGATTTGTACATTGAATGATTTCATATCAGCCACCAAACTAGCATGATTATGTCCCTTTGCAACATTTCAAATATGTCTTGTACTAGTAATTTCCACACGTTTTGACACTTCTAGATGGTAAACACAGTTTGAATTCGCAGAAATTTCATCTTCTTTACTTTTTTTTCTTCCTTATCAATCACGTCTCCCTTTATATTTTCTTCGCCCCACCATCCACCCACATAAACTTTAGTTTTTATTTTTTATGGATTTGTGTTCTTTGTTAGATGATTCATTGGTGCGCACATGCATCCCTGTATAATTTTTTCAATGTCCTCCATTCTCCTATCAGTTAAGATATGTAAATAGATGTCAAAAGGATTTTATATCTCAACTAGAACATTTTATTATTTCTAATGAAGATATCTAAATTCCAAATAATCTTTCTCCTAATTATCGAATTATTATAAAAAGAGGAAAGAAAGATACGTATGATCGCGAGACATTAGTTTATATTTATTATGGCACTTGTGGCAATAATTTTAAAACAATATACCGTTATTGATATTAGCAAATTTCCTCAAAAAAAATTAGCAAAATATTTTATTTCCTTAAATTGAAACAATTTTGCTACGGTATTCAAAATTTTGATCATTATTAATAAGAGGCATAACAAATTCCACTACGTTAACATTAAAAAATAATCACTTATTCCTATCAAAAAAAATAAAAATAAAAATAACTTATTATCAATAACAATAAGGAACTAAAAATTAAATCGCGACAAAACTCAAATGACGTGCCAATCACCCACAAAGACTTGACTAAAAGTTTATCATATAAATTATGGATTAAAATATGAAAACTTTATAAATTTCTCTATATAAAGGCCCTTGGACTTATAACATTCTTGTCTTGGGTACTTACAAAGAAGCTGGTTTAGCTAGGAATGAAACTAGGTGTTTCACAATCATATTTGTCAATGGAGTGGCCTTTGGTGAAATTTTTGCTGTGGGCTTTAATACTTTTTGTTCAAATTCATGAGCACGATGCTTGTATTGAGGATGAGAGGATGGGTCTGCTAGAATTGAAAACCTTTCTGGAATCCAAAACTAATTATACCAAACCCCTTCTTCTAACATGGATTAATGTGTCAGAGAGTGACTGTTGTAGTTGGGAGCGGGTTGAGTGTAGCACCACCACTGGTCACGTGATCAAGCTCATGCTCTCTTTTATATACCAAAAGCAAGATACTTGGTTCCTAAACATGTCCCTATTTCAGCCTTTCAAGGAGCTGAGAAATCTTGACTTATCAACTAACAATATTGCTGGTTGGTTAGGAGATGAAGGTATGTGAGCTTTTGTTTCTACTATCACTCACACACTCACATGCGCGCACACACACACACACACGAACTTCAAGTTATTTATGTCTCGCTTAGGATTATAACATGGCTAATGGTTACCTATCAATTTTAGGTTTAATAGGAAAGGCTTGAAATCATGGTAATTGGATTTGATTAAATATCCCAAATCAAATTAAAAATATTGTAGTTGTTCATCTTCTCACAATATGATTAATTAAATTTATTTTAGAGGAAAAGTCATTTTAATTATTAGATTTAAATTAGATTAGATATAATTAGATTCAAACTATATTTTTTTGGGAGTAATTTGAGGACATCCATCTATTCTAAACTTTACACGTCAAATATGTATATCTGTAATTAATTTATAAGTATTTTAGGAGGCTCATTATGATGTGTCAAATATTTATGACGTGTACAAATTGTTGTTTGACATATGACATTAAAAGTTTACATTACTCTAAAAGATAACACATGTCATTGTCATATGCATTGAGTAAAGGACACGTATTGTCACTTTGTACATCCACCAAGTTAGGATTCAATTTTGTGGGTTCTAGTTAGCTTAATTGGTAAAGTCTCTAATGATTGAATAAGAGATCCAAAATTTAGTCTCTACTTACACTAAAAATTGATTAGTAATTTGGTTTGATGACAAAGAGTACAATCATCACAAGCAGAGGTCATAGGTTAAAACTTTATAATAGAAGCCAAGTTAAACCCCTAGACATGTATCCAATGAAAACAAATATAGTTCATCAAAGCATAAGACAGCAACACATGTTGAAATTGAGAATGATCGAGCTTGAGAAAAATTACTCAAATTAATAGTATATTATACAAATAAAATTATTATTATATTAAATTATAAAAATCAGTTACACTTTCCTAAAACTAAAAAATCAGTTACACGGTGAGGACTGAGGAGGACTCGGCCATAAATTCAGGTAACTATCATGTCACCTTCCTATCTCTGTTTTAGCTCCTTTCTTTCTTCTTATTTCTTGCAAATTTTATTTTCGTTTCTCCATCTTAAACGTTTATTAACCATCTTAATCATTTCGCAAACTGTATAACGGTTCTTGCATAATTTAGGACTCTCTCTCTCAAATCAAAATGCCATTCCGTCTTTCTTCTTAATTACCCTCTCTCAACGTTTGTTAAAGCCTCTAATAAAATGGTGTAACAGTCCTTACGAATGCTCTCATTATTTATATCTGATTTCATCTCTTCCTCTCTCGACCCAATTCTATCTCCATCAAACCCAATTTGAGTCAACCATTGTTTAGAAATGAAGCATCTTCCTAAACGGTGTTGTAGTGCAAAAAATGTGGGACTATCAAAACCTACACGCACCACATTCAAACCAGCAGAAAATATACATCCTCTAAACTTGATGGGACTACCTTTATGTGGAGATGTTTGGTCGATTTGAAAATTTTCAGTGCATTATTTTTGTTCTTTTGTTGGATGAAATTTCTACTAAACTTGATGTGAGTTCTTTTCATTCAATTCCCCTCCCCCTCTCATCTTGTGATAAATCTGAATGATTGGTTAATTTTGTATAGTTGTTTAATTTATATGGCCCATGATTGGGAACCAAATTCATCGGGATATCAACGTTGTTTTCACTTAACAACATGATAAAAATATCAACTATATATATAGAACTACGTACCTGCCTTAAACGTAAGGCCTTTTATCTATATATGACGAGAAGAGCATTTAATATCATTTTTTATAAAGGTATTTCTATATTGACGAAGTGACCATAGATGCAATGATTATGAACCAAAATTTTAAACTAAGGAAATTAATTTTGGGTCCAACTCCCCTCCCGTTACAAAACCTTCTGTTCTCTCCATTTTATAAAAGGATGAAAGACACGTGTTAAGTGAAAGATCTAAGGGCAGAATTAGAAACAAATCTAAAATCAAAACAACAACAGATCAAGAATAGGAAAAAGACAAAGTTAATTAGAACAACAAATCTAAAATCAAAGCAAAAACAACAAATCAAGAACATAAAATCCGATCTGACCCAATCCCAGTTGCATGCACTCGGCAGTGCGAGGAAGACGAGCAGCGCTGCAGCGGTGAAGAGGCAGCAGTGGACAGGGTTTTCTTTTAGCTTCTGTGTGCGTGTGTGTGTTTGACTGACTATAAAGAAATCAAAAAGATTGGGGGGTAGAGATAGGAAAAAAAGGAAAACGTGTGATGTTCCTGTGGACTTTTTTTTATGATAATAATTATGTTAAATTTTTTTTAAGGAAATTAATTATAATTTAATGAATATTAAGAGAGAGAGAGAGAGAGAGAGAGAGAGAGAGAGAGAGAGAGAGAATAGTCTAACCGTGTGGTGGACTCTTTTTTAATGATAAGTGTGGTAAGTTTTTTTTAAAAGTAATTAATTATAAGTCAATGAATAATAAGAAAAAAAAAGTAAATGGTCTAAACATGTGGTGGACTTTTTTTAATGATAAGTATGGTAAGTTTTGCTTTAAGGAAATTAATTATAAGTTGATGAATAATAAGAATGAAAATCTCTTAAGAAATATTACCATTGAAAAAAATGACTATTGGAAAATTTGAAAATATTGTCGTTGGCAATTTAAAAATATAGTTGTTAGAAATTTTAAAACTATAGCTTTTGGAAATGAATAGAGGAAAGATAAAGAAAGATTAAGTGTGCGTTTGGCTCCAGTTTAAAAGTCAGTTTATTTTACTATTTAGCTTATTTTTACTATTATTCATGGACCCCACTGCACTTTTTGGTACAATTCATGGGTCCTACTGTATTATTTCAACTAACTTTTACTTTTATTTAAAATACTTTAAGCAAAAAGCTTTTAATTTCAGTAAAATAAATGGATCTCAAACAGTCCCTAAAAAAAAATTAAAGAAAGATTATAGAAAGAATAAAAAAATAATGAAGAAATAATATTTTAATAAGATAGAAAAATGATAGTAAGTTTGTTGCAATTTAAAAATATAGTTGTTAGAAATTTGAAAAATATAGCCTTTGGAAATGAATAGAGGAAAGATAAAGAAAGATTATAGAAAGAATAAAAAAATAATGGAGAAATAATATTTTAATAAGATAGAAAAATGATAGTAAGTTTGTTGCAATTTAAAAATATAGTTGTTAGAAATTTAAAAAATATAGCCTTTGGAAATGAACAAAGGAAAGATAAAGAAAGAATAAAAAAATAATGGAGAAATAATATTTTAATAAGATAGAAAAATGATAGTAAGTTTGTTGCAAAGTATATTTGAAAAATTAAGTAGATAAAAGGTAAATGTAATTGTAACTGTTCACCCTCCAAACAATACAAAAATTTGAAGAAGCTGCTAGAGATGCTCTTAGCAGCTATTACCGATAATAAGTACATCACTGGGCTTTGATGTAGTCATGTACACTTGATATTCACTTCATATATAAGAAAGGCGTAATCAAGAGCCCACACATCGTATTTATATGATAAGTGCACATACCTTCTTTTGCTTTTAAAATTTCACATATGGTTTCCAATTGTAAAACTTCACATATCAACAATGCAAGATGTAGTAATGATCGTACCAGAAATCATATATGATTCTTGATAGATCATTCATTTATTTATTTATTTTCGTATTATGATTATTGTGATAATGAATACACTCTTTTCCCATTGTATTCATGGATTTAACAATTGGTTGAATATGTTTTTTACAGAATCCAATTGTTTGTCTAAAATGAGCAAGCTAATGCACTTAAATTTACGTTCGAATCACTTTGACAAGGAAATTTTAAGATTCTTAGGTGCCCTCCAAGTTCTTAAATCTCTTGACCTAAGTTACAATCACATGGAAGGGCCTCTTTCTAGCCATGGTACGTGCAAATTTAAATTTTCTTCTTCAAGAATACCATGAAAAAGTCCAGAAAAAAAGAAGAAGATATTTTATAACCAATTTTACCTTTTTTAAGATTTACTTTCTTCATGTTAAAAATCACAAAATTCTTGATATATGTAAATGATTGTGGTAGTGTGGCTTCAATATGAAATTTGTCATTCTACTAGATCTTCCATTTGTACGATTAGTTTCAATCTGATAAATACATATCTCTTTACTGATGACGTAGAATTGCTTAAACTAAACAACTTGGAGGTCCTCATCCTGCAAGGAAATGGTCTTAATGGAAGCCTACCATTCAAGGGTAAACATTCCATCATCTATTTTAACTGCAAGAATAATTTTCTTGTGATAAGTAAGTTCTTTTTGTATAAGCCAATGTGCCATTTTAACTATTTTCTCTTGACACTATTTATCGTCAATTCTCTTTGTAGACATGGCAAACTTCAGCAGTTTGAAAATTTTAGATTTGAGTGAAAATTCTTTCAGTAGAAGTACCCCTCCATATATTGGAGCACTATCTTCTCTGAAGGCTATATCATTATATTCTAATCAACTTAATGGAACTTCACCCATTCAAGGTAAGAATCCACTATAAAATTGAATTTGACAATTTGTTAGTTTTACCCATTAATCATCTAAAATTGAATAGAAGTGTAAGAACAAGGGAAAGTGAATAATTGATAAAGAATAGATCTCATTGGTTGTAACTTGAACGCACAAACAATGGATCATTAACTTTTCAGGAGTAGAAATTAATTATTTTGATCGGGTATACTAATTCACTTGTTTTACTAATTCTTATGGTATGATATTTTTAGGATAGACAGGACTAATTAATAATATTGCTTTTGACAGATTTGTGTGCACTGAAGAAACTTGAAGAGTTAGATCTTGGTTTTAATTACTTTGAAGGAAGCCTTCCTACATGCTTAACCAATTTGACATCTCTTAGGTTGTTAGATATATCTAACAACCAGTTCAGTGGAAACTTGTCTTTGTCTCCAGTAGCCAGCTGGACATCCCTTCAGTACATTGATCTGAGTTATAATCTTTTTGAAGGTTTATTTCCATTCAACTTATTTGCTAATCACTCCAAGCTTAAGGTGATTCAATTTTTAAGTGACAACAAGAAGATTGATATCGAAACTGAAAATCCAAGTTGTGACCCATTGTTTCAATTAAAGATTCTAGTACTGTCTAACTGTAATATAAACAAGCCAACCGGTAACATTCTTAAGTTTCTCTTTGACCAACATGAATTAGAAGTAGTTGATATCTCTCACAGTAAGTTGAATGGAAGCTTCCCCATTTGGTTGCTTGAAAACAATCCTAGACTACAAATGTTGAGTCTTCGAAGTAACTCTTTTGCGGGTCAATTTCATTTGCCATCATATCGCTCCATGGATCTTCGTTGGTTGGATGTTTCTGACAATAACCTTGATGGGCGGCTTCAAGAAAATATTGGAAAGATTATTCCGAAATTAGAACATCTAAATCTATCCCGAAATTATTTTGAAGGTGATCTCCCATCCTCAATTGGTGACATGAGTAATTTACAGAAATTGGATCTGTCCTTCAATAATTTTTCTGGAGAGGTACCAATGGAATTGGTTGCCAATTGCATTTTCTTAAGAATTTTGAGGTTATCTAATAATTACTTTCACGGTGAAATTTTTTCAAAGAACTTCAACCGATCCTTAGTTTCTTTGGAATTAAACAATAATTATTTCACAGGTACTCTTCCAGTGGTGGCCCTACATGTCTTGATCCTTGATATTAGCAACAATCACATGTCAGGTGTAATTCCCGCATGGATAGCAAATAACAATACTATATCAATGTTGAATGTTGACCTTAGTAACAACTTCTTTGAGGGTAAGATTCCATGTGGACTAATTTCAACATTAGACCTTTCTTATAATTTGCTTTGGGGATTGTTACCTTCTTGCTTGAATCTAGAAAATGCACAGCACCTACTTTTGCGAGGGAACAATCTCACAGGATCACTACCAAAAGCTATTCTCAATTCATCAAATATTGTGACATTCGACATTAGAGATAATGGCTTTTACGGAAACATCCCTAAAGAAATTGGTAGACTTTCTAACCTAAGAGTACTTTTGTTGAGCGGCAACCATTTTAGTGGTATGATTCCAAAGCAGCTCTGTTGGTTAAAGAAGATAGGCATAATGGATCTTTCAAGGAACTTTTTTTCTGGGACAGTACCATATTGCTTTTACAACATAACCTTTGGGAAGCTAGCTGCTAGTGAATTTGTCTACGTAAGATACAGTTTTGGTGCGCTCCCTGGTTTTTACTACCCATATAAATCTCTTTTAAACATGGATAGGAATATCGAAGGGACATATTTTTATCTCCATAAACCAATTGAGATTGAGTTTTTGACGAAATATAGGTCTAACTTGTACCAGGGTCTCATCCTTGACATGATGTCTACATTGGATTTGTCATTCAACAAGCTAATAGGTGAAATCCCACCAGAGCTAGGAAGGCTATCTTCAATTTTTGCACTGAACTTGTCTCACAATCAGTTAAATGGTCCTATTCCAAAAACATTCTCAAATTTGACTCAGTTGGAGAGTTTAGACCTTTCTCACAATAATTTGAGTGGAGAAATTCCTTCCGTATTGACTGATTTGACGTTTCTAGCAGTTTTTACTGTAGCTCACAACAACTTATCTGGCAAAGTTCCAGACATGAAAAGACAATTTTCAACATTTGAAGAGAGTAGCTATGAAGGAAATCCATTTCTTTGCGGTCCACCACTAAAGAAAAGTTGCACCACTATAGATGAATCACCTCCATCACCACAAAAATCTTCAGAGGCAAGTGACGGCAAATGGTATGAAGTTGATCTTCTAGCCTTCTTTACAAGTTTTTTGGTATCTTACATTATTTTCTTTTTGGGTGTAGTCACTGTTCTTTATATTAATCCTCATTGGCGGAAACGATGCTTCAATTTGGTTGAGGATCGTATGTATTGGTGTTATTATTTTGTTTTAAATACCCTAAAAGGGCTAACAAGCCGTATGCGTCATTAGATGTACTCAATTTCTATTGATAAATACCTACGTGTTATGAATAATTGCTATCATGCTCTATTATGAAACAAGGAGCTCATTTGCAGTACTTTTTCATTTGTATCGTAATTCTTGTGACTAGCCAATGTCATGTGCAGGTCTATTTATAATTTCATTTAAATATCATTCGTGGAAAGGTTTTTATATGGGCCTTGTGTAAAATTTATTTGCTTGTATATAACATAATAATATCATTAACAATTAGAAAAATTAGTTACGATTATATTATATGTCACTAGTCGCTAACCCGTGCAATGCACGGTAAAATTACTGATAATGAAACCTTAAGAAACATTGCATTATTTTCTTATTCAACATAAATCTAAAGAAACATTGGGTTATTTTCTTTTTCAATTGAATATGTAAATCTTTTCCATTGTAGTTTTACAGGTTGTCAATAGAACCTATTGAGGAGATATGCATTAAGAAATTAGAATACAAAATACTGTGGACAAAGTTTGGTTATAATCACTTGAAATGATTGTATGGTTTGTCTTCTCAAAAAATAATTTAAGTATGGTTTAATAAGTAATGTGCATTATACATGACAACGATACTTGTCATTTTTCTATTGTTAATTGTAGCCTTAAGGTAAAATAATTTTTAGGGGCTTTAAGTACCGTTGGGGTGTATAAAGGAACTTGTGAAGTTTCTATTTTGATATTCATCTAGATGTCAGGCTAAACTCTTCTTCTCCATAGATTCTATAATTAAACTCATGTTTTGCAGTAAATTACATTATACCCTTGTACACTTCACTGGAGGAACATTCAGTTCAATCTGATGGTTGTATCCCAATTTGAGAAATGAGAGGCATCCTGTAAGCTTTCACAAATTATAACAAAAAAAGTGTTTTTATGTTTTTGCATTTGAAGAAGCTTTATTGAAAAAACAAAGCTGGAATCTTGAAGAAACAAATCTCCCTCTTTCTAACCTTTTGAGAAATTAATAACTAAAACTGCAAGTGGATATAAACTTTCCAAATTAATTATTTCATTTCAAAATGTAGAACTTATTCAAATTTCTTTGATCATGAAAACACCATGAATAAAACCTAATATCTTTTCCTAACTCTTCCTTGAAATATCTGTTTAATTACTAAAATGAGAAAATTTCACTACATCCCAAAAAACTTTGGAAGTTAACCAAGATTGATTTTGTCTGCTTTCTTAATGTATCTTAACGTCCAAATGTGGTATATAACCTCTAAGCTAAATAGAAACAAAAGAAGATAAGATTAGATGAGTATAAGGAATCAAAATACATATTTAGGCCTTTTATCTAACACCAAGCATATATAATCATTTGTTGTAACATTTGATCAAGATAAATGGCCATTTGTTCTTCCTGATTTGGAAGGGAAAAAAAATAGAAAACTCAAAGCATGACAAAGATGCAATGGAAGAATTATGCATTAGCATTGTTAAAAGCATATAGTATGCGCATCAATTAATTATTTGAAGTTTTCATTAATAAAATGAAGTGTATTTTTCTAAAGATTATCTAAAGCATATATTGCAGCCCTTAAATTGTAGACCATTGTTGAGCAACAATGAATCCTCCATCATAATAAGCATGCATTAGGTAAGGTTGAGTAATCAATATAGAAGCAAAAATACTTAAAAAAGAAAAGTTCTATTCACTATAGATAACTTTGAAAATGCATATACCACACTCATTGTTCATCAAGCAGATGTATAGCTCAGAAGTTATGAGAAGCGCATAAATTCTGGCTAAAATCCTAAACTTATGTAATCAATTATTTTTTTTAAACTACACCTCAATATAGATTCAACCTATACAAAAGTCACGCAACATTGATCTCATTTAAAAAATTCTCGTGACCAACAAATCCAATTGTGTGCGAATGTATACATATGAAGTTATGGATTTTCACTCAATTACAAATTAATAAAGAGATTCACCCTTTACAAAGCTACACAGTGTTGTTAATTTAATAATTACTCTCCTTACAATTAAATTTCAATTGCGTGAATCTATACATCCAAAGTTATGGATCATCATAAGAGCAACTAAGTTCTAGATGTTAATTATGAAGAAGGTGCATCTCACATATTAAAAACATCAAAATTAAAATTCACTTAAGATACCACCAACAACAAAAGTAAGAAAGAAGTGTACAATCAAAACCATTTAGACCTCACAACCATTAGTAAGTAAATAATGCTTCCATAGCCTAAAATTCAAACACCCATAAACATAAGCAAATATGAAATGTATGTACCAGCATAAATCTGACAAAATAACCCATCTGCTACATTTGGTTATGAATAATTATATACCATGAAGGAAACGACCACAAAAAGAAAAATAAAACATAGGACTCAAATTAAATTCATTTCCTTTTTGTCCATTTTCAAAACAACCAAACAGAATTTGAAGCTACAAATTTTCAGACAATCTTGCATTTGTAACAAAAAAACACATGATTGAGAAGATAAACCACAATTCAAAAGATTTAACATAAGTTAGATAATCATGTAGGTTACAAATTTTTCAAAAGATTTAACTTTTAACACCAAAATAAACCCAAAAAAAAAAAAAAGAAAAAAGAAAACTAAAATCTCAGATATTAGAACTTCCAAAGTGCCAAAAAAATTTAATAATCAAACTAAGAAATTATTGACACTAAGCGCAAAAAAAAAAAAAAAAAAGTATGATTGCAAAACAGAGGAAAGAAAAAAAAAAAGATAAGAGCAGGTACCCTTTGAAGAATAATCGATAATCATTGATTGCAGATCAGCCAATTAGTTTCAGAAGTGACATGTTCCACGGAAAAGAAATCCATGGTTGCACTAGAAGACATAATAGTAGAGCATGGACTAATAATGACAATGCACTCATGTCTTACCCTGCATAAGAGTGTATAGAGGAATATCTATACTACTATTTAAGGGGCTTCTCCTGTTTGAATTCCATATTTTTTATGTCTAAGATACCCTCATCATACCTACTTACAAGTTTTCAACTACCAGGGATAGATATGTAAATTAAAACTCTTACACTTTAAAATCACAAACTCACGTACGCTTTACAGTTTCTATCTCACTTTCTCTCTCTCATTCTTCTTCAAATCGAAGACATTTAGTTTAGCTCTATATCCTCCTTTCTTTTTCTTCAGATTAAAGACATTTACTGTCAGAGCTTCAACAAATTTTCAGGTTTTATCTTTTGCAAGTTCCTCTTTGTTTTCTTCTCTTTTGTTTATGATTGACTTTCTTTAAGTTCTACTTTTTTTTTCCTTATATGTATCACGTTAACTCTCTTTTTTTTTTCTTCTTCTTCTTTATTTTAAAATGTAATTTTGAAATAAATGGTTCCTTCATATACTCTACCATTGTACTTCTTAATGAATTGTCATTTCATGTTGTAGGTATTGTGATCCAAAGACAGGACTGTCTTATGCCACAAAACAAGTATTCAAAATTATTCGTAAACAGTTAAACAGTATGGCTTCCCTTACCTCTTTTAATAGCCTTTGTTTACATTTTATTTAAAAAATTTGAATTGATCAATTACTATTTCCTTCTCCTTCCTCACTTCACTTCTTTTTTTTTCTTTTTTTTTTTCCCTTCTTCATATTTTTTTTTTTACCACCATTGTATATGTTTTTGTCATTAAATTTTTTTATTTTTTTATTTAGGTATGTAGCAACCTTGAGTTCTACATTTTTTTTTTTTTTTTGGGTTAATGTATCACGTTAACTATCCTTTTTTTTTTTTTCCTTTTTTTTAAAAATGTAATTTTGAAATGTTGGTTGTGATTGAATGTATATGTTTTTGGCGTTAAATTTTTTTATTTAGGTATGTAGCAACCTTGAGTTTTACTTCTTCTTTTTTAATGTATCATGTTAACTCTCTTTTTTTTTTAAATTAATTTTGAAATGTTGGTGGTGACTGAATAATTTTAAACGTGAGTAAGGAAAGTGAAGTTTGAAAAAATAAAAAAATAAATCATGATAAAAGAAAAAAAGGAAAAAAGAAAAAAGAAAAGAGGTAGAGAGAGAGAGAGAACGTGAGGTGAGTTTGCTTTGTTAACTAACAGAAAGTTGTCCTATTTTGTAGGGAGTTAGATATGTATCTTAGGATTTTCAGGAAAAATTAACTCATCAAAATTTCAATACACACAAACTCTAACAAACTTAAGCTATTATCTTTAACAACATATACATTCAAACGTTGGTTTGTTAATTATTATTATTTTTTTAAATACTTGGTTTAACCCTAATTCTTTTATCTCTCTCAGGTTCACGTACGCACAAACTTTTTGGATTGCATTGAGGAGTCATTGGAATGGAATATTAGATAAGTTCGGGTGAGAGACTTTACAAGAATTATTATATGTATTAAACCTCACATAAAGTGGTTGTTATCTAAGAAACTGTTTTAAAAAATTTCTTTTGTAATAGAAACAATATTTCTTTTGTATACAATTAACGTGTATCTCTTGCCATAAAATTTCAATTTAAACTTTTATTTACTTATGTTATGGATGTGTAGTAAATGACTAAATTTTAGGATTAAAAAAACTACATTTTAGGAATAGACAAAAAATGATAACTGTCATACATAAAATTTGAAAAAAAAAAAAAAAAAAAAAAAAAAAAAAAAAAAAAAAAAAAAAAAAAAAAAACAACAACAACAACATCAACAACACCAAGAACATGAGAGACTTTATAAGAATGGAATATTAGACTTTTAATTTTTTTCCCTAAAATTTAGCATTTTATTTTCTTTCAAAATCAGATATGTTAGTGCCTAAATATAAGGATATGGATGGAGAAATTATAGTAGTAGTTTTATTGTAGGAGTCTTTCTTTTCCAAAAAAAAAAGAGGAAAACGTGAGATTTCTTTTGTATACAATTAACGTGTATCTCTTCACATAAAATTTCCAATTTAAGTTTTATTTACTTATGTTATGGATGTGTAGTAAATGACTAAATTTTAGGATTAAAAAAACTACATTTTAGGAAAAGACAAAAAATGATAACTGTCGTACATAAAATTTGAAAAAAAAAAAAAAAAAAAAAAGAAGAAGGAAAACTTGAGATGTTTAACGTGGGATAGAAAGTGGAAATTTTTTAAATAGTACATAAATAGAGAGAGAGAACGTGAGAGACTTTACAAGAATGGAATATTAGATTTTAAATTTTTTTCTCTAAAATTTAGCATTTTATTTTCTTTCAAAATCAGATATGTTAGTGCCTAAATATAAGGATATGGATGGAGAAATTATAGTAGTAGTTTTATTGTAGGAGTCTTTTTTTTCCAAAATATGGAAGAGATTAAAAAAAAAATAAATAAAGGAAAACGTGAGATGCTTAACGTGGGATAAAAAGTAGGATTTTTGAAATAGTAAATGGATAGATGTGTGTATATATATATTTATATATATATTAAAAAAAAAAAGACAAAGTACAAGATGTAAATACTTTGAATTTTCGAAAATGAGAAAACAGTAAAAACGATTTCATTTTTCATTAAAAAAAACGTATTATTTATTTCAAAAAGTAAATTAAAGATTAAATTAAGAGAGGAGTATATACTTAGTTTAATGCTTCGGTCTAAATTTAAAGTGCGATTTTTTTAAATAGTACATGACAAAAAATAATAACTGTCATACATAAAATTTGAAAAAAAAAAAAAAAAGAAGGAAAACTTGAGATGTTTAACGTGGGATAGAAAGTGGAAATTTTTTAAATAGTACACAGATAGAGAGAGAGAACGTGAGAGACTTTACAAGAATGGAATATTAGACTTTAAATTTTTTTCCCTAAAATTTAGCATTTTATTTTCTTTTAAAATCAGATATGTTAGTACCTAAATATAAGGATATGGATAGAGAAATTATAGTAATAGTTTTATTGTAGGAGTCTTTTTTTTTTTCCAAAATATGGAAGAGATTAAAAAAAAAAAAAAAAAGAGGAAAACGTGAGACGCTTAACGTGGGATAAAAAGTAGGATTTATAAAATAGTTCATCGATAGATGTATATATATATATATATATTAAAAAATAAAAAATAAAAAACGAAGTACAAGATGTAAATACTTTAAATTTTCGAAAAAGAGAAAACAGTAAAAACGATTTTATTTTTCATTAAAAAAAAACGTATTATTTACTTCAAAAAGTAAATTAAAGATTAAATTAAGAGAGGAGAATATACTTAGTTTAATGGTTTGGTCTAAATTTAAAGTGCGATTTTTTTAAATAGTACATGGAAAAGGTACTATTTAAATAATAGAGTGCATGATCAAGCAATATTGAACATGTAGGCCATTGATGAGTATTATGTGCAGTGAAATAATTTTTCATCACACCCCTAGACTTTTTTTTTTTTTTTTTTGTGATTAAAAAATGTAATAATCCAAAATTATAATAAATGTTCTAAATTAACTCATCACACCCCTAGGTTTTTTTTTTTTTTTTTTTTTTTTTTTTTTTTTTTTTGTGATTGAACAATGTAATAATTCCAAATTATAATAAATGCTCTAAATTAATAAACAAGAGTTGTTGTCGAAACAAGCGGATCAGATGAAGGAGATCCTCTCCAAGGGTCATTAACAAGGTGGTCTTTTTGTTTTTCAAGCTTTTTATTATTATTATTTAAAATAATTAATTGGATGTATTAATATATGGATCGGATCTTAGTATATTACTGTGATTTGTGTTTTGATGTGTAGGTGACACATCTTTTGGGGGTGCTTGCTTTTGGCGCGTTTTGCTATTTATTGGGAGCGAGTAAGTAGAATTGTTTTGATTCATAGAGAGCTTTAAATACACCAATTGCTTATGTGATTCTCTTTTTGTTGATATTTCTATGTCAGGACCCCAAGATATTCCCTATGTGTATTGCTTATTCTATGTAATTTTTGTTCCTCTCCAGTGGATATACTATCGGTTCATGAAATGGCATTACTATCTTTTGGTAAGCTTTACAATATTGAGAATTTGTTATATTCCATAATTGCCTGAGTTCATTTATTTATTGGTTTATAAAGCTTAATTGGTTTTTTAGGCAGTGGGGTATTTAATTTTGATGGCAAATTTGCGTTTTTGGTTATGTTGTTACTAAACGTAGGCTCATGTGTCATTTATATTATTGTGTGAATTTAAATGGGGACTGGAGTCACTGGACTAGAATCATTCACAATGATGTCATATATTTGAGCTGATATAAATGCTTTAAAGACCCAAAAAAAAAAAAAAAAAAAAAAAGGAATATTTTAGCATGCTTTAAAAAACACGAGGGATGCACGTGAGTAAAAATGATTTTTTTGCAAATTGATGTTATGAAAATAAATAGAAAATGAACATATTTCAATAATAATTAGCCTCTGAGCACGCGCTTGATGAAAAATTATTTCACCGTATATAATACTCATCGCATCTCTAAGTTTTTTTTGTGATTAGAAAATGTAATAATCCAAAATTATAATAAATGTTCTAAATTAACTCATCACACCCCTAGGTTTTTTTTTTTTTTTGATTGAAAAATGTAATAATTCCAAATTATAATAAATGCTCTAAATTAATCCTTACCCAAAAAGTAGTTACAGTCTCTTTCGTCTACTGGTTTTTCCAATTTCAGGTCTAACCTTTGACTTATTCCAATTTCGCAAATAATGTAGTTAGCATAATGCTTTTGAGGCTAGTCTACTATTAGATAGATTGCTAAAACAGGGAACAATGACTACAAAAATTGTTAAAATATAAATTGAACATATTCAATGCTAAAGTGTGATTCAAACTACTCCAGTTTGCTATTTAACATAAACAATGCTTGGGACTCACTTTGTAGTTAAGATATCATTGGTGGATTTAGTGTTTAGATACAAAATAACTTTAAGAAAGGATAGAAATCTATAAGATTTTTTCCCTTATAATTCCTAAATGACAGAAAGTTTTGCCTAGGCATTTCCACGAACACTTAGAGGGAGCAGATAACACAAACCTCTAAAGTAAATCTTCAACATTTGAAAAAAGGAGAAAAAAAAAAAAACGATTAGTTTCAAATTTGGAAGTTGAAAGACAGCCTCTTCCAAAAAAAAAAAAATTAGAATAAGCCTGGAGTTTTGTCTACAGCCGTTAGGCACTAAAGTTGGCTGCCCAGAAGACCTTTTTATAGTCTAATTACATATTTTCACTCAATTTTCGACATAGTAGGACATAATGTGATCCATTCTGCGCTTACAACAGAGTAGCACAAAATGCAAAGAATTTGAATTAATTTTCAGATTAAATTTGGGTTTTGAATAATCAAGTACAGTAGTTTTAAAATATTTTCTGACCTTTTCATCAAGGAGACAGAAGGGCGAAATCCTTCTTCCTTTTCACTATCTTTCTCTTCTAAATCAAGATTTAGGGATTGAGACTTGATAGTATATATGTACAATCAACGAATACCTGTACCAGTTGCGGTTGTGGGATGTCGGCCTGAACGGGGTGCTTGCTTGACTATAGTAGCGCCCTTAGATTTCTCATTCTCTTTCTTTCTCTTCCTACGCCATTCGTATGTTTTCTCCAGGCAATTTTTTGTTTTGATGTTTATATATATACTGAAACGGAAAAACCTAATAAATGTGGCAAAAATTTATATCGCCATGTGGCTACTGAAACGGAAAAACCTAAAGTCACAATTGTTCGATATTGTTTGAAGTAAATGTGGCAAAAATTTATATCGCCATTTGGCGCAATAAAAAGCGGTCAACAAAAAAGTCAGACGTTTCGGCTATTAGTTATTATATAGATGAGGGAAAAAAAAATAAGCAGACAATGTAAAATGATAAGAATTATATGATTATTCCATTGATATATGAAAAATGTGAAAAATGACTTCAATGAATTAATAATTATTTGATTACCATTAGACTGTGGCCAAGGATTACCTCCTCCATTGTTAGTTAAATTGCTATGATTTGAATCCGTCCACTTTAACCATAGCAAAAAAATAATTATTTTTTAATTATCATTTAACTTAAACACAACTTTCTCAAAAAAAAACAAAAACAAAAACTTAAGCAGAAATATATCACAATTGGATAGGAGTAAGATCAGATCATAAATTTTCCAGCAAATTTAAATTATTCATATTTAGAAAAAAAATGTTTGACTCTATTGTTTTTGAAAAAATTGAAAAAAAAAAAAAAGGTCAATTTTCCATACAAATTCTCTAGGGGTCAAGTTAGGTTTTTTAGACCCCTTGATTTTATAGCAAAATTATCAACTTCAAATAATTAATCAGTTATGAATTAAAAAGTGGAAAACAATTTCTAAAATTGTTAACCAAAAATAGTTTTCCTTTGATTCATTTTTTCTGATACTACAAAACATTAGAAAACATGGAAAACTATCTTTATAAAAAGTTTTCCATTGAAACAAACAAAGCATTTGATTGATTTCCAGGTTAATTGCCACAGATTAAATATGTCACCAATAAAGCAATAAAATAGTAAATTCAACGAAAATAACATAAGACAACAATAGGGTGATCCAAGAAAACCTATGAAACATACAATTTCACAGTAATAATCTAGAGGGATTTAACCTATCAATTCCAAGGTAAACTGACCCACTAGAATAGAAATGAAGTTTATACACTAGACTTAACCCTAAATCTTCTCTTAAAAAAAAAAAAGACATACCCCTAAAACTCTCTGTTTGTGACTTTGAGGTTTGGACAAGCAACTTTAATCTACACTATAAGAGCAGTGTTGATTGTTAGTGGAGGCTCAGAGCAACTCTCTAAAAAACTTAGGGTTTCTACCTCTCTAATCTCTTTATAAGTCATGCTTAATGGGCCTTTATATAAACTCTTCATTAAGGTTACAAAAACTGAAAAACCCATATATACAGTTGACTAAATAAATCATGTCCAACCTGAAAAAATTGATTTTGTGATTCTTGATAAGTTGAACTTTGAATCAAGCAAGGGTCAAACTCATCTCTCGATCGATTGAACTTGCAATCAAACTTACAAAAACTCAGTTTTCTTCTACAACTTTCATCTAGGACTCATTTTTTTACATTAAGAACTCAATAAAACTCAATTTTTTTTGTCATTGGTTACCAACGCCTAATCCGTTGGACTAACATGTCACACTTGTATCTTAGATTTTCTTGTACAGTTTAAGAAAAGATAGCACTATTTTTCATGTATTGAATAATTGAATAGCCAATGCTTTCAATGCAACTAAACACCAAAAATTGGCAAAAATATTTTCTAAAAATATTTTTAATGAAAGCTGTATAGTATCGTGGTACCCAGATCCATTTGGGCGTTAAATTCAGGCCCAGTAGCGTGGCCCACATCCCCAATCTCTTTTTACCCAACCCACACAAACTGCAGTCCCAAGTTTCATCACCTGACCCTTGCTCGGCAAACCATTCCTGAATAATAAAGAAAGACTAACGTTCGAACACACCATTGCATGCCCGGTAGCGCCCAGGGAACATCACTGCCGAGCATTCCCACTTGAGTTGGAACCGAGTTCCAAGGCCACATTCGCCACATTCCATTGCCACCTAACCATCCACTTACAACTAATGATATTGGACCCTCAATTGCACTAACTATGGCAGTAATCATGATCTCTCCACTAATCTAGAGCTATAAATACAAGAAGATGGAGAGGGAAATGGTTGTTAGTTTTGATAAAGTTAGAAATTTGGAATATAATTTAGACATTTATGTGAATTGTAAAAATTTATGGAAAGAAAAATATTTGAATAGTTGATGAAAGTCCAATTTTTATAAGAGATGAAATGGCTAAGCATAACTCATTGACCGAACTCGTTGGGTTGTATTTTCTACACATGTGATGGGTTGGAAATTTCTCATCCCTGCCTTACCAAGTTGGATTTTGAAAAAAATTATTCAACTTGATTCATACACACCCCTACATATCATAATAATTCAAGCTCATAAGCCATTTCTAGCTACCAATTCTCCAGGCTGCACTAATGTCCAACAACACCCACATAAAACCAAATAATAATAATAAAATACCATGTTTTTTTAATGGTCCATTCACTACATTTTCCTTGTTGCTTCACATTTTGATCAAAGTAGTCCATAATGTATTAGTGATTCAATGACCATTTCGTATTGATTATAGAAATAAAATATTTCAATATTAGTTAATATCAATGTACCGTTTTGTAATTATTAATATACATACATATATATATATATATATATATATACATATATATAAATGAACATGTATATTTAATTAGAAGTTCACAAATTATTAAGACTTAAAAAATGTAAACCCTTACATGTTCACACCATCTTAATTCTTAATAAATTTAACTTTTGTTTTTTTAGAAGACCTAATCAATTTAACTAAATGTATACTTTGACCCACTTATTCTAACCAATGAAAAACATGCATAGAGTTTTTAAAAAATCATGATAAAATACAAATAAAAGAATAAAATACTACACGTATAAACTAAGCAATCGCGTGAGGTGAAGGATTGAGTCAAATGAGAAAGTTTATAGACACAAAAAAATTGAACATTTATTGATATGACAAATTGTTAGTAGTAGGTAAAAATGTGATGTTAATAGTAGCTTTAGATGAAAACTAGTAAAGACTTGCCACCTCAATTAATATAAAAAATGTTGTCAAATTTGTGTGGCTGACACGGAGAAAATGAAGATATGATTAAAAATTAAAACTAAAAAATAAACAGAAGGAAGCAGTAGTGGTCCACGAAGAAGACAAAGTAGTGGTCGACGACGGCGAGAAGAAGAAAATAAGGTGACAGCATCATCAAAGTTCCCCACTGCCACTTTGGTTTTAATATTGTTTTAGACATTTGGAGTTTTGGACACATAACAAAATGTCACTGTATTGGAGGTCATACTTATATCTAGACGCGATTATCTAGTCCTTTAGATCACTTATAGCCTGTTTGGAAGTTTAGAAAGGGAGGAGAGTAGAGGGGAGTAGAGGGGAATGATTCTCCTCCACCTTGTTTGGATGTTTTTAAAATTAGTAAGGGGGAAGAGAGTAATTAGTCTTTCTCCTTGTTTGGATATTTTAAAAATTAGGATGGAGAAAAGAGGAAATTATTAAAATAGACAAATTTACCCCTATTTGAAAATGGACTTACAACATTGGTCTATTATTAATTTAGAAATGGTAAATTGGAAAATTTATCTAGTCAATAATTTATCTACTCTAGTCTCCCTCCAAATTTCTCCAATTTGGGGGAATTAAAAATGAGGGGTTAGAGGTGGTTGAAACCCCTCCAAACCCCTCCAAACTCCTTCCCCCTTCCTTAAAAAACTTCCAAACAAAGTAATTGAATTACTCTCCCTCCCTCTACTCTACTCCCCCTCCTTTTTTAAACTTCCAAACAAGCCATTAATTTGAGAGAGAGAGAGAGAGAGGATTTCTTCTTCAATGAGGTGGCACTGGCACCCAATATATTTATACACAGAAGAAACTGGGTTTCCCTTTTCCAATGATTGGGCATCAGTAATTTTATAAAGAGTTTAGGCAGAAAGACCTACAGACATATTAAGGGAAAAAGCTAAAGAATGACTTAAAAGGAATTGGCTTGGAAAAGAGAAATGTTCTTTAACCGGACCCATTAAAAATAAATAAATACATGGGAGACCGACATCTTTATTATACAATGCGAGTTTAGACTCATTAGACAAAAAAAACGTAGAAAGAGTTTACGGAGTGGACTAATTTTCGAAGTCCGCAGATGGGAAAAGGATTTTTTTTTTTTTTATTAAAAAAAAAATTAGGTGAATGAAAGTAGTCCATTAGAATTTTTTTTTTATTTATTTATTAAAAGAAAAATAGACCCGTCCATTAGTTCAAGTCTCCCAAGGGAGAAAAATAATCATTTTCTGGAACATCAGAATAAGAGTCTTTTGGCTGAGTAAGAACAAAATTTGGCTAGAACTCCCACTAAAAAAATAAATATTGCTACATATTTAAAAATCTAACAATTAGATTGCATATTCTTTATATTTTTAAAAAGTATGTCAAATTTTGTACAAACCAAATGTTATTTATTATGCAAAATTTATTTTTTATAAATAATTTTATACTATAAAAACTTGAAATTTAAATATTTGATTGATAATATAATTATTGGTCTTTGATTTTTTCTAAATTTTAAAAATATAGAGAATATAAGATGAGTATAGGTACAGTCATTGGTGAGTTTATTAAGAGCACTGTAGGTACGGTTAAAAGTTCTTTAAGAGAATAATGTAGTGATATTACTGAATTTGTTGAAAATTCGGTGGTGTGATTGTCGAATTACATTAGAAATAATTAAAAAAAAAAAAAATACAACCAAAATGTGGTA
Source organism: Quercus tomentella (assembly GCA_028535165.1). Classification (NCBI taxonomy): domain Eukaryota; kingdom Viridiplantae; phylum Streptophyta; class Magnoliopsida; order Fagales; family Fagaceae; genus Quercus; species Quercus tomentella. The sequence goes on along the minus strand of JAPQVY010000068.1, from coordinate 72,636,167 downwards.
GTGGTAGTACCGAATTACTACCTGACCTGCTGCCCATAACAGAAATAATAACTTCAATTAAAAAATTTACGTGAAATTATAATGTGTAAAATTATGCGGTCTCAAAACTTATGTGTATGAGCTTAATGAAAAGTCATACAAATTCGGTTTTATATATATTATAGATTATAGATTGTACATTAGAGAAAGTTTATTGGCATAAAAAAATCTCATAATATTTTTATGACAACTTTGTTTTAATTTGTGGTAGGTTGGTATAATCTTTATTTATATATCTATATATATATATATATATATATATATTGACTTGTGGTGGGCTAACATTTCAATTTGTTATAAAAATCTTGTGAAATTTTTTTATGGCCGTAGAAGAAATATTTAGATTATAAATTATAGAAATGCTACTGAAGAGAGAAGAAAAAAAAAAAAACATAAACAAACAACCTGAAACCCTTAAAAAATTCACACACTTAATCTATGATTTATTTACCATCTTATATATATATATATATATAGAGGGAGAGAGTATGGAACTCAATTGTCTCTTTTCAGTTCTTGGCATCAATGATTGATGAGAAAGAGGTTAATTTCAGTAAAATTTTGATGTTTACGTTATTTAGGATTTGAACTATATAAGTTTGGAGGAAAAAAAAAACGTGAGAGTCAAGTATGAATTTGGAGAAAGAGAGCACGAGTAGGATATATATATATATATATATATATATATATATATATATATATATAGTCAAGTGAGTTATTTTAGTGTAAAAGACTAGGAATCCAGCATAAATGAATCATAAAAAACACAATCATATATCTAGTCTATAATTCTATACTGTTCCTTAATGGCCTGTTTGGAAGTTTAGAGAGGGAGGAGAGTAGAGGGGAATGGTTCCCTTCCACCTTGTTTGGATGTTTTTAAAATTAGTAAGGGGAAAAGGAGTAATTAGCCCTCTCCTTGTTTGGATGTTTTAAAAATTAGGATGGAGATGAGAGGAAATGATTAAAATAAACAAATTTACCCCTATTTGAAAATGGACTTGCAACATTGGTTTATTATTAATTTAGAAATGGTAAATTGGGAAATTTATCTATTCAATAATTTATCTACTCTACTCTCCTTCCAAATCTCTCCAATTTGGGGGAATTAAAAATGAGGGGTTAGAGGTGGTTGAAACCCCTCCAAACTCATCCCCCTTCTTCCTTAAAAAACTTTCAAACAAGATAATTGAATTACTCTCCCTCCCTCTATTCTATTCCCCCTCCTTTTTTAAACTTCCAAACAGGCCATAAGTTCCCATAATCTACAATATTTATAAGATAAACTACCACAACTATCTGTATAAGTCCACCACCCAAAGAACCAATGTCTTTGAAACATACTCTGTTAAAATTCAAATTTGTTATCAATTTAAATCCAAAAGTCATAATTTTGAAGTTTGGATTGCTCCAACTCGACGCCATGTAGGGGAATATTACTTTAAACAATCAAAGAACCGAGATAAGCAAGTTTGTTCTATTTATCATCTAAATAAGTAAATATGATGTAGGAAGAGAGAAATGGAAGACCAAACAAAAAGATCGTAAAGAAAATAATTGCATTGATGAAGAGAAAGTCATTCTCAAAGAGTTTATTCGAGCAAAATCGATCCCTAGTTTCTAAAATACTATAAATGAATATTTTCCTTCATTTTTACTTCTTCTTTTTTTGGAGAAACCGCAAAGGAATGCTTTTAATTAGGAAATACCAGCTAAATCAGCTTGGTAAAAGGATAGTACATTAGATGGAACATCTTCCATCCATATTACATAATTTGGTAAATTAACTGCTAATTGAGCCAAGTTGTGTGCAACTGTGTTGCCTTCTCTCTTAGTGTGAGAGTAGGACAATTTGAAAAAAGCTGAAGATAATGATAAAGTGTCCTGTAATAGCAAGCCATACGGGGCCAGACCAAGATCCTTAGAGTTCAAAGCTGCCATCACCAGGGAGGAATCACTCTCCAATACAACATCAGATAGGCCCATCTCCTGTGCAAACTCAAGAGCTTTGTTGGCGGCCAAAGCTTCAATCTCTATCGCCTAAAGGAGTTGAAGGACACGAGTAGCCATGGCTGCAATAACCAGTCCCTCCTTGTCTCGAACCATGACTCCCAGACCGGAGCACTTTTCTCCAGAGAAAGTAGCTCCGTCGAAGTTAATCTTGTATGAACTCGGGTTAGGTGGTTTGCACCGTACTTTCCTCTTTGTCCTGCTGGGAACCGGTGCTATTTTCAGGGCTTTAAAGTCCAAAAAACTGTCATGAGCAAACTGGAAAAGCTAGTGTAAGAGACAGAATGCTTGCTAGGTTCGTACTTGGTTCCTTTAATGCCAAATGGACCAAATGATGAAGGCAAACAGAACCGGGTTCTTATTGTTCTCAAATACCCAGATCAGTAGTTCACTAAAACTAGAGAAGCTCCTTTGGTTCCTAAAACTCCAAGTATTATCCACTTCCCACACTCCATCCAAACCCTTACAACTCCATACCGTATGCACAATGTCTTCATTTTCTTCCTTGCACCAATCACACCTTTGCTCGGTAATAATTGTTCGACGCAAAAGGTTGCATTTTGAGGGGAGTGAGTTACGGCATGTCCTACAAATTAGATTTCTTACTTTAATAGGACATTCAAGAGCCCAAATCTTCTTCCAAAGCTCTTTTTCATGGTCTTGATTCTCTGCTATCGGAAAACCCACTTCATCTTCCTTCAAAAATCTATAGCCCATTTTGCAACTATATCTCCCATCTTGCTCCCAAGGCCAATATAGCGTGTCCTCCATTTCTTTTCTAGCCAACGGAATATTTTTTATTTCTTCCGCTTCTTGTGGTGCAAAAATCTCATCCACCATTGTTGCATTCCACGTTCTAGTGCTCTTATCAATTAAGCACTCCACTGTGGCTTCTTCCATTGATTCCACCATTGGGGAAAGTACCTTAGTAGGATGTTTCCGGGGCAGCCAAAGGTGTTGCCAAATCTTTATTGATTTTCCATCCCCCACCCTCCAACACACCCCATCTAGGATGACATCATGGCCTTGTAAAATACTCTTCCAAGCGTAAGACCCAGAATTGGATTCCTTAGCTTCTAAAAGAGAGTGGTTTTGGAAAAACTTTGCCTTAAAGACTTTGTAGAAGAGAATTTTCTTATTATGCAAGATCCGCCACGCTTGTGTCGCCAAAAGAGCATCATTAAAATGAGCTAAGTCGCGAAAACCCATACCACCTACCATTTTGGACTTAGTCAATTCACTCCACCAGATCCAATGAATTTTCCTTCTATTGCCTCTTTGCCCCCCACCAAAACTTCTTTATCATTGCCTCAATGTCTTCACAAAGCCCCAAAAGTAATTTAAAGCAACCCATAGCATAGGTAGGGATAGCTTGGATCACGGATTTGATAAGGACCTCCCTCCTGGCTTGTGACAACAATTTACCCTCCCAACCTTGAAGTTTTCTCCAAATCCTCTCTTTTATGTAGTTGAAGCTAGCCTTTTTTCCCCTTCCCACAAGGGAGGGAAGCCCCAAATATTTCTCATAAGACTTTACTTCTTGAACTTGGAAGAGATTCTTTATGCTTGATTTTGCTTCATCCGTGGTGGACTTGCTAAAGAAGATTGCGGTCTTATCTTTGTTGATTTTTTGGCCTAACCAAGATTCATATTCACCCAACAACTTCAGAACATTATTACAATCCTCAGTGATTGACCTGCAGAAAAGTAGGCTATCGTCTGCAAAAAACAAGTGGGTTAGTTTAGGGCCTCGTTTGCACAAGGAAAAACCCTTAATATCCCCATTCCTCGCCGAGTGTTTGATGAGAGCATGAAGGCCTTCTGTGCATAAAAGGAAAAGGAAAGGAGATAAGGGGTCTCCTTGTCTAATTCCTCTTTCAGGATGGATCATTCCAATGGGCTCCCCATTCACCATGATAGAGTACGACACCGTCTTCACACAACTCATCATAAGAGCTACCCATCTATCACAAAAACCCATTTTCTCCATGAGCTTCTCCAAATACACCCATTCCACCCGATCTTAGGCTTTACTCATATCTAATTTAATAGCCATAAAGCCATGTTTTCCTGAATTATGTTGCTTCATATGATGGAGGGTCTCAAATGCAACCATAATATTGTCTGAAATAAGTCTTTCCTTCGCAAAAGTAGATTGATGTTCCATAATTAAGGAAGGTAAGAATTTCTTCAACCTATTTGCTAAAACCTTAGAATAAATCTTATATAGGACATTGCAAAAACTAATAGGGCAAAAATCAGACACAAGTTCAGGATTATCTATTTTTAGCATAAAAGTAATAAGTGTATGGTTGATGGGTTTGGGAAGGATACCTGAGTTCAACCATGAGAGAATGGCTGAAGTGACATCATGCTGCATCGTCGACCAAAAGTGTTGATAGAACAAGGGTGGCATGCCATTTGGACCCGGCACTTTTAGAGGTGCCATCTGATTCAAGGCTTCCTTTACTTCCAATTCTGTAAATTCCTTCATTAGATCACCATTCATCTCATCGATCACCATGTATGGAATTTTCTCAAGAGAATCATCTTCTAAATTCGGATTAGAGGATGAGAAGAGTTCTTTATGGTAACTCTCCATCACATTTCGAATGTCATCTTGATTGGTCACTCAAGCTCCATACCCATCTCTTATTCCTCGAATCGAATTCTTCCTAAGCCTCTTTATAGCCTTACTGTGAAAGAAAGCTGTATTGTTGTCTCCTTTGCTTAGCCACAAAACCCTAGATCTTTGACACCACATCCTTGATTTCCGGTCTTGCAACACATTAATCTCCATTCTTAAGCTCATAATTCGAATATTATTCCCACTCTCCATAGCCTCAATCTCGGCCAAAGCTAGTTGTCTCTTTTTAATCTCTAATTCCCTCATCACATGCCCAAAATTGTGCTTGTTCCACCAAGTTAATGCTTTCTCACATTTAGCCACTTTTTTCAGAATGGCTAGACTTGGATTTAGTTTCCTTGTATTACACCACACTTCCTCCACCGTTTCACCACAAGAAGGATCAGATAACCACATTTCTTCAAATCTAAAACGCCTCTTCTTCTTAGGTTCAGGCAATCCCGACAAATTAATCAAAAGAGGAGAATGATCTGATGACATACAACTAAGATGATGAACCCTAGTTCCTGGAAATTTTTGAAACCAAGAATTTGTAGCCATGCATTGATCCAATCATATTCTTATGGAATGCCCGTCAACATAGTGTTTTGCCCACGTGAACTTTGGCCCCACATATCCTAAGTCTATGAAACTACATTCATCGATCGCATCTCGAAATAGTTGCATTTGATTATGATCTCTAGGTGCCCCACCCAACTTCTCCTCTTGACGAACAATTTCATTAAAATCTCCACCACAAATCCAAGGAATGTTCGTTCTGGAATTTAAGCTTCTCAATTTACTCCATGCTTCACTCCTCCGGTGAGTTTCGGGCTCTCCATAAAAGCCGATGAATCGCCATGCATTCTCGGTATTCCCATTGATGATCGTATCAATAAAATACCTATGGGAATCAACAACCTCAATGCTAATAGAATTTTTCCAAAATAATACTAATCCACCGCCTTTGTTCAATCTTGGAACCACCCATTTCTGATCAAAATTAATCTTGCTCAACGTATGATCTAACCTTGCTTTGTCTGCCCATGTTTCGACTATAAACACGACAGATGGATCTTTTGCCTATATCAATTTAACAAGCTCATTCTCTGTATGTGGGTTCCCAAACCCACAACAGTTCCATAATAATAAACTCATTGCTTCTGGCAAGGCTGGTAGCTAACCTCTGCCAATATCTTATTTTTTGTTGCTCCTCCCTGGGAAACCCTTCTTTTTTTTGGTAACTCAATTTGGTTTGATGTATTTTCTGCACTTCTTTTTTCTCCCACTATTTCAGCCATACCCACATCTAATGCCACCCCTATTCTAGTGAGCCTTTTCCAAGTACCTTCAACATGCACATGATGGGCAAGAAAGTCTGGGAACTCAGCTAATGGCATGCGTGTTGATGGAGACAATTGAGTTGCATGGACTGCTAGGTCTAACGTGTTAGCTACATAGGCTGTTGGGCACGGCACATTAGGCTCATAAATGCTAGGCACAACATTTTCCTTTCCTGTACCAAACTCCAAAACCGGGTGGCCCTGTGAATTTTCTATTATACTTTTTTATTTCCCTATCAAGCTCCCTAATTTCCTCCTCAAAAGCTTCAGCTGACAACTTTTCTCTTGCTAGCTCGGGTTGGTATAGCTTCACATCACAAGGTAGACTCACGGGTTGGTGTAGCTTCACATCGCAAGGCCAATTCATCAAGATTCCCTTTCCTGTATCAACTCCAAAACCGGGTGGCCTTACACATATACTATCATGCTTTTTTATTTCCCTATCCATCTCCCTAATTTCCTCCTCACATGCATCAGTTAATATTTTTTCCGTTGCTGGCTTGGGTTCATGTACTGTCACATCCTCCATAAATTCCTCATCAGCTGACAGCCTTGACTTATCTTTGTTCACTTCCATAAAAACCAGATCCATGTCTCCTTCAGCGTGGGAATCTAAACTTTCCTTATTAGTCCTAACAATTTCCGGAGTAATTTTCCTAAAGTGCACCACCACAACCGGTGCCTTCTTCGCTACACATTTTTCCTTCGACGTTCCAGCTTTTTTTCTGGCAAAAAAACCAGGTACTTTCACCATATACTGTCGTGTCGGAACAAAAGGGGCAGCCTTAAGCCATGGACCGAACTATTGGGACTACGGTGATAGGCTTCCTTCACTTTCAACCCAAACTTCACAATCACAATCATCATGCGTTAAACAACCACACCAAAAGCAGAGGCTTGGAAGTCTTTCGTATTTGAAGGGCACCCACTGTCAAGCGAGATAACTTGTCCCCTGCATAGTGGTTGGGAGATATCCATGGTAACCCGGACTCTCAGGAAGTTGTCTCCCTCTATTTCTGCTTCATCAGTTCCTACGTTCACCTTCCCAATCGCTTCACACAACTGTTCCGCTATCTTCCTTGTCTGAAATCTGATTGGGAGGTCATGTACTTGCACCCAGAATGTCACTTTATTGAACTCCATATCCCCCAGGTCCTTTTCCTTCCCATAACGCTGCAATACCATTAGACGCTTGTCAAAGCTCCAAGGCTTAGCTGCCATGACTTTCTCCATCTCATTCTTATCATCAAACGTAAACAAAACCATGTGGCTACTTTCCTTTTTAATTTTGAAACCATTTTTCGATCTCCAAATGGGAGTGAAAGTTTTAGTGATAGCGTCTATGTTAAGAACTCGCTTAGTAAAAAATTTTGCTGCTATAATAAATTCGTTCTTTGCCTGGACCTCCTTGATACGAAAATTTGAACCTTCACATTCCGAGAGGGTTAAACTGTTCCAGGCTTTTGTTAGCTCTTCCATCCTAATCTAATGATTGTTTCCCTAAAACCCTGAAGAAAAACCCACAAAGCCTCAAGGTAAACCTGTTACCTTGGGGGACAGAGACACCTTCAAGAGAAGGAACAACTATTCTACACTCTAGAAAGAGATGGAAACACACCCTTCACTAGCAGAGAGAAACTATGTGTGAATGAGTTTTAAATTTTCATTTTTACATGAAGCTTAATTTATCCTATATTCAATATCAACGAGTTTGCCAATTGTCTACCTAAAAATATGTGCACAAATTTCATTTAATTTCATCGAAGTTCTTTACATCATTGTTGTTCAATGCAAGAATAATGTTGGTGTGCGTTAGTAAAAGATAGCGTCGACTAGTTACTTCCATGTTCTGCTAATCGAAGAGCAGATGACCCATTTATCTTTTTCATGTAACAAATGTTTCATTATAAGAGATCACTTAGATTTTTTGTTCTAGGTAAAGACTTGAGGGGTGTGGAACCTCAATTTTGCCCAGCCCAAATGGGCCAAATCACTCAGGTTGGAGGCTAAATGAGCCATCAGCCTTTGGCTAAAAGATAACAACAGAAAATGATAATAACAATAAGCTCCCCTCATTGCATTCAATGACCTTAGGATACAATTTTTGACATTTACCTTTATCAAATGGGAAGTAGCCCAACATTCAAGGTCCGACCCTAATGCTAAGCCCCTATCGAACCAAGCCCCAGATTGAGGTTTCAAGTCACCTAGAAATTTACCCTTGCACATATATTCTTTTGTGAACATTATATTTTGTTCTTGGTGCTTGTAACCATTAATTTCACTGAACCATATCATTAGAGGTGTGCATCCAACCCACCAACTTGACGAAACTAACCTAACCCATGCTTTGGATTGTTTTCTTGAGTTGGTGCAATGGGTTGAAATTTTATTTTGAACCTAAGTTAGGGTAGGATTCAGGTTATTAGTTTTTTCTTTTCCATCCATATGACCCTAACTCAATCCACCTTATATACAAATTTATTTCATCACCTTATTTTAATTTGATTAGTTTGATTACTTTAGTATTTTGAGGATTAGATTTGATAAATTAAAAATTTTGGAAAATAATTTAGACATTGATGTGAATAGTAATAATTTATTAAAAAAAAGTGTTTAAATAATTGATAAAAGTCCAATTTTTACAAGAGATAAAATGTCTAAGGATAATTCACTGACCCAACCCAACCTAACTCAACTCTCAGGTTGAGTTTTCTACATGTGGTGGGTTGGAAATTTCTTATCCCCACCTTATCAAGTTGGATTTTGAAAACATTATCCAACTTGATTCGGACACACCCCTACATATCATTATAATTCAAGCTCCTAGGCCATTTATTGCTACCAATTCTCCAGGCTGCACTAATGTCCAACAACACTCACATAAAACCAAATAATAATAATAAAATACCCTTTTTTTTTATGGTCCATTCACTGCATTTTCCTTGTTGCTTCACATTTTGATCAAAGTAATCAATAATGTATTAGTGAATCAATGACCATTTCATTTTGATTATAGAAATGAAATATTTCAGTATTAGTTAATATCAATGTATCGTTTTGTAATTATTAATATATATATATATATATATATATATATATATATATATATATATATATATATATATATATATATATGAACATGTATATTTAATTAGAAGTTCATAAATTATTAAGAGTTAAAAAATGCAAACCCTTACATGTTCACACCATCGTAATTCTTAATAAATTTAACTTTTGGTTTTGTAGAAGACCTAATCAATTTAACTAAATGTATACTTTGACCCACTTATATTCTTTTTTATTTTATTTTTTTGACAGAAAAGGTAGAGGTGGGTGCGTTTGTTTTGGGGGAAAATGATTTTAGGAAATCATTTTCCCCCAAACCCAGGTGTTTGGCAGCAACGGTAAATTTCATTTTCCGGAAAATGGCTTCCTGTTGACCGAAATTTTCCCCTTTGACCCGGAAATGATTTTACACTCTCATTTTCACTTCAAATCATTTCCGGGTCACATGAAACACACAGAGAGCGAGAGAGAAAACACAAAACACAACATAGAGAGAGCGAGAGCTAGAACAAAGAACACAAAACACAACACACAGAGAGCGAGAGAAAGAACGTCAGCTCCAATCCAGCCACCAAGAGGTCCGATCCAGCCAACGAGCGAGAGAAAGAACGAGAGCTCCGAGCTCTGATCCAGCCACCGACTCCAATCTACCTCACGCCGGTCACACCGAGCTCAGCCAGACGATCACCGCGCCAAATGCCGCACCCGATCCAGCTCAGCCAGTCGACCACCGGTCTAGCCACTCCGATCACCGAGCCAAACACAGACTCACGGTGAATTTTCCGGAACCGGTTGACCGCCACACACTCACCTCACCTCCAACCCAAACACGTCCGATCCACACACTCACCTCACCTCCGATCCACTCACCTCACCAGTCCAACCCATCCTCCCGACCCACCTCTCGATCCGATCTCTGCATTTTATATATATATATATATATATATATATATATATATATATATATATATATATATATATATATATATATATATATATATATATATATATATATATATATTTATTTATTTATTTATATAATTATTTACTTTTTTATTTATTAATTTTTTTAATTATCCATTTTTTATTAAACTGTGTATTTATGGGTTATGCATATGAAATGTTGGAGCTTTTCTGATTGCAAGTTATTTAGGATTGGTTTTTGGTTTTATTTTTTTTTAGAATTTTGGAGCTTGACTGTTTATGCATGATTGGTTTTTGCTGTGATTTTTTTTAGAATTTGGCTAGTTGGGTTATGTGTAGAACTTTTACTGTGATTTTTTGTTTAATTTGGCTAGTTGGGTTATGTGTAGAAATTTTGGAGCTTCACCCATGCTCGGTGTTATTATGTTCTTGCAGTAGAATATGTGTGTGTTTAAACCTTAATTGAAGGTGCTTTGGGTATATAGGTGATTGTAAATAGAATGCAATGTGATGGTATTGTGATAGTGTAAATATTGATTGTAAATAGAATGCAATGTGATGGTATTATGATATATCAATGTGCAATTATCAATGTGATGGTATTGTGATAGTGTAAATAGAATGCAATTTGATTTGGTACTCGTTATCAATGTGGTTTGGATGTTTTATGTTTGTGGCTGTTTTTATTTATGGTGTAATCAATAGCATGCTTGTTTACATACCTCTTAGACCACAGTGTTTGTGATTTTGTTAGATGAAGAAAAAAACCAAAGCCTCAATTCTTGCCTCAGTTGCATCTGTCCTCCTTGTGGGGGTTGCTTTGTTACGGAAATTGCGACGTAGACGTAGACAACTGCCTAGGGCGCCTTATGTTAACCATGCCGCTGAGAGAGAGGAATACATAAATAGTGTTCTGCATGGAAGTGAGAGACATTGTGTGAATCAACTTAGGATGAAACCTATAGCTTTCCATCACTTATGTCACATCCTCACTGAGGGGGAGCACGTACGTCCGACTATTCACATGTCTATTACGGAGCAAGTGTTCATTTTCTTACACATTATTGGTCATAATGTGAGGTTTCGTGTAATGGGTAGTCGGATCTATAGATCAACTGAGACTGTTCATAGATACTTCAAGGTCGTCCTTAGGGGGGTCCTGAAATTATATAGAGCTCTAATAAGACTACGTAGCGAAGATACACCCCCATAGATAAGGAATAGCAGAAGGTTTTACCCATATTTTAAGTTAAATATCGTGACTTGTGTATTTTTGTAAATTGTGAAGATTTATGTAATTTTAAACCATTATGTCTATCGAAAATTAGGATTGTGTTGGAGCAATAGATGGTACACATGTTCATGCATCTGTGCCACCTGAAATACAAGAAAGATTTCGTGGTCGCAAAGATGGAACCACGCAAAATGTGTTAGCTGCCATTAGTTTTTACTTAAAGTTCACTTATGTATTGGCTGGATGGGAAGGCAGTGCACATGATCCACGTGTGTTAAATGATGCATTTGCTAGGCCAGGGGGATTTTCAATTCCCGATGGTATTATATGATTACTTCACCTTTTTGGTTTATTAGTTTAATAAATATTGTGCGTTTTCTTAAACATAGTAGTGATTTGGTTTTATTTTTTAATATATGTAGGTAAATATTATCTTGGTGATGCTGGGTATGGTAATAAAAATGGAATATTGTCACCTTATCGGAGTGTGCGATATCACTTGAAAGAGTTTAGTGATCGTCCTCCTGAGAATGCGTAAGAATTGTTCAACCTCCGACACTCTTCATTGAGAACTACCATTGAACGAGGGTTTGGAGTGTTGAAGAAACGTTTTCCAGTGTTGGATGCAGAACCATTTTGGTCTTTCCCAACCCAAGTGAAAGTAGTGTTAGCGTGTTGTGTGGTTCATAATCACATTATGGGGGTTGAACCAAATGACCATATTATGGAAGATGCAATGAACCAAGTAGAGTCTAGTGACCACCAACAAGAAACACAATCACATCGGGAGTCCGTCGAAGATAGTAGATCGTGGAATGCTAAGAGAGATGAGATATGCCAAGTCATGTGGTCTGATTATACCAAGAGTGGAGAGTAGTACTTTATTTAGATTTCTATGATTGTAATGTGTTTTTTCTTTTTGTTTTTTGTAAAGACAATGTATTTACTATAGACTTTTGGTGGTATAATGAAAAAGTATTTTCAGCATTACATAGTTATTTGATGGTATTACATTGTCATTTCCAGTGTTAGCATGTTTCATTCTATTGTGCACATTTATATGCGTGGTTGTATGTGTGTTTGATTTGTTGTTCATGTTCCGAGCGTAATTACTAAATGCTACTCTCATTTTTAAATGCTACTCTCACTATACTATTTTCATATTTAGTAATGTCAAAGGGCAAAGAAAAAGTTAGCAGCAGCAGCAAGCAATTTAGGTGGCTGCCACCCATGCATGAAATGATGCTTAGGATACTTACAGAGGAGGCTGCAAAGGGCAATAAGCCCTCTAATACTTTCAGGGCTGGCTCCTTCGCTCTTGTAGCGAAGGAGATAACGGCTCAATTCGGGGTTGAGTGCCACCCGTCCTATGTTGACAACCAGATGCGAACTCTAAGGACCATGTGGTCCACTATTCAAACTCTTAGAAAGAAGAGTGGATTTGGTTGGGACGATAATCTGAAAATGATAACTTGCGATGCTAAAACATACCAAGAAGAAGTTATGGTATGGCTTCCAACTATATTTTCTTAATATAGATGATAATATATGTTTTTGCCTTTTATATGAAATTTATAGTGTCATTCTTTTTAGGATTCCATTGCTTTTATAAGGTTTTTCAAATATAACTTTCATGTCACCTTAGCTATGTATTATATCTATACATACCTATGTGTTTTCATCTATCTATATGTGTATATGTGTCTGAGCTACAATTTCTTTGGTTCTCTGTTTGGTTGCTAATAAAATGTTGGAAAAGTAAAGAAAACATTGATACTTTCTTGTTAAGGTTATTTTTTTAATGGGTTTTTTTCAGCACTGACTTGGGAATAATAGGAAATTAAGGATCCACTGTTTTCTTTGATCTTTCTATTTGGTTGCTAGGAAAAAGTGAAGGAAAGAAAACAAAGTTTTTGACCAAAGGATTTGTGCTTGTTGTTGTAATTTTTTTTTTTTTTTTAATTGGGCTCTCTCAGTAGTGAAGTGTGCATAATAGTAACACAATGTATTGACTTGTTTAATCCTTATTTGAGAGTTTTCTTGCATTACTTGTTTGATTACTAAGAAAATGTAGGAAAAAGTATGGAGTCTTTGCTTTAATTGTTATTCCATAGCCTTTTATATTGAATTTATGAGTGAAGTTATTATTGCATTGTTATATACGTTCTTTTCTCACTTACAGGCACATTGAAAGCATGTAGAATATCTGAACAAAAAAATTGACTTTTATGATGAATTAGCGATTGTTGTGGGGAAGGACACAGCCACAGGTGGCTTTTCAAAGTCCTATGTGGATATTGAAAATGAGCCAGACAATGGGGATAGTGCAGAGTTTGTTGCAGATAATGTGGAGGAATGTGTGGTTGAGAAAGGAAAGAATGCACATGAATCATCCACCACTGGGTCGGGAATTTCCAAGTCCCGCAAAAGAGAGCGTGCACCTTTTAATGCTGATGATAGTGTGCTAACTGATCTGTCTGATCAGCTGAAGGAAATAGCTGTCGCTCTGAAAGAAATCAATCGGGGCCCGGTGGATTACACAGCTTTGTACAATGAGGTAATGGCTATGATGGCGGATGGATATAGCGAAGATATGCTTGCTACTGCCTTCAACCATCTTTGTGAAAATGAGAAGACGACACGTGGATTTTTAGCCAAGAATGCTAGTTAAGGAAGCTGTGGTTAGATGGTTATTTCTTCTCACAAATTTGATTTGTTTATTTCATGTTGACTGTGATGGTAGATTTAGGAATTAACTTTTATTGTAGTATTAGTATTGACCTACCAATGTATTTTATATGTACTCTTTTGTATTATTGGGAAGATACAATTGCCCAAATTATGTATTTGTACTGTTCAGATACCACAAATAGGTATCATTTTTGTACACTATGGAGGTGTAATGCCAATGGTGAACGATTGATGTGGCTGTTTTTATATAAATATTATGGATATATTCAAATGATTATGTTTGATGTTGAAGTGGACGATAATTTCTGTACTGTTACAGATATGTCTAGGCAATGCAGGTTCTCGAATTTGAATGATTATTTTTGATGTTGAAGTGGATGATTAGTTTTTACTGTTACAGGTTTGTCTATATAATGCAGGTGCTTCAATTTGTAACACATTTCATATTTTCCGTAAAATTATCCACAAACCAAACACCAGAATTGATTTTTCGTAAAAAACGAATTTCATTTTTCGTAAAATGTTTGACCGAACCAAACATGGGAATTGATTTTCTGTAAAGTATTTTCCGTAAAATGTTTGAACGAACCAAACACCGGAATTGATTTTCCGTAAAACGATTTCCGTAAAATATTTGGACGAACCAAACACTGGAATTGATTTTCTGTAAAACGATTTCCAAAACAGCCAAACAGCCTGAATACATTTTTCCTTTTTCGAAAATTAACATTTCCGGAAAATATGTATTTTCTGGAGAACATTTTACAGCAACCAAACACACCCAAAAACCAAGGAAACAAAGCTATCAGGGTGGGTCCCTCTGACCATGCACCACAACAAAATTAAAACAATAGGACATCAGCATAGTGACCTTACAACAACAAGAATATAAAAAATAGGATATCAGCACAGTGCCCACATAAACAAAGAAAGTGTATAAAGGTTTCTGTGCTATTTTACGTGCCCACATGAAAAGCACAGTGCTCAGAGACCATGCAGGCTACATGCTAGCCGTTGATAGCCTTTCAGAAGTGAGGTTGCACCCTTGAGGATTGCATGGGGAGGAGTTTGGATTGCTTCAAAGTGCACTCGGTTCCAGGCATTCCGGATGGACCAAGCCACCATGGCCCACGTCTCAAGGTCTCTTTTGGGTAGCATCTCTATCAACGAAAGGGTTAGGCTGAGGAACGACTAGGCCGTGGTATCACATTTCTGCAGCTTCCCCTGACAAATGACCAAACATTGCGTGCTAGCGGGCATTGCCATAATATATGGATGGCAGTCTCATCCTGTGCTCCACATATCACGTACGTTGGATCAATGGGGACCTTCCTACGAGTTAGGCGGACACAGGTGAGTAGGATGTCCGATGTAGCCCGCCACACGAAATTTCTGACTTTTGGTGGGATGGGTAGCTTCCACAGCTTGTTCCAGACCCGTTTGTCATCCCGTGCCCTAGAGTGCTCGCCACCCGACCCTTGCTTCAACCGGAGGGCTACATGGTAAGCCGTTCGAACCGAGAACGTGTTGGACTTGTTTTCATTCCAAACCATCTTATCCTGACCCTCCACATTCCCTAAGTGAATCTTTAGCACCTCTTCCCTTGACTGTGGTAGGAACCATGAGTTGACCTTTGCCCTATCCCACTGATTGGTGTGTCGGTCTATAAAATCATTCACTTTTAGTGACAAGTCCACACCTTCTCGGAACTTTAGGGGGTGAGGCAGCCAGTTATGGCTTTTAATGCCAATCGTTCACCCATCCCCAATACTCCATATCGATCCCTCTCTTAGCAACTCCTTGGCACCGAGTAGGCTATGCCACACGTAAGAAGTGTTGCTCCCTACCTCTGCCTCCATGAATGAGCATGTGGGGAAGTATCTTGCTTTGTAGACTCTGTTGAATAGAGAATGAGTCCCATGGATCAATCGCCACGCCTGTTTCACCAACATTGCAAGGTTAAAAGTATGAATGTCTCGGAATCCTATTCCTCCTCTATCCTTTGGAGTACACAACTTAGTCCAGTTTATCCAATGAATTTTCCGTTCATTACAGGTCTAACCCCACCAATACTTAACTAAAATTGAGTTCATGCCATCACAAACTACTCTAGGTATTTTGAAAATGCTCATGGAGTATGTTGGGATGGTTTGGGCCACTGTTTTAATAAGAACCTCCCTCCCTGCTTTGGATGTGTTCTTTTCTTTCCACCCCATCACTTTTTTGGTAACCCTTTCCTAGAGTTCTTTGAAGGTGCTCACTTTTGATTTTCCCCCCACCATGGGCAACCCAAGGTATTTCTCACAGTTAGAAATTACCTGTGCATTAAATAAAATTTTTATCTCTTCGTGGGTCTCTCGGCAAGTGCTACAACTGAACAACAATGTAGTTTTCTGCCTGTTAATAGCTTGCCCCGACACTTGTTCGTATTGAGTGAGCAAGTTCAGCAACTGGCGGCACTCCTCAGTTTTAGCTTCACAAAACAATAAACAATCATCGGCGAACATAAGGTGTGAAATGCGCACACCCCCATGGCATGAGAGAAGTCCTTTCATATGTTGGGCATCGGTTGCTTTTTTCAACAAAGAGGAGAGCCTCTCAGCACAGAAAAGGAATAGGTACGGGGACAGCGAATCTCTTTGCTTGTTGCCTCTTGATGGAGTAATGTAGCCCTGCGGTTTGCCGTCAATTAGAACTAAGTACGAGGCTGATCGCACCATCAACATTGCCAAGTGCACCCATTGCTCCGGAAGCCCTAATCTCAACATGATTCTTTCAAGGGACTCCCATTCCACCCTATCATAAGCCTTGCTAATATCTAGCTTAATTGTCATGTGCCCAACCTTCCCTCTTCTTCTATTCCACATCCTGTGCAACATTTCAAATGCAACTGTAGTGTTGTCGGTGATGAGTCTATTAGGCACAAATGCACTTTGCTGGTCGGAGATGACATTAGGTAGTATGGGTTTCACGCGGTTCGCAAGAACCTTGGAAATAATTCTTGACACTACGTTAACCAAACTAATAGGTCGATACTCTGTAATATATTGTGGATTATTCTTTTTGGGAATTAACACTATATGGGTATAGTTCATCTTGTGTAAGTACCTCTCTAAGTGTAGCACAAACAACACTGCTGTGATGACGTCATGCCCAACAATGTGCCAATATTTTTGGAAGAAGAAAGGGGACATACTGTCTGGTCCGGGTGATTTAGATGAATGCATTTGGAAGAGGGCCACCCGAACTTCCTCCTTTGTATATGGTCGTACCAAGCTCTCTGCCATCCCCCCCTGTTACTACTCTGTCAACTACATTTAGCACACCCTCCATACTAAGATTATTTGACGCTGACGCAGTAAACAAACTTTTATATGATTCCTTTGCAGTAGTTGCTATCCCTTCCATATCCATGCACCATTCCCCATTTATATGGTGTATCCCTTTAATGATATTCTTTTGACGACGTTGGCTTGCTCTTTGGTGGAAGAACTTTGTATTCTTGTCTCCCACCGGGAGCTAAATGGACCAAGAGCGCTGCCGCCAAAAAACCTCCTAATGGTGCAATAGCTCATTGACTTCTCTCCTAACTTCATTTATACTCTCCAAATTATCTCCAAATTATCTCCATATCCTGCTACCATCAACTCCTCTAGCTCCCCTTTCTTTGAGTTTATTCAGCCTCGAGTATTCCCAAATGCATTTCTGCTCCATGCTACCAAGTCCATCCGACACCTTTTGATTTTTTTGAAGAGGCAGAACATGGGACTGCCAAGAGGTTGGTTTTGCATCCAAGAAGACCGTATTCGATCCTCACACTCGGGCTGTCCACTTCTCTTCGAAACGAAGCATCTTTCTTTTGCGGCGATGGTTCACTTGGATGGGTTCAATATTTAGAACTATGGGGTCATGGTCTGAATAGGCAGCTGTCGCATGAATTACCTTCGTCTGAGGGTAGAGCTCGTGCCATTCCTCCAAAGCAAAAGCTCTATCAAGTCGTTGTTCCACAAAAGCATCCCTGTGTCTACCATTCCTCCAAGTGTACTTGTACCCTTGAAAACCCAAATCCACTAAACCACATTATAGGAGAGTATTCTGAAACTCCAGCATGGGCTGTAATGGTTTTGGGGTTCGGCTATTTCTTTCCTCAGAGCACACAATTTCATTAAAATCACCCAAGCACAGCCAGGGGAGTGAAACCCGAGCCCTAAGGTGCCTTATCAGTCTCCACGTTTTGCTTTTTAACCTTTCCTCAGGATGGCCATACACCCCTGTCAACTGCTAGAGAGCCTGCAACGGCGAAGAAACAACAACATCAATGTGGTTAGGAGAGTAGGTTTGGGTATTAACCACCACCTCATTTTTCCAAAGCAGAGCAAGACCCCCACTATATTCTAACCAATGAAAAACATGCATAGGGTTTGAAAAAAAAAACCATAAAATACAAATAAAAGAATAAAATATTACATGTATAGGCTTAGCAATCGTATGAGGTGGAAGATTAAGTTAAATGAGAAAGTTTATAGACACAAAAAAATTGGATATTTACTGATATGGTAAATTGTTAGTAGTAGGTAAAAATGTGATGTTAGTAATAAACCTAGATGAAAACTAGTAAAAACTTGTCACCTCAATTAAAAATGTTGTCAAATTTGTGTGGCTGACATGATGAAAACGAAGATATGATTAAAAAATTTTAACTAAAAAATAATCGGAAGGAAGCAGTAGTGGTCGACGAAGAAGACAGTGTAGTGGTCGACGACGACGAGAAGAAGAAAATAAGGTGACAGCATCATCAAAGTTCCCCACTTTGGTTTTAATATTGTTTTAGACATTTGGAGTTTTGGACACATTACAAAATGTCACTGTATTGGAGGTCATACTCATATCTAGACGCGGTTATCTAGTCCTTTAGATCACTTAATTTAAGAGAGAGAGAGAGAGAGGATTTCTTCTTCAATGAGGTGGCACTGACACCCATTATATTTATACACAGAGAAGAAACCGGGTTGCCCTTTTCCAATGATTGGGCACCAGTAATTTATAAAGAGTTTAGGCAGAAAGACCTACAGAGAATACTTGAGTTTTATTAAGGGAAAAAATTAAAGAATGACTTAAAAAGGAATTGGTTTGGAAAAGAGAAATGTTATTTATAAATCTCTTTAACAGGACCCATTAAAAATAAATAAATACATGGGAGACCGACATCTTTATTATAAACGCCTACAAAATTTTATTACATTAATATTAAAAACCTATCCGAGTTACAAAGGCCGCCACAAACCAGCTGGGTTTGACTTGGTTAGATTAGATTTTGGAAGAAAATGAGTTAATGCCCATTTCAAAAAAAAAAAAAAAAAATTCAGCATTTTGCCCCTTTTCCTAAACTAATTAGGGAAATGCCCCTCTTTTGAAACTCGATTTTCTTAAAATCGAGTTTTTTTAAAAAAAAAATTTAGAGCCTTATAGTGGCGTTTTAAGGAGCCTATAGTGACGTTTTAAGGACCTATAGTAGTGTTTTGTAACTCGATCCCCATGAAGTCGAGTTGCATGTAATTTTTTTTTTTTTTTTACTTATAACTCGAGTTCAAGGAGCTCGAGTTACAAAACGTTACTATAGGTCCTTAAAACGTTACTATATGCTCCTTAAAAACACCACTATAAGACTTAACTCGATTTTGTGAAAATCGAGTTTCAAAAGAAGGGCATTTCTCTAATTAGTTTGGAAAAGAGGGCAAAATGCTGGATTGTTTTTTTAAAAAGGGCAAAGGCCAATTTTTTCCCCAGATTGTGTATAAATGGTCCATTTAATTAACACCATGCTCAATCCAAGTGTCAGGTCGCTGGATTTCCAATCTGACCGGCCAGACCGGTCCAAGTTTAATAATCTTTTGCTATGGTATTTATAATTGCAATATCTCCTCCACCATTTATTCTTTTGCAAATTCTTTCACTTTGTGTATAAGTGTGTAATGTGTTCTATTGAATCTTTTAAATTACACAAATCACAATCTCTCGTTTCTACTAGGTGTTGGTCATAACTTTCCATGTCTTGTCGTGTCTTTTCTTTAGTAATCAATAACATCCACTGATGATTCTTCTATAATGCCTACTAAAAGTCCCCCATGCAATATTTTATTGAATAAAGTTAGAAATATTCTATAAGATTATTCCGCTGCACTTGATTACCATTTATTTAACTGATGCAAATGCCTTTCCGTTGCATATGTTTTAGGCTATAATGTTACTTAATTTCGTAAACTTGTCTAATTTTTTGGTAGGTTGATCATGTCAAGTCCATCTAACCAAGGATATAAAGTTAAAAACAGAAGGAGAAGGCTAACTAAAACTTTTGATGGTCATGAAACGACAGATGATGAATTATCAGATAATTAAGATGTAAATGAAAACATAATTCGAACAAAAAATATTGCTTAATTCGGAGAGTTTGAGACTGCCTATATTTAGGATGTGTTTTTTTTTTCAGTCATAGTGGGTCTCAACTCTCAATCGCCTGATTCTGAATGCTCAGGGTGTTTATAGGTATGCTAAAGGAAAGAGGAGACTTTTTTTTTTTTTTTTGAGAAGAAAGGAAAGAAGAGACTTGAGTATCAAACGGCATCGGTTAATGATGAAAACATGTTATTAAAGCAAACGGTATATATCGTCAAATGCTTCAAATTTACACGTGTGCACATGTACATTAAGAACAGTGTTGCTGGCTTAAGTGACTCACGAGAAGATCACATGAGGCTTATAGAAGTTTTGTTAGTATAATTGGTCAAATGTAAAATTAGTGGAGTCTATAACAAAGCCGTTAGCTCTGGTTTTGGGAGTCAGTGATATTTTTCCTTTTCTTTTAGTCTTGGATTAGAGCACCCACAGCAGATGTGGGATATGTGCCAAATGCTAAATATTTGGCACATATCCCACACCAAACACCATTTGACTCCATTTAGAGCATCCACAACAGGTGTGGCATAATTTATGCCATTTTGCCACACTAAAAACCTATTTTATTATTTTACCACATCATTTTACAACATCCCATTTACTAGATGTTTTATCATTCAATTCTATACATTAAAATAATATTTACTACACATTAAAACAATATATTTCCTCCTCCCTATCATCACCATCAACAACAACAACCCACACCCGCAGATCAACCGCCACAGCCCACAACCACCGGCCACCCCCACAGATCAACCACCGACCACCAATATCAGCCACTGCTACCACACACACACAAAAAAAAAAAAAAAAAAAAAAAAAAAAAAAAAAAAAAAAAACTCAAACAAACACTAGACAGCCACAAATCTCACACCCATAACCCGATCAACCTACCACCATCAACCAAAATCAGCCAACCAACAACAATCAAAACAACCAACCACCAAAAGAGAGAGAGAGAGAGAGAGAGAGAGAGAGAGAGAGAGAGATCGGTGAGATCGGAGAGCGATGAAGATGATGATGGCCCTTCTCGTCTTGGATGTCGGCGATGACGATGGCTCGTGCGTCGTGAGCAGCAAACTCGCAAGGCTTGGCGATGGCTCGATGATGGCTTGCGCCTTCGGTGATAATGGCCACCATCAAACTGATGGAATCGGTGGCTGAGAAGAGAGGGAATCGGTGAGAGAGAACAAAAAAGAATAAAGTGAGGAGAGAAGAGAGAGAAAAGAGAATAAAAAAGGATTAAAACTTATACCATCTGATTCCGTACCGTTGCAAATTTGCAACGGTACTGTAGTTGTGTGGTATAATTTTTGGGATTTGGCACATCTGATAGAACTCTATTTCTGTGTTCGGTGTGGCAAATGTGTCAAATATTTGGCATTTGGCACATTTGCCACACCTGCTGTGGATGCTCTTATTAGATGTTCTAAATGTCATATTTTTTGCAACATGCTACAGTAGAGTCACAAATTTACCACGGTACGGTAAGCTGTGGCATATGGATTTATTAATTTTTTATTCCTCTTTCTCTCTCATATCTCTTTCATCTTCTTGTTCAGCTATTCAGTATTCACCGCCTCCATCTCCACTCTCCCATACTCTTTCTTCTTCCCTCTTCCCTTTTGCTCTATTCTCTTCCCATTCATGAATATGAGCCACCACCGATTTCCTCTCTACCATCACTGATCTATAAAATCTCCTTTACCGGTTTTTTTTCCCCTTTTGTTCGCTCTCTCCTCTTTGTTCTATCTCAGAGTCGCCTATCGGCGTGGGTCTGGTTGTGGGTTTGTGATTTCCAATTGTGATCGGCGTGGGCGTAGGTCTCTGGGTTTTGGGTTTGTGACTTCGGATTGTGATCGGCGTGGGTCTCTCCTCTCTGTTCTATCTTGAGTCTTCGATTCGCTATTCGTTGTTCTCAGAGTCGCCGATTCGCTGTGCTATTGACGTTGCTGATTGGGCTGAGAGGCCAGTGTGTAAGATTTCTAAAATATGGATGATTTCCTATTACTAGTCCATTAAGTGGATCAACCTTATTCTGTTTCTTTGTTCTTTCAAATATACACGCCCTTTTGTTATATTTTATAAGATCAATCACAATTTTACTTAGGGAAGTGTTTGCCATTTCCCCTTCTTGTTATGTGGTTTCTTGTATTTATTTTCATGGTAATCTCAGTTATTCTTTGTTTTTTTGTGAATTTAAGTTTTGGGTCATTCTTATTTTTTGGATTCTTGTTCTGGGCAACTCTAGTTCCACCTTTATTGCTGTTAAATTTGGCTGCTTTGGCTTTTAGCTTGATCAATTCCATAGAAATTTATTGGTTAACAATATTCTGACTATGCCACTTTCAAGAATAGTGTCACTGAGATGGTTTCTTGTGAAATTTTAGTTTAGCTAAGTAATATATATTGGGTTTTAAGCTGTGAAAATTTCAGTGGTACTAAGAAATTTTCTTTATTGGAATCTACATGTGGGTGCATTCTTTTGTAAAAAAAAGGTTATTTTGTGCAATATTTGAATCTTTGTTCTACTTTGACAAGAATCATATCAATGCGAGAAACACCATATGAATTTGATTGGTTTTAGCTGTATTTGTAGACAATTTATTTTATTCAAGTGTTACTAAGTAATAATGTGATTTTTGAGAACTCTGGTGGATGAACCATTGGTACTTTTTTGGATCATCCGAGACATATTACTATTTTCTGTTTTACTAGTTTTTGAACTGTAAGAATGGCTGCATATATGCCTCTCCTGAACATAGTATGATAGGGGGTTTGGTTTACTTCATCAATAATGTGGCACCTTCTCAATCAGTCCATTACAAGATTCACATTAATTTTAATTTTTCTTAAAACTAAAAAATTCATTAAAATGAAAAAAGGGCCCTACCCAAAAACACAGGCTGTATACATAGAGTAAAGCATGAAAACGGAAAAAGAACAGGCTGTATACATAGAGTAAAGCATGAAAACAGAAAAAGAAGGAACTATATCTGAAAAGGAGACATAATAGAAAGCATAAAAATAAAAACATAACTAGTGGATGCTTCAAGGAATCCAGAAATTATAAGAGTCCCACGACTGAAACTGCAAGAGACTCCAAAGTCCAATCATAGAGAGACTGCAAAATATATATTTCAGTTTCGCCACACTGTGACATCCATTTTGATTGATTGAAGATGACTGATGGAAATGTCTCTTTTGTATGCTCAAATTCTTGTTCTTTTCTTTTTTTTTAACCTTTTAATGTGCTTTTGGTTCTTAACTGATGAATTTCCTTAACTCATGATTGCTAAATTACTATGCTGAATTTGACATCAGCACCCCAATTTTCTATCCCATGTAATTGGTGTGGTGACAGCTTCTTGATTCACCCAGTACAAAAAAATGTGGTTTCTTGTATTCCATTTAACGGTCATATATCAATAACTTTATTTGTTTTTTAATACTTGAGAATCCACTCATTATCATATACTTGTGCTGCTATTACTAAAAAATTGTTTGTGAAGATTTAGATGATTTATTTATGTGGCAGTTATTTCTTGTAATCTAAAATAAATAGTTAAATATGAGTATTACATAGCTGGAGAGCTCAATGATGTGTAAACTTGCAAATTTGATATCTTAGAGAACAAGGCCCAAAAGAGACAACTTCAACTTGACAAATTTGATATATGAGTATTCTTTGTGTAAGTTTTCTACGGACTACATGGGTAGTTTAGTTCAATTGAAACAACTTCAACTTGACAGGTTGGCTTTTAGATTGCATATGTTTTTGGCTTTTGATATGAGCCTTGGTATTTGGTGTTATCTGGGTGCATGCGTTACTTGCTGTTCTATATAGCCCGGTTGTGCTCAAAACCTGTTTGTGCTTGAGTTTTGTTATCTAGCCGCCTTGTGGTTTGTTCAGACTTAGTATCTTTTTGAGTTCTTGGTTTCTAGATAGGTCTTATTTTGATCAGTTTGAGTTCTTTGATACAGGAGACAGCTTCTTTTGCCCATTTGCTCTCACTTAGTGACAGGTTCAACGTGTTTTTTTTTTTTTTTTTGTTGAAGGTGACAGGTTCTAAGTTTTTTTAATTTTTTTTTAAATTCTTAAGAAAATATTAATTTTTAAAAATATGACTGTTGAATTAAGAGGATTGTTTGAAAATGTTACCGTTAGAATTGATGAGATTTGAAAATATGACTGTTGTAGGAACAAATATTACCGTTAGGAACAAATAATAAAGAAAGAATAAAATAAGAATTAAAAAGAATTAAGAAATAATATTTAAATAAAGTGGTAAAAATATAGAACATCTGATAAATGGGATATTGTAAAATGATGTGGTAAAATAATAAAGTAGGCTTTTGGTGTGGCAAAATGGCATAATTTTTGCAATGGATGCTATGGATGCTCGTGTTTAAATAGAAGAGTTTAATCAATAATCATAATGTAATTTTTTCTCTTTTTCAATAATATAGATCTCAAACTCTATTTAGAGCGAGTGACTCTTCACATGATATAGCTTTGATTTTGCTCATCAATGACTTCCAACATTAATACTATTGCACTTTTGACAAGCAAGCTCTCATCAATTGCGGAAGATGCTTCTAATCCTTCCTTCATAGTGGTGATAGTCTTAGCACATTGCTAGTAACACAACCAATTATTGAAGGGGAATATTATCCAACTTGGACAAAGATCTATGATCATGGTATTGCTAGCCAAAAATAAAATAAATTTTGTAACAAGATCCACTCCTATCCAAATTTGTCTTCTCCATAGTTCAAATTCTTGGACCACCACAGTTCGATTCATATAATATACATTCTTCACATACTAAATTCAATATTTTTCCAAAAAAAAAAAAAAAAAAAACTAAATGAAACATGACATAATCATCAAAATTAGAGGATTTGCACCATAACGATATGTAAGGTCCAATAATTTCATATAAGTCACCATACTAGTATGATTATGTCCCTTGCAACATTTCAAATATGGCCAAAATGGGCATTTGCCCATTTTGCCCAAAATAAGTAGCAAAATGCTCCTATTTTAAATTCAATTTTCTAAAAAACAAGTTTCAATGAAAAGCTCGATTTTTAGAAAATCAAGTTATAAGCAAAAAACTTATAAAAAAAAAATTACATGGAACTAGAGTTCCATGTAACATTTTGCAAGTAACTCAATTTTTCATTAAATCGAGTTTTTCATTGAAACTCAATTTTTAAACAGGGGCATTTTGCTAGATAGTTTCAGAATAAGGGCATTTTGCTATTTGTTTTGAGTGAAAGAGGCAAATGCCCATTTTGACCTTTCAAATATCCACCCTAATTTATCTTGTGGCAATCATTTTCATGTGTTTTGACAATTCTAGATGGTAAACACAATTTGAATTCATAGAAATTTCGCCTCTTTTACTTCTTTTCTACTTTCTTATCAATCACGTTTCCCTTTATATTTTCTTTGTCCCACCGTCCACTTATATGAACTTTACTTTTTTGTTTATTAATTTATGTTCTTTGTAAGATGATTCATTGGTGTGCACATGTATCGTTTCAATTTCCTTCATTCTCCCATCATTTAAGATATGTAAAATGATGCCAAGAGTTTTATATCTAAATAGACACAATTTTATTATTTTTAGTTAGGATACCTAAGTTTCAAATATCCCTTCTCTTAATTATCAAATTATTTCTAATAACTTTTGCTCATTATTAATAAAAGAAAAAAAAATGCTAGAAACAAACTATTTAATTACTCTAAATAAAATGACTATAAAATTTAATCATGTTAACATTAAAAAAATAATTACTTATTATCAATAAGGAACTAAGAGCATCTCCAACTGGTTTTGTCATCCCATCCTATTTTACCATCCTAAAAAATTACTTTATTAATTATACTATACCATTTTACAATACACCCAATATCCCAAAACTCTATTATTTTACCATTTTATTAAAATATTATTTTTTTAATATTTCTTTATTATTTCTTTCCAACATCCTGCCAATTAGAACCACCAAAAACCACATCTTGCAAATCAAAACCACCAACCCCAACAACCTGCAACTAGCCACTACCAACCACCACCACTGGTGGCAAAAAACCCACAAAACCTCAATCACCGTGAACCTTCTATGACCCATTCCAAACGCACCTGAGACCCACGACTACACCCATCTACAACCCAAGAAACCTGACCTGAGACCCACCTAAAACCCATGGCCATAACCATCTGCAACCCTTGAAACCTCACCTAAAACCCATCTACAACCCACAAAACCCACGGCCACACCACCTGAGACCCACCCACCATACCAAAACCCAGCAAGCCACAAATCACAAAATTGACAATCCAATCTCACCTCACAAATCATAAAACAGCAACCCAAACCCCACGAATCCGATCTCACCTCCAATGCCCACGAATCTAATCTCCACGCTGATGCCAATGAATCTGATCTCACCTCCAATGCCCACAATCCAATTTCACATAGGCTGGAGCCGGAGCCGAGAGGAGAGAGTACAGGAGAAGTGAGAGAGGAGAAAGAAAAGAGAACGGGAGAAAAAAAAATATACATGTGTGGGAATGAGAAGAGAGTGTCTGGGACTAAAAAAATATTCTTTGCTTATACCATTCAGCTTCTCTAGCATGTTGGGTTTATGGGATAAGTGAATCGGTAAAGGGATTTGGAGATGGGTGAGGGTGAATCGCCAAATCGACATTCGGCAGAGGCTTGGTGACAACGGCTTGATGATTCGGAGAGAAAGAGCGAGGCTTGGTGACAACGGTTTGGTGATTCGGAGAGAAAGAGAAAAGCTTGACAATGGCGCGAGAGAGGGGATGAAAGAGCATATACCCGGTCTGTAGAGAGAGAGAGGGACTTGAACAAATTAAAATATATTATTTTGTTTTGGCATAGTGCTACAGTGCCATCTTACACTGTAGCACTATGCCAAAAAAATTTACACTTTCCCACTTTTGGCATTCCAGTTGCTGAGTCCAAGTGTTGCTCAATGCTAAATTTTGTGGACATTTGGCATATCCATGTCCCATTGTGAATGCTCTAATTTGGCATTTGGCACACCAAACACTACTATTCAAGCTTCATGAGGTGTTCTAAATGTTCTAAAATTTTACAACAATACCGTCTCAAATATGAGACGGTACGGACACAAATGTCAAACCAAAATATTAATTTTTTATTCAACATTTTCTCTCTCCTCTCAATATTTAATTCAATGTTTCCTCTCTCTTCTCACTGATTTGTCTCTCTCCAACCCATGTTCTCTCTCTCTTTCTTCTTCAGATCACCCTCCCTCACCCTCAAATCAACGGTACAACGGCCTCACCGATCAAGCCACCGCCATCGCTTCTCGTTTGAAGACTCCATCATCGCCGATCTGAAGATGCCATCGTCACCGGTCTGAAGCCGCCATTGCCACCTCAGTTTGAAGCTACCATGCTGCCTCAATCTGAACCCATCTTAGCCACGACTTAAAGCTACAGCACCGCTCGTCTGATGTGCATCTCAGCCACAATGTGAAGCTAATCTTAGCCACTATCGCCGATCTAAAGCCACCACTGCCGGATCTCTCTATCTTTCTTACATGTTTGTTTTTGTTTTTAATCTGATTTGTGGTGGTTGTGGCTGTGGATTTGTTGTAGGTATTTGGTTGGAATTTATTTGGTTTGTTTTGAGTTGTGTTTTGGGTCATGGAGGATGCGGTGGTTGTTGGTTGGTGGCTATTGGTTGTGGCGATGGTTGTTGGTCATTGGGTGTTGTGGCCACTACCACTGTTTGTGTTTGGTATATTGGCAAAGTTTTGTGTTACAAATATATTATTTTAATATTAGTATATATTATTTTAATGTTTAAAATCAAAGAATAGAAGATGTGATAAATGATGAATTGTAAAATAGTGTGTTAAAATAATAAAGTAAGCTTTTGATGTGTCAAAATGACATTTTTTATAAGAAAGCGGATGAAAATGCTCTCAAGATTACAAAGCTCAAAAGAAGTGCCAAACACCCACAATGTCAAGCTGCTTTCATCATTATGTTCAAGCAGAATACCTTAATTATCATTTTCCAAATAAATAAAGCTAATAAAAAAAAAAGTATAACATAAATTTTTTGGACACCCTTTATAAATAACAGTAAGATTCTAACAATTTCGTTAGTTGCCCGGTTTTGAAAGAATGTGTGAAACTAGCATCTCGAGTTTTCAAAACTCAAAATTTAATTAGAACTCGAGTTTCTAAAACTCGAGTTCAGTGTTTTTCTAATACCCTTGACTGGACAAAATTGTCACGTGGAGCCATGTAGAAATCGACTTTATAAGACTCGAAATCTACACAATATATCGTTCTAACGCTTTTAAACGGGGAATCTAGTTAACTAATTTAATTTTTCTAACTATTTAGTTAGTAGTTAAGGTTTCAAAACTATTTTTTTTACTAGCATCTCGAGTCTTTGAGACTCGATTTTGGCCTATAAATCGAGTCTCAAAGACTCGATTTTTATGGTCTAATCACATCTGATGTGGCATTTCTTTGCCACGTGGTAACCACCTAGAAATTGATCCTCTAAGGCTCGATTTATAACCAAAAAAAATTTGAAGTATCATGCACCAGCCAAAATACCCATAAACAAATTTCAAAAATCCCAAACACAAGAGACTCAGATCAGAGGGAGAGAGAGCAAACAAATTTCAGAAATCCCAAACACAAGAGACTCAGATTAGAAATCCCAAACACAAGACCCTCAGATCAGAGGGAGAGAGAGCTCACCTCACTGGCGCGACGGCCTGGGTCGCGTGCCGGCCTAGGCTTGCACGCCGACCTGGGTCACGTGCAGCCTGGGCTCGCGCGTCAGCCTCGGTCTCCCGCTGACCTGGGCTCGCGCGACCTAAGTTCTGGTGATTTTTTTCTTCGATCTCGATCTTCTCCGATGTTCTGGTGGTTTTTTTTCTCTCCGATCTCGATCTTCTCTCTCTTTTCTGTTTCTGGGTTTTTTTTCCTCTGGTTGTGCTATGATGTTCTGGTCTGATTTCATCTTATTTATAAGGGTTATAAATCAAGTCTTAGAGACTCGATTTCTATGTAATTGCCACGTAGAAAAATATGCCACATTGGACGTAATTTGAGCATAAAAATCGAGTCTCTAATGCTTGATTTATACGCCAAAATCGAGTCTCAAAGACTCGAGATGCTAAAAAAAAAATATAGTTTTGAATCCTTAACTACTAACTAGATAGTTGGGAAATTATGACTAATTTCCCATTTCGTCCCTTTTAAACACTCTGTCACTCTTTAGTTCAAACACTCAACTCCCTCAGTCTCTTAGTTCAAAGACTCTCACTGAAACACCCAAATCAGTCATCCTTAACCCCTCGGCGTGCAACAAAAATCACCCTCACCCTCAATCGCTCTCTGTTTTTCCTCACAATCAGCTTCAGACTTGAAAATCCCATACCTTGATAATACCTTTTCCTCACAATCGGCTTCACCCTCACCCCTACCAACGGAAGTTCAGATTTTTTCAAGTTTGAAGGTGTGTTTTTCTCATAAAAATTTGGGCTTTTTAAAGAAACATTCCATGTGGGTTTAGCCCAAGTGTTTGTGTTTGATAATTTCCCTTGTTAGTGCTTTAGTTTTTCTTGTTAGACGGATTTGTTTTGTTACTTGTTGTATGATTTGGGTTGCTGGCATGTTCTGTTTTTGTCTCTCTTTTTTGTTGGTTTCTGGGTAATAATGCTTGATATGTGTTTACTTGCACTGATTTTATTTAGTAAAATCTTTGTTTTGGGGTGGTTGCAAATGTTGCAGAACTCTTTGGATCTGTGCAATATGTCTTTACTTATAGTTTGTGTAGAAATGATGCAAATTTCTTCATTGGGCTCAAAATTAGAGAAATTTGTGCTTTTGTTTGTGCTCTTATTTTTGTTCTTTGTTCTTGGGTTATAATTACAAAAAATTTTGAAAAAAATTGAGGCTTTTGAGTTTTGATACCTTATTTTGTTGTGATTTTTTTACAGTTGATGAATAGACATTTTGTTTATGTTAAGTTAAAATCTTACTACAATAGCCGAAATGAGGTTGTTAGACAAGAAACTTGGGAGGCCTTTATTGCTGACATGCTCTTTTTTGCAAAGGTGTTTATCTCTCATTGCCATTTCCTAATTTTGCTTGGTTCTTATAATATATGCAAGCATGACTGTTAGTTATCCAATCATTGATCAGATGTGAATACTTAAACCTGTATTTGTACCAAATGCATGCTTCTGCGGGAGGAATGTATAGTTTTTAAGTATATTTTCAATGTCGTACTTCTTGTCTCTTATTTGTAATCTCAGTTGCATTTTCTTCAGGTTTTTCTTGTCGCTCTTGCTTTGGTAATTGATTACCACCTGGCTCTTTGGTACTTGGGGGCATTTTTTGGTAGGTACCTTTTTTCATGTCTTTTGCTTTTGCACATTAACTGGAGAAAATTTGTTGACATACTAATAACCGGGTTGCTTTGGTTCTATTTAAATGTAAGGTTTGGCCTCATAGGTTTACCTAAGTTTGTAAAAGTTATTTGAATTTATTATGATAGCAGTCTCTCCAGTGTTTCTTTATGATATGAATCTTCTCTCATTTGATAGTATGCCTTTGATAACAATATGATATTATAGAATATTCATCTAATTGTCAATGAACTCTAGCTCAAATTGCATATCCTCCCCTTGAAAGAGTAAAGTGGAGGGTGAGGTCATGAGTTCAATATCTTCCAGGTGCATGTCTAACCAATAAAATAAAAAAGAGTTTCTTCATTTAATTGTAATGAAAAAACATAGCTGAACATAAGCTGTTTGATGAGTCAAATTTTCTTGGATATTAATAGGATTGATCATTTTGATCAAAATGCTTATCTGGTGTGGTGTTCTCCTTGCAGTGATATATATTCTAACCCAACAGCCTGCCTACCAAGGACTAGGTAACAAATGAATATAGATTTTTCATTTGTTATTATTATTATTATTACTCTGGGGCAAACTTCTTGTTGATAAGATGCACTTGATAAATTCATGAAGGCTTGGCTTTACAATTCAATAAAACTAAAATATATTTTTTTTTCTTTTTAATCAATTCTTTAGGCACTTCAAGTAAACTAACACCGTTGCAGTTGGAAGCCTTGGAATTGGTGTTTGCAATTGATGTAGGGGATATTCTTTAGGTTTTCACAAGTACACCAATATTATGATGATCTTTTTTTTTTTTCAATGGGTGTTTTCTTAAAATGTGCTTTCTAAGATTGTTTTGGGTAGTTGAGACATATTTTTTGGTTGCTGAGAAAATTGGGGAACAGAAAAAAGGAAATTGGACAATGACTGTTAAAGTCTGATTAAGTGGGTTGCTTTTTTTTACTATTCAAAAATTATTGGAAACATTGACTGAACAAAGAGATTCAAAGAATCAGTAAAATTATGTTCATCAATAGAAGAAGTTGAATACTACGTTTTTTTACTAAACATTAAACTGATTGTTCCCCTCAAGATGGAAAATGGTTAAATTGAAATAATGCATGACTCTTAAGGGTCCACATGATATTGTATTCACAGTGATTGAACTCAAAACCAATGCTCATTGTGCTGTGCAATATACTAGATGGTTTAGTGGACGCTCCTGTTTGCTAATTTTAATTATGTGCTTTTATGCATAAACTAAGGAATAAGTAAAGAGCTAACTGTAGTTCCATTCCTTTATCAAGGGAAAAAACATTATACTAGGTGGAGCTCACTTGAGTTGAATCCCTAAAAGTCTTGGTACCTTATCTGGATGCTTCTTAACTTTTAAGCAACCTGATGAGTCAATTACCTCAACTTGTTTTGACACTCAGTTTTACACCACTCAAACTAAAGAGGGAAGAGAGAGGTAGAGGCAATTTTCTTAATAAAGGAATTGCCTGAATCTGTGTTGTCTTATTATTGGTTGCCTGGTCCAATGATGGTCATGCAAACCCTTTGGCCATTTATTGGAACCCATCAAAGCTTTTGTGCACAATGACATGGAAACTCGTTTTTCCCTGTTACAAAGCTACTGTGTTGGATGTTACAGTTCTTGAGTCTGGCTTATAATGTACCCAAAATTACAAATTCTATGTTTATTTTCTGAATGAGTTCATATTTAAGATGATATTTTGATATTTATGAAGTGCTTGCATAAAATATGCCATATTAGATGGGTGTTAAGTTTACCATGATGTATAAAAGAAGAATAATAAATACTTCTATATATTAGCCATGTTTTTGTCTCCTTGGTTTTGGAGGTTGTGCAGTCTGCTGCCTTGACACACCTCTACTCAGTAATCTACCTAAGATTATGTGACATATATTTGGTAGACATGCTCTGGCCACAATGGAGTTTGAAGATTGCTAACAAATGTAACCTCCAGGTCATTGTCATAAACATCTCAGCCCTTAGCCCTGGGTATGGATGAACAAGGAAAAGAAAGTGTCAATTTCTTAAGTAATTCAAACTTTGATTCTAGTTATACAAGTTGATGCTATTTCTAACTTTTTGGCCTGTGTCATGGATCCTTTAACTTGAATTTTCTCTCAAATTGGAGGAGGCAGTTTTCAATAATCTAAACTCCAAATTTGTCAATTTTTGGCCCTATGGTAATTTTCTGTGATTGGTTCTTAAACGTTTTTCCATGTTTTCACTCACTACATGCAACCAAGCTGTGTGTGATCTTCTTCTCAAAAAAAAAAAAAAAAAAACTGTGTGATCTGTATTACCAAGTTCTTATGCTTGCCACTGTGTTGGTTTGCATGTGAAGGAAAATGATAGATTAACTCCTCGTGTTTGTAGCTTATGGTATCATATTTTCAAAAAAATGAATTGGAGAATTCTTTTACTTTCAAATCAAGGTCCAAATTTCAGATTGACAGTTCCCATGAGAAAAAGCATCTTGACCATAAAGTTCCTTCCACTATTGCATTGTGACGTCTCTACCTAATCTGCACCGAGCTCATTGATGCTTGTCAAAATGATGACTTACTACATGCTTTAGAGAGGAATATTTACTGCATTTCTGTGTTTTCATTTCAGCCACACATGCATTGTTAACATGTTCACTGTTGCTGGATCACCATTCTATTTTGAAAGGCATAATTTGTCCAATATGTGTTTTTGTGTATTTGAGTACATGATTTGTCCCTCTTAAAACTGTGATCCTTGTAGGTGCTTGTTTGAACTTATACAAATTTTAGATATGAACCATCAAATAACTAGGGGCAGGTTTATTAAAGAGATCCTTAGACTAGATATGGAAGAGGTTGGTTTCCTGGTGGAAAGCAATGAGATGTATCCGAGTGGCTAGAAGGTGTTATGAAGATCATGCGCGCCATAGATTGCCATAGACAGGAACACACTGGCAAATATTGAAATTTTTTGGTGATCATGAGAGAATGATACCAAATTTCTATTGCTCAGATATTACTGCACAAGTAACTTTTGGAGAGAGTAGGTAGGTATACCAATTGATCCAGTATAGGGTAATTAGAAGATAAAAATTGGATTTTAGTTGAAAGTGTAGTAACTGGTTTTTGTGACTGCTGATCCTTGCATGTGGACTAGATTGATTTAGTATCAAAATTTTGACAATTGTAATTCATATGAAGCCATGCACCAGCTAATTACGGTAGGTAGTGTAATTGAAGACTAACTTAGCTAATTACAAAATTTGATCAAGACTAGTGGTTTGTTCTCAGGCACAGAGACAGCACCGCTGCTCATCCAAGACTGTTCTATATGCAGTTGTAGCAATTACTGATCATTTATGCTTCATAGGAAAAGTTAATCTTTTAATTCAATGTGAACATTCTTAATGCAATCTGGCAAGCTGCAAGTGATAATTATTGTGAATGTGGAAAAATAGAGGAGACTTTGCAGAGGATATAGGAGACACAGGTGTTTGAAAATCATTCTAGTCCTGTTTGGAAGGAAGTTGTATCTAATTGACGTTGCTTCAAGTAGCACTCTGAATTCCTAACTAGTTTGAACTTGTTTGACTAAGGGAAAAAAGAAAGGGTTAAAAAGGAGTCCCGTTCACTTAATACACTCCCTGCCCAAAACAGAGAAATAAATAATGCTACACCTTTTAACCTTCTTTCCTCTTAAGTCTTAGTAGAAAAATACTAATAAAGATAGGTGAAGTTTACTATACTTACCAATCAAGTACTTCTTCATGACTTCTGCCGATGCAACATTGCGGTCAATCTGCACCATCTGCCCATTCTTTTCCTCCAAAGAATATTGTAGTTCTTTCAAAGTATGAAAACTCCAATGATTTTTTTACTATAGATTTCTTTTATTTCAAGTATGAATAGATTTGTTCTTACTATCTCACATGGAAGATTTTGTTTAACGCTTTGGGATTTGCTTGATTTGAAAGTATTGTAGTTCTTGGTCTATGAAGATACATCAGCACAATTAGCACAATTATTTCATTCCATAAAACTGCTGCTATACATGGTTTTTCTCTACTTCATTGAAGTTCAGTTCCACTGGTTTCTTAAGGAAGCCCCCATCACTTTGCACCTGATATTGACCCCCACAATTGGATGTAATCTTTGTGTATCAGGGTGATCACTTGTAGTGTTTGCTAATCTTCTAGTTAAAACAATTCAACAAAAAGCTAAATAATGGTGGTTGGTAAAATGAGTAAAAAAAAACCCAATAACATTTAACAGATTAATACATTTCCAAACATTTTGATCGTTGATTACACTTAATTGACTTTCAACTGACACATCTATTTGGCTTAGCTTTTATTTTTATTTATTTTTTTGTTTTGATTTTTGATTACTTGGTTTGATCACTTTGCATATAAGAATGTGGTCAACTGTAATTTGGGTTATTGTTATATAGTTAACTTTTTATCATGGAAAAATTATAGATTTATGCTTAGTTGAATGATAGAAATCCTCAAAGATATGTTTGAATGTATTGTAATAGTACATTTTGTAGTATGGAGCCTTGGATTGATGAGGAGACAGAGATCGTGCACCCTGGTCCCCAAAATCAGTCATTGTTGACGCGACAACAATATCATCGATCAGAGAACATTTGGAATGGCGAGGTGAAATATCTTCTAACAATTGCTTTAATTTTTACATTGTCTTTGACTTTTAGTTAGCAAGTTCTTTCAAAGTTGTATATCTAGTTCTAACAACCGCGATAATTTTGTATCGATTTTGCAGGACCCGGGCCCACTTACGTGCCGTGGTCGCACTAAGGAGATGGCACACATTCAGATGCGAGATAATCAGGTGATTGACATTATCAAGTTGGTAAGGTTGGAAGGATTTTTTGGGGCCCCTTCCAGAGAGATAGATCATTGCCTAATATCGGCCCTAGTTGAGCGATGGTGGCCGAAGACTCATATGTTCCATCTTCCACATGGCGAGATGTCAATCATCCTACAAGATGTGGAGGTCATTTTCGGACTTCCTATAGACGGTGAGGTCTTGGTTGGGCCGACTGCTGTGGTGGATGGGGATTGGAGTCAACTGTGCATGGAGTTGCTTGGTTTTACTCCAGCGAATGACAACAAAACTTTGGTAGGGCAAAGAATTCTCATCAGCCGCCTTGTTGATGCCATTGCAGAGCTACTGCCTTATGACGCAACAGAGATTCAGATACACCAGTATGCCCGATGCTATATTTTAGCACTACTAGGGGATAAGCTTTTCATGGACAAGTCGGGAGATAGGGTGTATCTGATGTTTTTGGAGTTCCTGCAGAACCTTCGTGATCCGCCACAGTATAGTTGGGGTAGTGGTTGTCTGGCCTAGTTATATAGAGAGTTGTGTCGGGCAAGCAAGAAAGGAGCATCGTAGATTGGTGGGGCGTACACCTTGGTCCAGTATTAGGCATGGGCAAGGTTGTCATTCTTGTGCCCGAGAATGGAGCCCCCACCTAGATGTGATTATTTTCCTGACATTTAGTGTGTTATGCAATGTACTCTTCTTACTAACTAAGTGGTATTATCTTATCTTATGTTATTCGCTCGTAATTGTAGGTGGGTACGGGTGCCAAGCCGAAAGAGTAGGCCATCCAACACAGCCTTGATCCACTATCGCGAGCAATTAGTTAGAATGCAGCCGAACCAGGTAATAATATTCAAAAATTCTGTTTGGTTATGTTAATTTTCTTTAAGAATATAATTGCTTCATCCTTTAACATATCTTCTGTTTTAATTTTTGCTTTTCCCATTATCTATGTATTCTCCCTTGTTTCACATTTTAAGATGCTATGATAATTGTTTTTTATTTCTATTGTAGATTGCGTGGCAGCTATACGAGGCAGACTTCGGTCACCTTCCTGAGTTCTGCGTTGCAAGGAGGGATACATGGACAGCAAGGGTGCTGCTTGTGTGTTTTTGCATAGTAGAGAGACACCACCAGGATTGTGTCCTTTGACAGTTTGGGTTAGCGTAGGAGTCGCCTAATCATGTTGTGTATGATGATAGACTGCATAGAATAAACTTGCGTGGAAAGGTGGAAAAGAATTGGAGAGAGGAGCATGGACCGTATATCCTTTCATGGGATATGAGACAACAACTTTGTCATGCACCTCTTCAGACTGGTGAGATGCCTCGTAATCATGCCTATTACCGCTAGTACCATCTGGTCACTTGAAAGTATGTCGACCACAACAGCGCTAAATTAGATATAATAGTAATGTGTTCTAATTAGATTTTAATTTCTGCTTCTTTTTTCTTTAGTACATGTACGAACATAGAATCAATTGATTTCTTTTTTTAGCAAATCTGGTTTGATTTGACTGACATCCAATTAAAGACTTTCTGTTAGATATAGTATTCTAATAAAACTGTTAGTTCTTAGTTGAGTATTTAAGTAGATTAATAAGTACTATATTATCCATTCATTAATTGGTATATAAATGTCTCAAATCTGATTGTACTGGTTCTTTCTCTGTTTTAGATTGAAAGCCATTTAGCGCTGTTGGAGATGCTTCCTGAAGGCAACCGAGTTCACAACCATGTCCGATGCGTCCTAAGTAATGTGGCTGGGCTTGGTGGTGGTCCTGCAGCAAATGGGCAGGCAAACAATGGACATGAGACTGAACCAGCAACTACTGTAATCCCAAGCACAAGCGCAGCACCTATAAGTACATTGACCCGTAGTGAGCGTGCTATTGCAAGCCCAAGCACAAGCGCAACTAGGGGCCGTGGTCGGCCTGTTACAACAAGCCCAAGCATAAGTGCAGCCAGGGGCCGTGGTCGGAGTGTAACAACAAGCCCAAGCATAAGTGCAGCCAGGGGCCGTGGTCGGCGTGTAACAAACCCTCGGGTTGTAACTAGTCCTGAGATGCCTACATCCATCCCACATGTATCTCCTCAGCCCGAGGTCCCTCCACCCATCCCAGATGCATCTCCTCAGTCCGAGGTCCCTCCACTCATGGTAGATGCATCTCCTCAGCCCGAGGTCCCTTCACCCACCCCACCTTCGTAGCCCAATTTTGATCTTGATATTGATCAAAATTTGACCCCTCCTATACTCCCCGAAACACCCTTGTACCCACCCACCATCTTCAGTGCACCCACTCCTAACCTTTAGATAAAGCATCATTACCCACCTACCTCATCCTCATTCAACCCTCTATAACCTCCGGTTGGGATTAACACTCTACAGCCAAATACTGATGTACTGGACGAGCATCCTCCTCATCAGCCTTCTCCCCTACGAGGTAGACCGCAATGCACTAAAAGAGCACCCACTTAAGGGACAGGTGGACACAAAATAGGATATCGAGGTAGCTATATGGTATGATAACATTAATTACAATATAATGATATATTTTGTAGTTCACTTTATTTTTATCATTACAATTTCTATTGATTGCATGCATCTAATAGAATTTGCAACAAGATGATGAGCCTAAGGATGGATGATGCCCCACAGCCTCCTCCCTCACCCAAACATTATACGAGGGTTAAAAAATACAAAATTGGTGAACCTTGAGTAAGGGCTAAAGTCATGGAATTGGACCATAATATCGACTTTTCAATATGCATTAGTGAATTCTTTTAATTGATGGATGAAGCTGCCCTTTCTAAGATTAGAGATTAATGAATCTTTATGCTTTTAACACAATATGTTTTATGTATTTTTGTTATAGATTTTGTTGTAAAATGAATCTTTAAATATATATAATTGTTAATGGTTTTGAACTAAAGTACTTGAAAGCTTTAAAAGAAAATAATGTAAATATCCATAAGTTATAAAAACTTAAAAAGTAAACTACTACTAAACCACCACAATGAACCAATGCTCTAGGATGCTAAACTATGCTCCCCCTCAAACTACTCCCCCTTTTTTATTGAAATGGCCAAAGAGACTAGAATTGTGCGAATTCCGAATTTGAATCCTGCTGCTGCTAATCGCTCATCATGTCATTGATTTGAGACGAGAATGCAGTGATCTGACCTTTTATGTAGGTGAATTGAGTTAAGGAGTGTTGCATGTGGGTTTCTAGCATACCATACATCGGTTCAACCCTTGCAATTAAATGATCAAGACGATCAGGTGCCCGTGCACGTGCTTAAGAAGAGGGTTGTGCAGTGTCCTTCGGAGCTGATGTGAAATGCTCTATTTCTTCTTCCGTGTCTCCACCATCTTTAGAAAAATTGTTTCTTGGTATTTGAGAGACACCAATTGATGGTCTGGTGATATGGGTTTTGCTTCGGGTCATGGTATGAGCACTAATTGAATAATCCATTGGCATCACGATAAGACCACTAGGAATCTTCACCCTTGCCCTTGCGATAAGAGCTATGACTAGACTTAGAAATGGTAAGATCAGCCTCGAATTCCTCTTTGTGATGCATTTGGTGAAGAGGTAGTAGATGTGATTGCAAATGTCGATCTCCTTGTGTGTAAAGAGATCAAGAAGAAATATGGCCCTTGGTGCTGACAAGGTAGTCAAATTCTTCACTGGGTAGAGGTTGAAGATCATGACATAGACCAATGTTCTCATCTCTGGGGTGAAAAGAATGGTGTTCAATGCCTTCTTGCGAATTTCACTAGTAAGGATGTCCACAATTAGTCCAAGTTTTTCCCTTCTCTCATCATACTAAAGAGATGTGTGTGGAATTGTTGGGCGAACTTCCAATATCTCTTGGATGGACTTCCTTGTGACATAGAACTCTCTTCCTCTCAGCTAGTAGTTTATACAATCCCCTTCCACAATGACATTGGCATAGAATTTCCTAATAACTTCGGCATGGACATTCCCCAATAGGTTCAGTAGCTTTACGTCCTTTCTTTAAACACTTCTAGGATTAAAGTGTTTTCTAGGGACTCTAACTCCACCGTCCTTTCCAAAATGATCGGGGCCCTTTTGTAGCAATCGTTATAGGCCATGTCTGCATCATCGCTTCAGAATTTTTCCGTGGAAGTGCATTGACGCTTTGAGGACTTCTTTGTGGCTGATTTCTTAAGAGGAGACATTTGCAAAACAGTCACACAAAAAAAAAAAAAAAAAACAAAAAAAAACAAAAAAACGGAAACAAACTTGTTTAAATACAAGTTAGTCCATAAACCAAACAAGTCCTAAAAAGAACATAAAAACATCAAACCTAATGACACAAGACCATGTTTTAAGTGTCAAACATGTAACAACATATCTAACATGAGTGAAGTGCAAAACATGTCAAGTGACCAAGTGTGTGCATGTGGTGTGCATATATGATGCATAATCAAGGCATGACCAAGCACACTTGGGGAAAAGTGTGTAAAACACACAGCCAATGTTTTAAACATGTTAAGAATATAAAAACAAGGTGATCTCCAAAGTTTGATACTCATCAGAGTCCAAAACAACAACAAGATGTCATTTGGGCATTTCATTAAACACATAGTGTGCATACACACCACTAACATGTAAAATAATGCATGAACATGATGAAATCTTGCCTAAATACATGTTAAAATGTCACTTGGGGCCAACACAAACACAAACAAAGAAAATGGGACATAGCCCAATCAAGAGAAACAAAAAATTTTGCAAGAAATTAAGTTTTTCCCAACTCTTTCAAAAATAAACCCAACCCTAGAAATCCTAGAATCTAAGGCTAAATCTAAGAATTCAAAAGTAAAAAGATGTTGAAACATACCTTAAATGAGTTTTAGAAGTGATTGATCTTGAGTTTTGGGTGTGTTTTGGGTTAAGAGAGGCACGGAGGAGGCAAAATGAAAATGTTTGAAAAACTGTCACTGTTTGCCTTTAAAAACTGCAAAATCGCGCTTTTCGTAGGTAAGCTTCTCGTGAAGTTACTTGCAAAAATGCCAGTGAAGCATATAACAGTTTCGTGGATAGCTGTTGCTCGCGAGATAGTCGCGAAACTCTTTATATGAATTTCAGTGTTTTCTAATTTTTGCCATCCTCATTTTCACGGGAAGGGCTTACTTGCGACTTACTCGCGAAAATGCTTCTGAAAGAGTTTTTTGATAAAAACAAGAAATCAACATTTTGGACAAAAACTCTAAACACACAAAAGCATAAAAACACTTTCAAAAACATATAAAATACTTAAAAATCTTTTTGGATTTGATCAACAAGCAATTAATTATACATATCACATTTGAACATGTACAATCACATAAATGGAATATGCATTCATTAAACATTAGATTTGTGTGTTGTGTGTGTGGATCAAGTATGAATTAGTCTATAGTCTAGTATGAAACTTCAATGATCAATTCAATCAAGTCATACACAACTAGTACGAAGTCA
The DNA here is from genome assembly GCA_028535165.1 of Quercus tomentella. Lineage (NCBI taxonomy): Eukaryota > Viridiplantae > Streptophyta > Magnoliopsida > Fagales > Fagaceae > Quercus > Quercus tomentella. Next base: position 72,594,966 of record JAPQVY010000068.1, on the reverse strand, counting down.
AGTGACCTATTTCACTTGTAGAAATGAACATATATGACCCCTTGAAAGTTCAAATATGTGTACAAACACCCTTGAACGTTTAGACCCCCAATTTACAAATTAACCAATTCAAGCTTTATGTCAAACAACTAGTGTGCGGAAAATGAACATAAGTTATAATATAGAATTGGATAAATTATCTAAGTCAAATTAAAATCACAACCCACAGCAGATAATAAAAGGCAAAGATAAAATGGAAGAAAGATGCAAACACAAAGACAACACGCGATGTGTTATCAAAGAGGAAACCGAAGTCCTCAGCATAAAATCTCTCCGCCGCCCTCCAAGCGGTAAACAATCCACTAGAAAATGTAGTTGGGATACATGGACAGCAATAGACCCTCCACGCCTAATCTACCCAGTGCACCTAAGCCCTCTAAACTTCTTGCTCCAACGAGGTTGCGCTGAACTTTTTTCTTTTCTAGCTTTCCGGATTCCGCTACTAGACCATAGCATCAACCAATGTAGATTGGTTCCTTCCTAACTGCTTCCCAGCAAACCAAACAACCCTCTCACAGTGATGAATATGGTGAGAACAAAATTTTGGTAAAAAGCCTCTCAAGGATTTGACAATGGAGAGGAAGAGAGTTGAGGAATTTGAAGAGACTCTAATGTATAGATTGTTGGTGAATCAATCTTGTTTTTCTTTAGGGTTTCTCTCTCAAAATTCTCTCTGGAAGCTCTCATACATTTGTGGGTATAAGGGGTATTTATACTAAAATGAGAGAGGAATGTGAAACGTCAAGTTTTACAAAACAGGGGTGGCTCGCGGCTTGGCCTCGCGACTTGACTAAGTCGCGAGATAACCGTATGCCCAGTTGTCCTGTAGTGCTCCAGCTAGCATGACTGTTCACCTTCTAGCACGCTTGGCACGTGTGCTGCGTTTGGCGGCTTGAAGCCGCTAGCTACCCACGAGAGCAAGCCGCGAGTCTCTGTTTTCTTGCACACTCTTGAACAATCAACACTCTATTTCACTCACTACTCTTACAACTAACCTACCTAAATATAAGGTTACTAAATGCTGAAATACAAGCAAATTTGGTACGGAATAAAGCCAATAAAATGGTTGATTAAATTCAACCTTACAATCTCCCCCTTTGGCTATTCCGTGACAAAACTCTAAAACAGATTTTAGACTTAACATGTGAATTGTGAACAGTTGAACAAAACTCACTTACACCTAACTCTAGAAGCTGTGTAGCACTTGAAACATAAGATCATGAAACTCCTAAAACACAACAATACACCATGATCATTGTATGCAGAAAAGCATGAAATGCATATGAAACAAGCTAAAGGTGATCAAGCAAAGATGAAGTAAAGAATCAAATCATGACTTAATCAACTAAGTGAACACCACAAGGTAGAGTTCACAGTGCTCAGTCACACTTGGAATGAACACTTGAACATACAAGTTAACAAGAACAAAGCAAGATACTTGTATGCCCAACACTCAACCAATGCATAATACACTAAGTATATGCATCTAGAAACAATCCTACAAGGGCACAAGAGTGACAGTACTAAAAACAAAATGTAAGACATTTAGATTAAAATACTGATTTCAACATAGCATAAAAGGCTGCAATAAGCAAGGTACAAACCATAAAGCCTACAAATTATGCATAAAAACATAACCCTAAAAACTTACATAAGCACATGGGTACAAACAGTTACAAAACACAATATATCCTGAATAACATCAACAATGTATATAAAAGATTAAACCAAGATTATAAGTTATGAGTTAGAAACACTTAAAAACATAAACCTATAAGATTAAAGGATAAGACTTAAAACAAAAGTATGTCAAAAGTATGTGTGTATTCCCCCTATCACTATGCACACTTCCCTTTGAACTTTCTCCCCTTTACTGAATGCTCTCCCCCTTTTTGGCACAAATAGCTAAAGGCTGTCGTCCAATTTTCGTTGAATAGGGTTTAGCTGATTCTCCATAGTCTCGAGACGTATTTGAACATGGTTGTTTGTGGAGTAGAGAAGTGTCACAATCTCATCAATGCGTTTCTGAATATGTTCAAGTAAACTACCCACTCTATCAGTATGAGGATCAGTCTGTACTTGCGGAATACTAGCTTGTGGAACCTCAGGAATAGCATGTGAAGTAGGTGTGGTATGTGCAGGTGTCTCTGACTCAGGGGCAGATGGAGTAACCGGGGAGATGTGTGCACTCTTTGGAGTTTTAGAGGAGTGACTTCTGCTAGCTTGAAGAGAGTACATGGAAATAAGACGCTGACGAGTCAACATTTTTTCATCTGTAGGAGGAACAATGCCTTCACGAAGAATGAGCTTCATGATGAGACTGCAAAATGGAATAATTCCTCGAGCTGCAGTTCGAATCGCGGTCTTTCTCGTGGTGTAAAAGATGTGAGCACAGATATCAATGGGAGCTCCTGTAATAAGATCACAAAGGAATTGAGCTCTCCCCAGATTTATGAATGTAGTGTTGGACATTGGGTAGAGATTAGTGAACATGATCAACTTCAGTGTGGTCAGCTCTGGTGCAAATTTTACAGTGCTAATGGATGTGCCTGCATTGGATACTTCATGATCAGAACCTAGGATTTGTAGAATGTCTTGAATTTCTGGAGTTCGATCATCGTACAGAGTTAGATCCACATTCTGAGGTCTAGTGATGCCAAGAACATTGGCGATGGAGTTTGGGGAAACGCCAAATTCCTTTCCTCTGACCCAGAAAATAAGTTCAACTCCAAGATCACTTGCATTGGAGAAGCATTCCCTAACCAGTTCTTCCATTGGATCGACAAAGTTCCCAAACAAGTTTGCCCAATCTCATGGCTCAAAGATTCGAGGGATAAAAGTAGTCCCTAAGGTGTTAAATTCCACCACTCGTTCCACTATAGGAGTTGACTTGTCAAAGATGTTTGAGTAGATGTGTGAGGTAAGCGGGATTCTAAAACTCTCCCCATTGGAGTCTTGAGATGCCTGTGATGAGAATCGAGTCCTTTTAGCAACTGGGGTTGTTGGATCGTCAGCAACAATGTCTTTACCCTTAGAAGATCAACGGGACATCTGCAAGAAAATAGGCCACAGCAAAGAACCAAAAATAGCACCACACAAGATAAATATCAACATGATTCGATGCAAATAAGATAGAAAACCAGAGATTTTAATACATAACTACGAACTTAAGACAGTTCAGACCCAAACAAACTTCCAACAATACTAAAGTGCACAACTGCGAGGAATCAAGAGATCTTTTCTGGTGCTGACTTGGATCTCGGGTGAAGGAAAAAGGCGGCCAGAAGCGACGAGCAGTCGCGGTCGAAGCTTGGCTCTAGCCGATAGGCTAGCAGTAAGCTTGGCTACAGCGAAGCGCTTACCAAGCGCGAAGGAAAGGGTACGACAGGTGCAGCAAAATGGTGATAGTGCAATAGAGCATAGATAGACACATATTCAAAAATAACTGTCAATGAGACAGTCTACCATGACCATGATATGCACACAAAAACGTCATTCGAACAATAAGAACGGCTAGCATAAAGTAGACCACATAAGATATGAACATGGATAAAATTTCAAAATGAAGAATCAGAGCACCCAATATGATATCATAAAAACAGAGTAATCCAAAGCCGCAATCCAAATACAAAACACACACAAGTGAAAAGAGCAAGTCACAAAAATACCAGACCCATTTAACAAAAGAGTTTAAGAAACAATAACAAACAAATATCAGAACAAAGAAAAAGCACATTGTGACCAATCAACATGAAAACAGATGAAATCAACAACAAACACAACTAGCCATATTCATCAAACGAAAAGGAGGAATGTTTAGAACACAGTATCTATCCAAATGTCAAGAAAAAACATTCATGAAGTAGGGAAAATGAGATGAGGAAAACAAAACCCATACCTTTTCTAGATGATTTTGAGAAGAAATGAAGCACCAATGAAGTTCGAAAATGGGCACACGGAGTGTTTGGGAAGGAGACAGTTGAGAGAGAAGATGAATAGTCACAAAAGTTCGAGGGAAAATTGAAAAAGATTTAAAAACTGCCCCTATTTTTGCCAAACACACGTTTTTCGCGACTGAAGTGAGTCGCCACAAAGTCGCCAATTCAAGCCGCCAAAACACTCAAAGACAAAAATTTGAAAAATTTTTCTAAGTATTTTTCGCGACTGGAAGGTCTACCCGCGAGAGAGTCGCGATCTAAGCTGCGAAAATCTCTGAGTAACCCTCGCGACTGGACCTTCCACTCGCGAACAAGTCGCCAAAAATGACCCGCGAGCACGCGACTGAGGCTCGCGACTTGAATAACCCGCGACTGAATCGCCAAAATAGGGCAAAACTAAATTTTTGAAATTTTCAAATTTTGAGAACAAAATACTTTCCAAAAACACCTAAAACTCTGAAAAATCTTTTTGTACTTGAATTAACAAAGATTGAGCATGTGAAAACACATTTTATCAAGTACAATCACACAAATGATTGTGGCATTTATCAAACATAAACTTGTGTGTTGTGTGTGGATATCAACAATGAGATAGTCCTTAGTCTAATGTGAAGTTTCAATGATCAATTCAACCAAGGCATACACAATTAGCACTAGATCATGTGATCTATCTCAATTATAGAAATATGTATATATGACCTCCCACAAAACTTGATAACATATCTTGGAGCTTTACATTTGACTCCACTTTCAATCATAACATTTGATCTTTTAGATCCTTTTTGATACAATCACCTCTCATTGTGAAAGTGATATTAGATATTTCACCTTGATGAGATAGCCTTTGGCTTTTTGAATAAACATTCACTTGAATTTTAGGTCGCTTACCCTTTTTCCTAGTCAAATACTAGAATGTGTGACAGGTTTTTGCAGCTCAATATCTATTTTCATTTGGAGATTTACATTTGGTGAGCTCTTTTTAGCAAAAAATAAAGAGTGGGAAGATATATAAACACAAGTCTATGCATGTCTCAAGATCATCATAACCATTCACTAATCATTCATGACAAGTTTGAAGATCTATTTACAACAATCACATAGATTTCAAGATTTCTCCCACAGTGATATGAGTGCAATGAAACAAGCTATGCTCGAAAATGCACAAAGCCATTAGCACAAAGGTACAAGGCAAAACAAGTTTTTAGACATAAACTCAACAATGTCAATCAAACTTTTTGATTTTCTGATTTTTATGTAATTTTTTGGATTTTTGACACAAGAAGAAAAGGATTGATCAAAAACAAAAAACAAAAACCAAAAACCAAAAAATATGCACAAATAGACAAACACACAACCATCAACATAAACAACAAGCAATCAATCAACTATTGTCACAAAGCATAGGAAGTATTAATGCATGGACATGTTGTAATGCTTATGCATGAGTATCCTTTTTCACCCACACGTCACTTGCGTTTGAGGTGATTTCCTTATAGGATTGGGTACGGGAGTTAGGGCTTTCAAACTTTCGTGAGAAGCTTTCCAAGTAGTTGGTGAATGCACCAATCATCTTCATCATGTTCATCATTCCGGGATCACCATTTTGATCTCTCGATTGTTCACCTGCCCAATTTCTTCTATCATTTCTAGGTTCTCGTGACCTTTGAGGAGTTGCACTATTCTTTGCTCTCAGCTTTTGGCAATTTGGTCGAGTATGCCTTTGAAGTCCGCAATGATGACACACATAAGTTGATTTAGGACCTCTTTGTGGTCGTGGACGAGACTTGGCACGAGATTCAAACCTGCCCATAGATTGATTACGGGAATTCAACAACTGTTCGTTCCCCACATTTATCTTCTCCTCTATCTTGGGCTTCTTAGCAGTAGGACCAACATCAGCTGATTCTTTGGCCTTTATAAACTTCACTTCTTTAGTGACATTTCCAAATGAGCTACTTCCTCCGGTATATCCCAATCTGGATTTGTTTGAAAAGCACTTTTGCGATGAAATAACATCATCTAGTTTCTTGGTGGTGACCCTCTCAATTTTAGCATTTGCTTATCTAACCTCTTGCTCAAGAAATCTCACTTTTGTGTAAGTTTCTGACAGCTCACCATTCAGTGTTTCTATCTCACATTTGGCCTCCCTATATCGGATTAGGAGACTTTTATAATCCTCATTTGCCTTCTTCATTTTTCTCACAGCTGCTTTAGCCACCCTTGTGTACTCACCCAACTTCTCCAAGAGTGAGTTATAATTCTCTTAAAGGTTGGCTGTGCTTTCATCTTCTTCAGCATCTGATTCTTCAACAATTTCCATTGATTCTTCATCACTATGTTCTACAAGGTCTCGTACAAGCAGATTCAACTCGTCTGAAGACTCAACATGAGCAATAGTCATAAAAGCTGAGTAGTTCCCCTCTCCATCACAGCTTTCTTCAGATTCTGAGTCGGATGAATCTGAGTCACTCAATGTCGTGGCATACACTTTGCCTTTTGATTTCAAATAATTCGGACATTCTTTCTTAAAGTGTCCATGCCCGTTACATTCGAAACAAGTGACACCTTGTGTAGGTTGGAATTCTTTTCCATCTTTCTTTTTAAATTCCCTTTTCTCCCTTCCTAAACTTTGGAATTTTCCTTTATCACCAAATTTGCCATTATTTTTGAATTTCAAGAATTTTCTGAAATTTTTTACAGGGTAAGCAACATCTTTGTCAACCACATCTTCTCCCGATGAGTTATGATCCTCCACCTTCTCGCTAATAGTTTTAAGAGTAAGAGATTTACTCTTCCATTGATTGGGCAGCGACATCTCATAGGTCTGAAGAGAACCAACCAGCTCCTGGACTTTGATGTCATCAAGGTCCTTGCTCTCTTCAATCGCTGTCACTTTAGCACGAAAACTTTCCGGCAATGAACGAAGAATCTTCCTTACAATTTTAGAGTCCTCCATTTTCTCTCCCAAATTGAATTTGTTTACAATCACCTCATTCAACTTGCTATAGAAAGAGTCAAAGGACTCATCTTCACTCATTTTCAACTCCTCAAACCGAGTGGTCGGCATCTGCAGCTTGGTGTCTTTTACCTTCTTCGTGCCTTCGTAAGGGGTCTCCAATATTTCTCATGCTTCTTTAGCAATGGTAATGTGAGAGATCCTGTGAAATTCATCTGGGTACACACCACAGAAAATAGCATTGAGTGCTTTACTGTTAGCATTAGATGCAGCAAGTGCTGCCTTATCCTATGTGGATTTGGCTTCCTCAGGTCTGGTCCAACCTATCTCAACAGCATCCCAAACAGATTCATCAATAGAACACAGAAAAGCTTTCATGCGAACCTTCCAAAAAGCATAATTACTACCATCAAAATATGGAGGTGCATTTAGGGATTGAGACCGATCCATCTCAAAAGGGAGTCAAGGATCACACAATGGTAATGAAACCACTAGAGGTGTACCCGCTCTGATACCAATTGAAAGTTCAAATATGTGTATAAACACCCTTGAACGTTTAGACCCCAATTTACAAAGTAACCAATTCAAGTTTTATGTCAAACAACTAGTGTGCGGAAAATGAACATAAGTTATAATATAGAATTGGATAAACTATCTAAGCCAAATTAAAATCACAACTCATAGCAGATAATAAAAGGCAAAGATAAAAGGGAAGGAAGATGCAAACACAAAGACAACACGCGATGTGTTATCGAAGAGGAAACCGAAGCCCTCGGCGTAAAACCTCTTCGCCGCCCTCCAAGCGGTAAACAATCCACTAGAAAATGTAGTTGGGATACATGGACAGCAATAGACCCTCCAAGCCTAATCTACCTAGTGCACCTAAGCCCTCCAAGCTTCTTGCTCCAACGAGATTGCGCTAAACCTTTTTCTTTTCTAGCTTCCCGAATTCTGCTACTAGACCATAGCATCAACCAATGTAGATTGGTTCCTTCCTAACTGCTTCCCAGCAAACCAAACAACCTTCTCACAGTGATGAATATGGTGAGAACAAGGTTTTGGTAAAAAACCTCTCAAGGATTTGACAATAGAAAGGAAGAGAGTTGAGGAATTTGAAGAGATTCTAATGTATAGATTGTTGGTGAATCAATCTTGTTTTTCTTTAGGGTTTCTCTCTCAAAATTCTCTCTGGAAGCTCTCATACATTTGTGGGTATAAGGGGTATTTATACTAGAGTGGGAGAGGAATGTGAAACGTCAGGTTTTACAAAACAGGGGTGGCTCGCGACTTGGCCTCGCGACTTGACTAAGTCGCGAGACCTAGTCGCGAGATAACCGTATGTCCAGTTGTCCTGTAGTGCTCTAGCTAGCATGACTGTTCACCTTCTGGCACGCTTGGCACGTGTGCTGCGTTTGGCGGCTTGAAGCCGCGAGCTACCCACGAGAGCAAGTCGCGAGTCTCTGTTTTCTTGCACACTCTTGAGCAATCAACACTCTATCTCACTCACTACCCTTACAACAAACCCACCTAAATACAGGGTTACTAAATGTTGAAATACAAGCAAATTTGGCACTGAATAAAGCCAATAAAATGGTTGATTAAATTTAACCTTACACCCCTCACCAATGTGATTACAATTTATTGAAAGCTTTTCATTTGGTTTCCATTTTTCATACTTTTGATCAAATACAACTCAAATTTTTGATAAGCGATACCATAAACAATTTGATAGAACTTTGACAATTAGGCCTTTGGTTTTGACACCATACATTTCAATACATGTCACTTTCCCTTTTTCTTAGTCAAATACTAGTTTGTACGACTTTTTTACCTCAAAATCTCTTTTCGAGATTGACATTTGTAGAGCTCTTTGAAAGAGAAAAAAATGTGTGGAGATATATAGACACAAGTCTACTCATGTATCAAGATCAAGCAAGACTATTGACCAATCATTCATGACAAGCTTGAAGATCTATTTACAACAATTAAAACATAGATTTTTAGATGTCGCTCACACTTAGAAAATGTGCATACATAACAAGCTAAGCTCATAAATGCATTACGCCATTAGTATAGAGGTACTAGGCCAAACTCACATGTGAAATGTGCTCAAACATATACAATCAAACTTTTTGAATTTTTCACTTTTTATGTGTTTTTGGATTTTTACTCACACAAAACAAAAACATAAAGTAAGATCAAGAACAAAAACAAAAACAATGCATATAAAGAGATGTATGATGTATAAATGCATGACAATGAAGCATCTAATGCATGAAGAGTCCTACAAAAATCGAAAGAATTAGATCAAGGACCAAAAGAGTATAAGTTCAATCATAGGAATCCTTCCTCATCCAAACGGAACGATTGTTTGGAATAAATGTCTTATGAGAAATAAGATGAGAGTTGGAAGAATGAGAACAGGAGATACACATAGACAATGAGGTAAGAGCATTAATCATATGCTTCAACAACTTACCACTTTCAATCAAATCCGGTTTAGCTTGCAAAGCACAACTTCCAAAAAGCTCAAGTTTCTCTTTTCTTTTAATTTTTTTAAGAGCTTAAAACTTAGAGCAATGAGATCTTAGATGACCAAAGGCATCACAATGGTGACAAAGAATGTGTTTAGCTCCACTAGGCTTTTTAGGGAGGGATTTAGCAACATGGTTTTGTTCTTTCTTCAACATGAAACATTGAGGTCATGTGACTGATCACACCACAATGGTGGTAAGTAGAAACAAACTTAGATCCATTTAAATTCCTAGGATGAGACCTAAACGAAGGCTTAGGCTTAAGAGTCTTTCTCTCCACTTTTTGGTTTCTTCTGTGTAAAGGAATGTGTACTGATTTGTCTCTAGAGGTAGAACTCACAATAGGCACAAAATCGGGCACCATAACATGATTGCAACAAAGATTTTCTTCATTTTTAGTAATAGGTTCAGCAATCAAACACTTGACATGCATCTTAAGAGATTCATTTTCACATTTAACATCATCAACTATATTATTAGATAAAACAAGTTTAGCATCTAAGTCCATATTCAAACATTCAAACTCCTTTAGTTTTTCAAGAGAATGTTCAACAAATTTCTTATACTTTTTAACCAATTTATTGGATTCATTGAGCTTAGCAATCAAATCATCATTTTCACAAATGAACTTGCTGAAATTCTCATGAAACTTTTTAGCCTTTTTCTTTAAGAGTTTGACATTTGGAATATCAACAACACCCATAGATTCATGTAACATGTCATCACAATTATAAGGATTAACACTTATAGAGGCATTTTCACAAGCACATGACATGTTACACTCAACAACATCCAAAACATTCATAGAAGCATACAAAACAGTATCCATGGCAAAACACACAATGGGTCAAGGATCACACTTAGGTATTGAAACCAAAATAAGTATACCCGCTCTGATACCAATTGAAAGCTCGGATTTGTGTGAAAACACAAGAACGTGTTTAGACCTCCAATAAAAATTACGGCTAAAATGCGTTTACTCTATCTTAAACTAAGTGTGGAATAAGAGTAAATGAGCGCAAACAACTGATAACACTACCCTAAGCCATATTCATCCAATATCAACAATAAAAGAAAGGCTTAAAGAATAGGAAAAGAGATGCAAACACAAGATAACACCGAGACGTCTTATCGAAGAGGAAACCGAAGAACTCGACAAAAACCTCTTTGCTGCCCTCCAAGCAGTAATTGATCCACTAGAGAATAAAGTTGGAGTACACAAATAACAAAAGACCCTCCAAACCTAGTCTACCTAATGTACTTGAGCCCTTCAAGCTCCTGCTACCAACTGGCTTCTCAGAACCTTGTCTTCTCTAACTTTCTTGGATCCCGCAATTCAGCCTGATTGTATCCGCCAATGAATGGCTCCTTCCAATGCTTCCTAGCAGCACCAAAACCTCATTTTACACTCAGATTGGGTGTGGTAAGTGTTTGGGCTATCAACCTCTCAAGGATTTAGAGATGAAGAGGTAGGAGTAGAAGAAAACCACAAGGAACTGTGTAGATGATTGTAGGTATAACAATCTCTAACTCTCAAATGTATTTTCTAGGGTTTTTCTCTTTGAAAAGCACTCCTTATAATATGTGGGTAATTAGGGTATATATAGTGTGGGTAAAGACTTGGTAAAACAAAACATGACAAGTTTTCCAAACAGAATGTTTCATGAGTATTTCGTGAGAAGGCTTTACACACGAGACACTCGCGAAATCCTTTAGGCTGGCATGACTCTTCACCTTTCAGTCATGTGCTCTACAAGTGGCTATTTCACGGGTTAGCTTCTCGCGAGACATTCGCAAAATCCACTTGTTCATCCTTTTAAGCTTAAGTCTTCACATTCTCTCATACTCATCCCTTACAATTAAAAAGCCACATAAATACAGGGAAAATATGATTGAAGAAATTACAATCAAATTTGGCACAAAATTAAAGCCAACACAAAATAGTTGTAAATTACAACTTTACATCCTTTGATATCTTTGGACCAAATGGCAATGTCCCCACCAACCCTCCCCTTCCCAGTTAGTTGAAGTAGAGGCAAAATCAATGTTTGAATCCCATGTCTCAACAGTGTCAATTGTTTAATTTTCTATTGATAAAAACCATTATTTCTCAACTTAAACTTTTAGTTCACTACAAGTTTCGATCCAAGCTCCTTATAAATGGATGCATATTCCTTCATTTTGGAAATCCTGGAGTTTGTTGTTGTTGGAACTTCTTGTTGTTTTGTTAAAATGGGAGTAATAGTAATAGCTCATGGCATTCTTCATTTTATTAGTACAGCCTTATGGTTGCCTAATCAGAGTAATGGTTTTGGCTATTTATCATGGAAAACAACCAATGATCCAGTAAAAGACTTGTTTGTCTATCATTCTAAGTATAATCATTACAATAGGTGGGAGAAAAAGACACACACAGATTGCAATTCCTGCATAATTTTTAACTGGTCATCTAAAGCTCTACTACTTGATATGATTAAAATCATATACCAGTAATTTTTGGCTTTATCCATGTCGATGATGAGCAATATGTTGGATAGAAAAAATTAGTATCAATTCCTTAGGGTTTGCATACTGCATAGTATCTTGCGGACTGTAACAGTTAGTTGAGTGGATTCATTCAACTGGCTCATTAGGAACTTATAAAGTTGTAGGTGAGTAGCAACATATTCAATTTGCTCAAACTCGCTTACCTACTTAACTAATTGTTGAACAAATATCAATGACTTTATATGTAGGGGTAAGGATGCCTACCAATCACCACTCCCAACCCCACAAAAATGCGATCTTTGTGCACTAGGTATGATCTTTTTAATATATAGGTCACATTTGGTGATCATTTTAATAACTTGTTTGTCTCAGTCAGGTTTGAGAAAGAAAAAGTGGAGTATAAAAGAAGGCTTCAGGGGTGGTAAAACTGGTTTCGTCACATTGACATCGAAACAGACTGATTGGTCTCATAAAGGAAATATATTCTTTACATGTTATGGTCCATATAGTTTGAGAGGTATTTATATCTAGGTTTGTGGTCAAACTTGGTCTTTTCCCCCTCTGTTTGTGTGTAATTTTTCTATATAAGTTGTTAGTCTTTTATTTTTTAATCTAGATAAGTTGTTAGTTTAAGCTTCTGTTAACAGTCTTAAAGCCTATCACAAAGTTGTCTCTAGGGCTCTAAATATGCTCCTTAAGAAGTTAAGAGTTTCTGTGAACTTTTGTAGCCTACCTCTTTGTGCGGACAAAGAAGAAAGATGAGCACATATAAGAAGAAGGTGCAACTCCAGTTTCAATCTCTGCTGCTAAAACTGCTCCTATTGCTGAAAAAACTTTACACTCACCATCCATCACAAAACCTGTGAAGTTGCAGGAGCCAATTCCAGAGGATCAGCAGTGCGAACTTTTCAAGTGGATGTTGGAAGAGAAAAGGAAGATCAAACCAAAAGATCCTGAAGAAAAGAAGTGCATTGATGAAGAGAAAGCCATTCTCAAACAGTTTATCCGAGCGAAACATATCCCTAGGACCTAATTATTTAACACTTGCTCTCAAATTTAGAGACTACTAACATAATTTTCTTTCTTTTTAAATGAAGTTTAGTTTATCCTTATTTCAAATATCTTCTAAGTTCTTTAAATCATTGTTGTTCAATGCAAAGGATAATGTTGATATTAGTCAGTAAAAGATAGCACCAAGTCGCAACTGGATACATCTGCTCTGCTAATTGAAGAGCAGATGACTCCTTTCTCTTTTTCATGTAACAAGTATTGCATCATATGATATTTTGTTTTAGGTGAGGACTCAAGGGGATCATATTCATAGAGGGTAGGGTCACAACTTAGCCCAAATCACTCAGATTGATGGCTAAGCCATCAGCCCTCAACTAAAAGACAACAACTGAAAATGATAATAACAAATAGCTCTCTGCTTCATTGTTTTCAATGACCTTAGGATACAATTGCTGACCATAGTTACTACTATTATGTTTATGTTGGTGGGCTGGACTGGGATTAATTTACTATCCTCTTTCAAACCAGCTCTTGCACTATACCACTCACATCGACAAGCTCTAGAAGCCTTTTGAATCAATAGCAGAGGTTATTTTTTTTTGTTCAAAAGATTCAAAGCCATTCATTGTCCAAAATTCGACTATGCATATTTAATTAATGAATACTAATAATTAAAAATCAAATTAAAGAATTTTTAATTTAATTAGGATTTTTTTTTTTTTTAAATTTGGGTTGCTTTAACCCATGAGAGTCAAGAGTATTAGCTCTAAACTAATTAATTTAATTTTTCATGATTTAATTACTCAAAAAAAAGAAAAAAGAAGAAAAAAGAAAAAAAATTAGTTTATTTTTTTATTCTCTTTCAATAACTTAAAACAAAACAAAAAAAAAAAAAAAAAATCTTTTGAAAGAAAGTTTTTAAACTTTTGAGTTTTCAGATATGTATTTCAAGAAAAGTTAGAATTAGTTTTAAATTTTGCTTTTTTTTTTTTTTTCAATATCTCTTATAAAATTCAACCTAAATATTTTCTTTTTGTGTAATAGTTACTAATTTATGCTATTAATATCTGTTCGTTAAAATCATTTATTTTATTATCCTTTTTTATTTCTTTAAAAATATTAAATATTAACTTTGTTGTTTATTAATTTTAAAATTTCTTATGCCACATGAGTACACAATTTTTGTGAAAAGTAAATATTTATGAATACAAATCTTCTATACTATTTTTTATGTACCACTCTATGTTCCACTAATTAATATAGTATTTGTTATGTTTTGATTTCATTTTCCTTATAAAATAACTGAAATTTAAAATGAGAAGCGATAATACACGGAAAGTAGTAACCGGTAGAATATAAAATCATACAGAGAATTTGCCTTCTATATTTATCCATGTTGGTTTCTGACTGCTTCATAACGAAACAGAGAGCATCATTGTATAAATAAAACGTTTGAAAAAAAAAGAAGACATTCATCACAACCTGGAAGGAGTAGTGTTGGGACCATACTGTGCCTGAGTAATATGTTAATTCTTGTTATAAATTATGATTCACACCTATCCACTGCCTTATTTCTTTATCTGACGTTGAAAATTTTTGCTTTGTATGATTTATGTAAAGAATATATGTGTAAATTCATTTCTTTAAAATGATTTCGCAATAGTTCTCAAGGTTTATAAATTTTAGAAATCTTCTTTCATAGTCTTAGAGATTTTTACCACTGGGGGTTGGAATTCTAATGATTTTAACTGACAATGTAATATCTAAACTGTATTGCTAATCCTGCATATCTAGTAGTGGGTCATTGACTTATCCTCAACTTGCAAGTTATTTTTTCTTTTTTTGACATTGGTGAGATAATGTTTGTACCTACTTGACAACAGATTATGTTATTGAAGAGATTACAAAAGCTGGCTTTGTTGAACCTACCCCTATTCAAGCTCAAGGATGGCCAATGGCTCTAAGGGGTCAGGGAAGACACTTGCCTACCTGTTGCCTGCCATTGTCCATGTTAATGCCCAGCCAATTCTTTGTAAGGGTGTAATGTTTGGGTTGATTTACTCTTAATATGATCTTGATATATATGCCTCTGTTTATATTTTGTCAACCTCTGGAAATATGTTTCGTTGATCCCCATTATATTTTTCAGCTCCTGGAGATGGCCCAATTGTGTTGGTATTAGCTCCAACCCGTGAACTTGCTGTTCAAATACAAAATGAATGTACTAAATTTGGTGCATCATCAAAAATTAAAAATACATGCATATATGGTGGGATTCCAAAGGGACCTCAAGTTCGTGATCTTCAGAAAGGTAGGTTGTCAATTGAGTTTTAGACAACTTTTCATTTCTTGCTGTATTTTGATTTCCATGAACTGGCTCTCCTGTGATAGGTAGTTACCATGTGAGTTGACTTAGCTATTTTTTATTACTTTCATTTCTAAGTTTATATAGTTGCTTACTATTTTTGATTTTGTTAATGTCAAATTTATTCCTTTTCTGGACCAGGCGTTGAAATTGTAATTGCGACACCTGGGAGGTTGATTGCGGAGGGTTACATATCTTGTGTTGGATGAGGATGTTACATATGGGTTTTGAGCCTCAGATTCGAAACCTTGTTTCTCAGGTTTGAATTGTGCCTTGCTGTTTGAAACTTATGTCATGATCATTACTGTGCCTTTATCTCTGTTACAAAAATAATTTTTGACAGATGATTGTTTCCCCTAGCTCTCATATTTCCTCTTCCTCGTGCCTTTCTGTCTCCTGCTTTCATTTATGGATTAGGTCTGTTAGAAAAGAAGGGCAGATTAGCAGATGTCTGATCTGAAATAGCTTGGCTGAACTGAGTTCTTGAACAGTGTGGAAGTTCTAATTGTTGGTTTAGAATCCCAATTTGACTTCTAGTACTTAATTGCAGGTCTTGTCCAATAGAACTTGAACTTGTAACAAGAACTTATTAGATTATTTTTTGTATATATATATTTGGAGCTTTCGAAGGCCGTATCATTAATGAAGCCTCTTGCTTACTTCCCTACCAAAGAGAAGATATGATGTAGACAATAAAGAGATTGAGGAAAAGCAAGTATAAAAAAAAAAAGATAGATTTGTGGTCTCGTTTAGATGTGGGGCCTTCTTGGAACATTTCATAGGCTACTTTAATTATTATTGAGTTTTAGTATTAAGTTTCTTCAAGATAGAAAGCTACCGTTTTAGTTTTAATTAATTTTTACTGGAATAAATCTCATAAAAGAATACGTGTGGCCTACTTTGACTAATTTGTTAAGAATCCGTAGCCAATCCCAAAAAATTTGGGACTAAGGCTTGCTTGTTGGTGTAGAATAAGGGCAATCTGTTAAATTCCATTTTTTCAGGAATGGCTGTTCTTGTCTCTACCAAAGGCCCATGAGTCTTATTTTGTGTTTTGAGTCATTTTTGTATTTGGTTTAGAAGTTCTAAAGTACCTTTTCTAGTTATTAGTAGTCATAGTGTTTTTTAGGAGTCCTAGTGTTTTAGGAAAAGATTTTGGATTTAGTAATTTCCCTTCTTTTAGTCAATAGCATTCATAGTGAGATTGATTTTAATAAAATTCCAGAAGCTTATTTTAAGGTTTAAAGATTTTAGTAATTGCCCATGTGGTAGTGTAGTGTTTATCTTATTTCTTGTTCAACCCACTATTTTAACACCTAACAGCCATCATACATATTCAAAACCCAATATTTTTATTACTGAAACCTACCTAAGAGAGTGTAAATCATTGGTTGAATTTTCAAATTTTCACTAACAAGGGGAAATCTCTAAACGTTGCTTACCCTCCAGTATTTTGCTTAATTTTTTGCCTATTCATAATATTAGCCATATACTCTTGTTTACTTGAAAAGCTATTGGCTTTAAAGACTAAAGTTACCAACATTTAATCATATACATGCACATAGTTGTTAGTATTGTGCAATACGTATAATATGAATAGGTGTGTATTGACCATGCTTATGAATCTGATGATACATATATTTGTATTGTATGAATCATATTGATTGTGTATGATTTATAGACAAGTGAGTTTAAATTTGGTTTTTTTGTTAAAATTTGTGCTTTGACTTGAGTCCAACTAGTGATTGGATTTGTTTTTAACAAACAATTATGGGATACTTGGTTGAGGCCAATAAAATAAGGTCCATGGAGTTTTTTTAAATTTAATTTAATTTTATAATTGTTTAGATTTAATAAATGCTTCATTCTAGGATTGACCCTGGTCCTGGGATACTGATTGCTTTAATGATCACTTTGTAATGTTTATGCCCAGTTGCAAGTGTACAAATGTGGTATTTTGAAGATGCCAGCTAATCCACTGTTAAGTATCACTGATGGCAATGCAATGGGCCCTTTACCTCCCTCCTAATGTTTTGTTCAATGCAGATTCGCCCAGATCGTCAAACTTTGCACTGGAGTGCTACCTGGCCTAAAGAGGTTGAACAACTTGCTAGACAGTTTCTTTACAACCCGTACAAAGTAAGGTGCTCTAACTTAATTTTGCTACTGCCTACCGCAGTTGTGGGATTTCTTCTGTTAGTATATATTCTTTTCTGTGTTTTGTTTTTATTTTATACTTTTCATGTGTGTAGTTGCCAGTCATAACTCATATGTCATTTTACTTGTTTTGAGGCAGCTTGTTTTTTGTGAATTTTCTCCTACTCCTCCCCCCGCTTTCCTTTTTCTTGAAACTGAGGGTAATTTCCCCGGTTTAATGGCTTGGTTTGTAATTTCTAGAGTTCTGGAGGGCATATGCCCTTTTTTTTTTCTCTCTCCAAAAAGGGCATATGCCCTTTTTGAAAGTTCCTGCTTTTGTGGTATGTGTATCTGTTTGTAATGTGCGATTATGTTATGTGATTGGCTCTTATCTTGGACTTTGCATAGGTGATAATAGGATCTCAAGATTTGAAAGCTAACCATGCTATACGCCAGCACGTTGACATTGTTTCTGAAAACCAGAAATATAACAAGTAGGCCCCATTTCTATTTTGTTCTTGTATATTCTAATTTCTTCAAGTTCTCATCATATGAGATTTGATGTGGTCATTTTACTGATAGGTTTGATTTTCCAGATTGGTTAAATTGCTGGAGGATATCATGGATGGCAGCCGAATATTGATCTTCATGGATACCAAGAAAGGATGTGATCAGATTACCCGGCAGCTTCGTATGGATGGCTGGCCAGCTCTTTCAATTCATGGAGATAAAAGTCAAGCAGAGAGGGATTGGGTCCTCTCAGAGTTTAAAGCTGGCAAGAGTCCTATAATGACTGCTACGGATGTTGCAGCTCGTGGTTTAGGTATGGAGATAAAACTCTTAAAGCTTGTTCAAAGACTTGATAGAAATTCTATTTTAGTACAGGAAATTGTGTTGGTAAACGATTTACTAATAGCACTCATCGACAGCATCTCATTTTGGAAGGAAATTATTATCTGATCTTCTTGTTGTCCCTAATTTAAGTCTTCTTTTAATTTTATTGGATGGGCTTTATGGTATAATCGACCATTGGATTTCTTCCTTTTGAGCTGTGTCTTACGTTATTATCTTTCAAGCGGTTTTTTTTAGGTACAGTTTTAGTATTAATCATGTTTTCATTGATAAAACAGATGCAAACCATTTCACTCAGCTCTTTGCTGCGTATGTTGGATATTTACCTTTATTTTTATTTGCACTCATTTGTTATGTTTTCTATCCTAATGCTTGTACTCCGTTATTTTGAAAGATTCATTTTTTTAGTTATTGCTTTGCTATATTTAGTGATCTCTAAATTGTCTCATGAACACCTTTTTTTACCTAAGTTGGTGTTATTTGTCACATGGATCCTACTTGTATGTTTGTTTGAGCTA
Organism: Quercus tomentella; assembly: GCA_028535165.1. Taxonomy (NCBI): domain Eukaryota; kingdom Viridiplantae; phylum Streptophyta; class Magnoliopsida; order Fagales; family Fagaceae; genus Quercus; species Quercus tomentella. The sequence goes on along the minus strand of JAPQVY010000068.1, from coordinate 72,576,130 downwards.
CTTGTTTTCATGTCTATGGATATTGGATATTGCCCTTGAACACTTCCCCTCTGTGCATAATTGTTGCCAGAAAATGGTTTCTGGGGGTATTCATCTGACATTTTGTATTTATTTGCTACAACAACACACTAGCATACATGCAGAAATGTGTTGAGATCATAGATTCTCTTATCTAAATAAGCTTCTGATGTGAGAGATCGTTGGCCTAATGCATTTCTTTTAACTTATAATGCTCTTTTGTTTTGTGGCAGATTTGAAGGACGTGAAATATGTGATAAATTATGACTTCCCTGGATCCCTTGAGGACTATGTTCACCGTATTGGTCGAACAGGAAGGGCCGGGGCAAAAGGAACTGCATACACTTTCTTCACCGCTGCAAATGCTAGATTTGCAAAGGAACTCATCAGCATACTTGAGGAAGCTGGACAGAAGGTCAGTCCTGATTTGGGGCGTGGTGCGCCTCCTCCTCCGTCAGGTTAGTTGGCTAGCTTGAATATTCTTAGACACGCACGCACATACACACGTGCACACTTGTCGTGGTGTTTACATGTATGAGTGCGTGAATTTGATTATTAAAGTTGACTGTTTCAATGAATATCAACCAACCAGGTCATGGGGGTTTTCAAGATCGTGGGAGGGGTCATGGTAGTGGGCGCTTATGGAACTAACTATTGAAGGTAAACCGGTTCTCACGTTGTATTTTGGAGGGAAACATTTAACATGTATGATTAGACGATAGGAGTTTAAATGTCTTTTTTCATTTATGTTGAATTTTTGTTCAATTATGTAGAGGACTAACTGTAGTTAGTGTTGGACTATGTAAGATAAAACATTTGTTTATATCATTAAAGGTTTTGAGGAAGAAGATAACAATTGTATTTTCATTTTGCTTTGCCTTAAAGTAGTGGAAGTATGCACAAAAGAAAGTCTACTTCAACACTAAGCAACTCATTAGGTTGGTATCAAAGCAACCCTGGTTTGGAACATTGGAAAGTTGCGAAAAAGGTTGAGATACTTACAAGGAACCAATGATTACAGGTTGACTTACATGCATGTTAATCAGTTGGAGGTGATTGGTTACCCAAATGCGAAAAAAGGTTGAGATACTTACAAGGAACCAATGATTACAGGTTGACTTACATGCATATTAATCAGTTGGAAGTGATTGGTTACCCAAATTCCAATTTTACCGGATGTGTAGACACAAGAAAGTCTTACTACAGCATATAATTTATTTTTTATGTTTTGGAGATATATCTTAGAGAATTACTAAACACAATTTTTGCTTAATCTACCATGGAGGCTATTGAATACTATGGAGCTACTACACACGCATTATAGTTAAGCAATTTTATCACCGGTCTCAAAATTCTAGTTATTGAATACTATGAAGCTACAACACATGCATTATTTATGTTCAAAATTTTTTTTATCACAAATCTCAAGATTTTCAATTCTATATCAAGACCTTTCAAATTTTTCTGTGACAATTTGATTGCATTTTTCTTCTCTAAGAATAATAAAAGTGGAAGCCAAAAGTAAGCATATTAACATAAAGTACACTATTGTTAGAGAGAATGTTAAAGAAACAAAAGGTGTCTAAAAAGCATATTACCATTGAGCTATTGATTATTGATCCCATAAGGCCATAACTAAAGGTTTGTTGGCCAAACAATATAAGTCACGTTGAACACGTGGGGCTTGTTAGCTTTATTTGATGTTTAATTTCTCTTTATTTGTTTCGTATTTGAGAAGTGTTGTGTTTCACAATATTTTCATAACAAATCATAAGTGATAAGTTGTTATTGGTTTTAACTTAAACATACCACTGAAATTCCTTTGTAACCTGTCAATAATAACTTGTAACAATCTGTTACTTAAAATTTGTTATGAAAATGTTGTGGACTTAACGTCTCCTTTTATATTTAGACACTTATTTGGTTATTTGTAGAGAATAAGGCAAAATATTTATTGTATAAATATAACGAGAGTTTTCTTCATGGTGTATATATGAAAGGAAGACTCGAATGATTAATAGGTAGTCCATTTATTAAGAATTAAGAGCTTATAAAGTACTCACATAGTACCATAAATTGTAATACATGGAATAGTAATTTTAATTAAGAGTTTTACCGCTATGTTTTATGTATTGGATAGTTTATTAGAGTAGGAGAATTTCACAACTAGACAATAAAAGTAATATCCTAAGTATATTACAATGACCGTCACTCTTCAAGATATTTAAATGGCATGTGGGCTAAGTGAGAGAATGTAAGGATGCTTATTGTCACCCGCACACAATTTCTAATTGATTAATTACAATATACTTGGATTTATTTTAGACTGATAGATAAAGAACACTTTCTAGGAGTATGTTAACATCACTTGAGATGTCATTTAGTGAATAAACACTATAAAGTAACTCTTAATTAAACTTTTTGATGGCAGGAGTATTCTAACCTTTAAAAATATACATTCTCGGTTTAAGGTGTAGAGTAGTTTCTTTCACAACTCATTCTTTTGCGGTGAGATTTTATTTACAAATCATTTGAACAATATATCTGTAGGTATTATTTCTATTGTTATTATTTCCTTCCACTGCTTTAGATTTCTTACATCCAATTGATGCTTACCGTCACTGCATTGGGAGGTTTTGGTCATTGGATTTGAAGGAATTACTCTTTTTATGCATTTTCTTATTTACTTTAATTGTGGATTATTTTGGCCTTGCCCACTTTAATTTTTATTTTTATTTTTATTTCTGGTGAAATGTGAGATGGGTTTTGATTTTGTAAATTAATTTTAGTGGAATTTATTTTGTACCTTCTTCCAAGAGAGGGTTAGTTTTATCTTCTTATTTCTTCATTTTCGATCTTAATCTTATGGAAAATATATCAATGGGAGGGTTTATGATCTCAATTTTATGTTCAATATCATATACTATATAATAAAAGTTAGACTTAGACGCTGTGGTTGCGCCAAGCGGTTTCATCAAATTGCAGAAATTTTATTAAGTTTCTATTTAAAAAAATTAAATTTAGTTATTTGGTGGCATACAACTATTGTACCTAAGAGACCTAATCAGTTTGAATAGCAAAAACTAAACTACAACCAAGAATCCTAACTTGATTATAAACCAAATTTTACAATAATTTTTTAGATAAAAACAACTATTTATTTGTTCTTACTACAATTTCTAATTTAATAAAAAATTGCAATTGAAGTGAAGTTAATTATATGAATAAGTCCTTATTGGTTTCTTTACCAACAAATAAATTCATAAAGGGTGCTCAGTTATTGGTTTAATGTATATATTAGAAACCAACTAAACAATTCAAGGTTCTTATCAATTTTTATATTCAGCAATCAGTTTGGCCTTTTGCTTTTTCGTGTATAAATTATCATCAAATTTTTATTTTCATATTTATCTTCAAGTATATCTAATAACTTTATGAGATTTTATATCAAAGTTTAACTTGAAACACTACTATCTCTTAATGGTAAAACCAATCGAGAAAAAAAATTATATTATATATTTCTATTCGCCCAAGAGCAAGGAGTAATAGAGTACGATAAGAGAAAACAATCAAGTAGCACATGAACTTGCATAATTTGTTTTCCTTAGAATAAAACTATAATGAAGAGGATGTTTGTATTAAGTTTATGCTTGCACTAGCAGGTGGACATATCAATGATATCATACCAACTAATCAAAAAGTCGTGTAATCAAGATAGCATTGTTTATCCTTGAGAAATTTTTATTCAAGGTTTCACAACCCCTACTCCCACATCAATATGTGATACCTCCTTATAATTTTCTAGAATTTTTAAATTTTTGGGTTTTTTGATAGAGTTTTAACCTATGGAGTCCGTTTATGATAATTGTGCTATTTATTATCGGATCAAGACACCAATGAGTTTTTAGTATTGATGGAGATTGAATCCTAGATGCGGTACCTTTTTTTGTTATGTTACATTTTTTGTGCTAATGGATTATGGATGTGGTACGTTTTTCTCTATTATTAGTGCAGTCTTTATCAATTTCAGTCTCAGGCTCTCAACCAAAATATCCTTCTAGTAATACCCTTTCTCTTAGCTTATATTGTTTTTTTTTTTTTTTTGGTGTTTTTTTTTTCCTAGAATAAACTTCTTACTAAAAAAATACATTGTTTGCAGCTTTGTTTTTATTTTCCCCTATTATTATTAATTCTCAAATATGATAAGGAGACTGTACTTTTTGTAGCTAAACAATACTTTAAGGATGCCTACAATGAATGCTACAAGTTCTCTTTTTGTACTATTTTAATATGTTGTATTTCAATATAGTTTTGAAGAATCTGAATTCAACCTTGATAAGAAAGAGAAAAAGATTGAGTCATTGCATTTGGTTAATTTTGACATTTATAAAGATTGAAAAAGAATAGTTTAGAAAAAAAAATTATTTGTTGTTAATATTAAGATTTATGTTAGAATGATAACATTTACCATTGGTAAACTTTGAATATGTATTTACTATTGGTTAACTTTGAATGTATATAAATATTAATTGATATAAATGGAAAATTAATATTTCAGATACATGTTGGACATGCAAGTTGGAGACACAACAGAACTTGCAAATATGCAAGTCTAAATAAGCATACAAATATGCCAAAGAATCAAATGCAAGGCATAAAAACAGAGGGAGACAGAGAGAGAGAAAAGTACTTGCTATGCAACTTTCCAATATGGAAGAAGAGATAAGAATGATAGAAATATGTTATTTATTTAATTAAAATAATTCTATCAAACTTTGATGGGTTTCTCACTATTGTTTTGAATATATAATTTTTATGAATATATATAAAAGTAATCATGTGGGGTCATAAAGCCCAGTGACATACACCCACCTTTCGTACTGGGCTTGAGGCCCATGTCAAGGTCTAGAATCGTGTGTGAAGAAGACAATGGTAATCATGGTGACCCAGAAAACCGTGCTGAGGACAACTTTGTCCTCGACTAACAGAAGCCAAGGTAGAAGAAAAGTGATTTACCGACAAAGACAATCTTCCAAAGCAGTCCAAGGAAAAAGATAGGTACAACAAGTAAGCACATTGGAGCATGGTGGTAGAGCAATTCTAGGAAAAGCTGCTACCTCCATATTAAATGCTCCATAACTAATACTCTGGCCGCATTAATGTGGAAATGATACCTGAGCAGTGGCTTTTCAGACTCACAGCTACTACCTAAGAGCATTGGGAGGAGGTTGATGTGACAAAGACCGACAACATCAGATCCGACCTGCACGTGTATGGTGAAGATGAAGAAGGAAAGTAGTATATAAGGAAGAAGGAGCCCTAAGAAAAGGGATTAGAGATTTTACCAGAAGACACACTGTAGCAATCTGAACTAACTTTGTAACCATTACCACTGTCACTCAAGAAATAATAAGTTGAAGCTCCTCGGACTAGTGCCGAGGACTGAATTGCTTGCTCAAGTCCATATTTGTTTTACTTGTTCATTCTTTAAATCTTCTCCAACTGTTGTTACACTCATTAAAGCCCAGTTCTTCTATCCACCCTCTACAAATTTATTGTATTGAACTTGCTGGGCTTGAATTCACTTATCCCTCAGGAATAGTGCTCAAATCCAGTCCCTACAAATCATAATGATGTGATTTAATCTCAAATTTTAATATTTCATTCACCTCAAATTCTATTAAATGTTTCAAGTAATTTAAAATAAATTAAATATTTTGATTATATATCATAATTTTATGTTTTAATATGTAAAATTTATATACTACACACTATGTATGCACAAAGTGACTCAATATATGTATGTATACATGTTGCAAAATTAATTTGTTTTTATCGGGTCCGTTTGGATACAACTTATTTTTGCTGAAATTGAAAACTGAAAACTAAAAACACTGTAGCAAAATAATTTTTAAATATGTGAATAGTATCGTGAGACCCATTTTTAATATTTTTAAATGCATGAACAGTTTGTGAATAGTAAAATTTGTTTCTAAAAGCTGAACGTGTGGAAAAAAAATAAAATAAAAGAAAGAAAGAAAGAAAGAAAGGAGCAAAACGCAAACGCCAAACGTGGACAAACGCAAATCCAAATGGCGCTATCGTGTGACTCACAAATTATTAATATAGTTTTAAAATATATAACTTTTAATTAAGCCGTGCATCGCACAGACATAATATTAGTATATATAAAAGAATATTAGAGAGTTTGAGATTGTGCCATATGGCGCATTTCTTGAAGTTCTTTTTATTTAGGGTTCTAAATTTAAAAAGTTTGCATTTATATTAAAGTATTAATTCATTAAATCAGACAACAGAGTAAATGCATATATTAATTATTTATGATTGTGCATTAATTATTTATATCAAATAAATTTATATGATTATTTTTATAAACTCTATATAAGAGATAATTTTTAGTTGGAATAATAATAATAATAAATTTAGAATATGACATTCTTACTCATGTTTAGATTCTTTGACGACAATTGACACAAAAGACATAAAAAATTAAATATTCGTGAATTCACTAAAATAAATCTTAGTCTTTTAAATTTCCCAACGCTTTTCAGTCATATGTAATATATGTATATATGCGTGTGTGTGTGTGTGTGTGTGTGTGTGTGTGTGTGTGTGTGTGTGTGTGTGTGTGTAATAGAATAAATATATTATTTTGTTATAGCATAATGACATTTTATTATAATTTTTCTAAGATTTGTATGAAAACAAAATTTTTTTTATATGAGAAACAAATGAAACACCATATCATGCAATAATTGAAGCAATGTCCAATAGAGGGGGGGAAAAATTAGTAACACACAATCAAGAAGGTAAAAAAAAAATAATAAATAAAAAATTGAAGGATATATGCATTTTTTATTAGGCATGAAACATGCTTATCTATATTAAACACTATATCATGCAATTTGCAATTTGTGAACACACACACACACATATATATAGTGTGTTTTCTATTTTGTCTATAAAATAACTAAAGATTACAATTTTTTACAAGGAAATTTATTCAAAAATTTTTCTTATACATCAATAGTTGGGGGATCTGAATCATGAATGTTTTTATTGGAAATTGAAGTACCAACCAATTAAGTTACAAGATTCTTAGTAAACTTATTGAAATATTGGAGAAAATTAATAACAATTTTTTTTTAGCTAGTTTACTTTAATTGTTGGTTATTTTGGCCTTGCCCACTTTGATTTTTATTTATTTTTATTTCCACTGAAATGTGAGATGGTTTTTGATTTTGTAAATTAATTTGAGTGGAATTTATTTTGTACCATCTTTCAAGAGAGGGTTAGTTTTATGATCTTATTTCTTCATTTTCGATCTTAATCTTATGTAAAATGTATCAGTGGGAGGGTTACGATCTCAATCTTACGTAAAATGTATCGGTAGGAGGTTTTTGGCTTGCCTTTCTTATATTGATTTGCACTTGTCAAAAAAAATTGATTTGTCAATCCTTTCAAGTGAAAATTTGTACCTTGACTTAGTTGTTGAGTTTTTTTTATTGGACTCGCCATCATAATGGTTGTATTCCGCATAGTGGTGGGTGGGATTATTAGAGCTATGGATTAAAAAATTGACTAATTATGTTTTGTTACTTTTATTTATTTAAAAAGAGGAGACAATTCATAAGAAAAATCTTTATTTTTTGAAAATTTTCAGTTTCAATTGTTAATTATTATTAATTCATGGTTTAAATAATTATAAATTAAAATTTTATATTACATCACGAAATTGACCGCTGATTAAATCCAATAGACTAAAAAAGTGAGAAACCATCTTCTTGTTTCTTATATTCTTTGTTTGATTTGATTTTTAAAACCTTGCTAAGGGAATAAAATGAAATTGGAGAAAAATATATAAGCTTATCAAAAACAATATATATATATATATATATATATATATATCTTCTTCTTTTCTTTTTTTTCCTTTTTTTTTTTCTGTATATTAAGAAGATTCAAAAAGTTAATTATTTTTTTTCACTGTAAAAAATACCCCTAATTTAATTAACTTATCATTATTCTATGCGGTTGAAATAGTAAATTAAAAATTAAAAATATATATAAAAAGCACTCAAAAAAACTTCCTAATTGACAATAAAATAAGAAACTACACACGTTAAGTTTAAAAAAAAAAAAAAAAAAAAAAAAAAAAAAAATCCACACAGAAGTACAGAAACAATTACAACTTCATGTGCTTCTAAAAGAAAATTACAACATGTAAAAAAACTTCTTTCATCTATTCCTCCATTCTTCCCCTTTTCAACTTTGTGGAATGTGATGAAGCGTGAATTCGTCAGTCGAGATAGGCAGATGGAACCAACCTCCTGTCAACGCGAATGTATCCTCTGAGATGATCACCAGTGTGGTGCCTGCCACAACGCTTCCAATGCCAAAGTTAGAACAGGAAAGCACTTTGGGAAATGAAATAGATAAGCAAGATAACAATGGGTGTTTCTTAGAGTGTGTATATGTACCTTCTGTTGACAATGTGAGGGCTTTATAGATGTGGCTTTGGTTGCTAGCCGTTGTGATGTTAATGTCTTTCTTAGTAATGCCTCCTGCCCAATAATGGGGCTTTTAATAGGCTCCTAACGGTCTGCCTGGCTGGTTTCGTAACTGCCCAAGTCACCGGCTGACTATATTGAATGATGACTGGTTTCTTCGTCATTCGGAATGACCTCGTCATGAGTGTTGACTTCTTCTAGGGGACGTAATCTCGTCACTCCCATCAGTTGCCCCCTAGGTTCTGTGGTCGTCTGTGACATGTCATGAGGACCATAGAAGATGAAAAGTTTTCCTGAGCTGTCTGTGACTTTTGGGGTTCTGCTCCGAATTTAATGTGTAGTGGCGGCGCAACACGCAATGTGGCCACGTGGCGCATGCTGATCGATGGCGTTAATGGCATGACCCTTGGGTTTCCTGCTATTTTTCAATTTCCTTGGGTCTTGGTTTCAAAACTTTCTTTTCCTTCACTTTAATCATTTGCTCTGAGTTTTATTTTTCCCGTTTATTCCTGCGATCGTTCCGATCCTGCTCCGGCGACGTTTTTTTCGAATTTTTCTGGATTCAATCGTTTATTCTTCAAGGTACGTTCCCCTTTTCTTCCTCTTCTATTCTCTTTTCCTTCACAATCTATTATAAGATCCTGATTTTTCTTTGCCCTTTGCTTTGCTGTGGTTGTGGTTGTTTTTCGGGTCTTTATGATTTTATTCCCCTTTTCATGGTTAGTTCTTCTGAGGTTAGGGTAGCTTGCCCCTCAGTCTCTTTCTTTTTTGTTCGCTTAGGGGCAGCTTTAGGTGTTTCTAGTGACTTCTTTCCTTTGGTTGGGGATTTTGTATTTGAAGGTTGTGGGTTGAGTGTAGTGTTAGGGGAGTTATCTCCAATATTAGGCCAATCACTTGCTTGGTTTGAGGGTGAAGCGAGGAGGATGTCGGAGGTGAGATCTAGCGACCTTGAAACTAGGTTGTCGTCTAGCGACGGCCCAGTGGAGGGTGATACGGTCGTCTCTGCCCCTCGCCCAGTTAGGGCTTTCTTTGCCCTCGGGGAGGCATGCGGGCTGGACACTAATACCATGGCTAGGTTTAAGTATAGATTTCAATTCCCTGAACGGGTTCATGTTTGTCGGCCTAGTAGTGAGGTTCGGGCATGCCATTTCTTCCCTGGTAAGGTATGCTTCTACGAGGCTACTTTCACTTGTGGGCTTAGGCTTCCTATCCATCCATTGGTGTTGGAGTTTTTAGGTTATTTTGGCATTGCTCCCGGGCAGCTTATGCCTAATTCATGGAGAATAGTGATCAATTCTATGGAAATATGGTTGGCCGCTAACGGGGATATGATCAAGGTGAGTGAGCTTGTCTACTTTACCGTTTAAAAGAGTCAAAAGAGTATGGGTATTATGAGTTAGTACCTTGGGCGAGGAGGACTAGGATCGTCAAAGGTTTACCCTCGTCATTTAGGTATTGGAAGTCCCGTTTCTTTTTCGTGTCAGGGGACTATTTTGAGACCCCTTCTAGCGAGGCTTGGGGTGATATCCCAAGGTTGCTCCGCCAGTGGGGAACCTCGAACTTAGGTGCATCAATGTTTCTCCTCATCGATTAATTTTTCATTCTGCTTATGTGGCCGCCTCTAACTCTTGTAGCTAACTCTTTGGCAGTTAAGAGATGTCCTAAGTTATAGAGCAAATACCAAGATTGCATTGAAAAGGTGATAGAGTACGCCAGGACGATTAAAAGCTGGAAGGACCTGGTAGATCCACGGATGCTTTCATTTTATTGCTTAGGCCCAGACCCATCTCCCTACATCTTGCGCAACATCGACATCGAGGGAAAAAAGAGTAAGTGTTGACTTCGTCAGTGTTAACTTCCCCTTAAGCACCATTTTTTTTTTATGTGTTTTCCTTTTTGCAGAGATGACGATTGAATTCAACAAGTACATGTATGCCAAGATAAGGTCGAAGAAGGACGAACCTTTGTCCAGTATTGGGAAGAAAGGAGTGCGCGTGACTAGGAAAGGTCCGTCCGCTACTCTGGTTGTTTCGGTTATTCCCGCCATTTCTGGTTCCGAGACCGTGAGGACGACTTCCCCAGCCGTTTCGGTTGAAGAGATTCCCACTCCTTCGTCGAAGAGGCAGCGCATATCAGGCAAGGAGAAGGAGAAGGCGAATTCTCATTCATCCACTATATGGGGAGATCAAGGTCTGGTTGTGGATAGGGCACACAGAGTTGTTACGGCCGAGGACTTAAAGGTTTTTGACGGCGTGCCTTTGAACGTGGTCGCCAATCAACAAGTTCATAAGCTCGTCCAAGTAATCTACCTGTGTGTTTCTGGTATTTATCCGTCTTTTACTGACGACGTTAGCTTTCTTTTCAGGTGTTAGGGGAGAGTCTTCACATTGCTTCTGAGTACCTTACTCAGGAGGCCAAGGTGGCGTCACTAACATCCAGAATAGAGGCCCTGGACGAGGAGAATTCTTCAATGAAGAAAAAGCTCATTGATTCCATGCATGAGGTCAATACCTTGAAGGAAAATACCAAGGCTTTATCCAACGATCTTCGTGTCGAGCGTCAGTTGACCTTGGAGAAGGATGAACAACTCCTGGCGGCCAAGGAAAAGCTCAAGACAATTGCTACGAGGTCCGTCGAGGCTTTTCAGCAGATTGATAAGTACAACACTGTGCTCTTCAGTTGGTACTTCAAAGGCTTTGAGCTTTTAAGACGATATCTCGTCAAGCATCCCACCGGAGTTGATTTGCAAAACTTGGATCTTGAGGTGGTGGACCAGGAGATGGCGACTGACAAGGCGGCCCAAACTTCTGTCCCTGCTGATGATGCTGATGCTGCCGGGAATGACGCTCCTATGGGTGACGACGCTGTCGCTGGCCCCTGATCCTTTGTTCTTATGGAAAAAAAAAATTTGTTAGCCCATCATGTTTTGGGTTTTTTTTTTTTTTTTTTTCTTAATTTTAGAACAATTTAATCTGTCCTGAGAACAATTTTCTTGTGTTGCCTAGTGTTTATGGGTTTTTTGGGGTATAACAACAATGGTAATTTGCCCTTGGTTTTTGGGCTTTTTAATTGAGTTTGCAATATACTTACTTGTTCGTCAAATGCTTGTGTTGTTTTACATTCATCCATACCTTGTATTTAGCATAAATTTCTTGGCTGTGACCTCTCCATTCGTCAATGATTTGCTACTTACTCACAATCCTTCAGAGGGGCTTGGATACAGCCTGAGTTTTGTTTTGATTTGTTGCAAGGTTCTTGTCCCTTTTCCTTTTCTCTTTTTTTTTTTTTTTTTTTTTTGGTTTTGTGTGGATTCATCGGTAACTTGAATCCGTCAAGCGGGATCTTGTCACTTGCGCCTGCTAAAGGATTGTGCCTACGTCAGTGGCTTGCACCCGTCGAGGTGGGGCCTTGTTACTTGACTTATACCCATTCAAGGGATGTTTGTTGCATTTATGGCTTCGTTAGTGACTTACATCCATTTAAGGAATCTTGTCACTTAGGCTTCGTCAGTGATTTACATCCGTCAAAATGGAATCTTATCACTTAGTTTTTATATGCCTTATACCCATTGGAGGGATCGTCAGTAACTTACATCCGTCAAGGCGGAATCTTGTTACTTAGCTTTTATATGCCTTATACCCGTTGGAGGGATCGTCAGTAACTTACATCCGTCAAGGCGGAATCTTGTTACTTAGCTATTATATGTTGTACGACTGACTGAACCTGCTTACAAAAAGATACTAGATGAATAATTCTCTCATTAATTTCAGGAATGAATATGTTTGTTTGTTACATCTATTAGTGATACTTCTTTAAATACTCAATGTTCCATGGTCGAGAAAGTCTCTGTCCGTCCATGGTTTCCAAGTGGTAACTGCCTTGTCTTGAGTAGTGAACGACTCGGTAAGGTCCTTCCCATATGGGACCCAGCTTTCCTTGGGCTAGGTCCTTAGTTGCGGTGGTGATCTTGCGAAGGACGAGGTCACCTATGTCCAGTCATCTGAGTTTAACTCTCTTGTTGTAGTATTCGGCCATCTTCAGCTGGTACTTCATCATCTTGTTGGAGGCTTGATCTCTTATTTCGTCCAAACAGTCCAGGTTGAGTCGTAGTTCATTGTCATTGCATTCTTCGTTGAACGTCTCTCGCCTGATGTTCGTTACTCCTACCTCGACCGGGATTACGGTTTCGGTGCCATAGGTAAGCCTGAAGGGGGTTTCTCCTGTTGGGGTTCTCGCCGTGGTTCTGTAAGCCCACAAGACATTTGGTAATTCTTCTGGCCAGGCACCCTTCGCATCATCTAGCTTGGCCTTGATAATCTTGAGCAGCGTCCGATTCGTTACCTCCGTCTGTCCGTTTGCCTGGGGGTGCCCTGGGGACGAGAACTGGTTCTTAATTCCAAGATTTGAACAGAAGTCTCTGAAGCCTTGGCTGTCGAACTGCCTCCCATTATCTGATATAATCGTTTAGGGAATCCTAAACCTGCAGATTATGTTCTTCCACACAAAGCCCCGAATTCTTGCCTTGGTGATCGTTGCTAGAGTCTCTACTTCAACCCACTTTGTGAAGTAATCAATAGCAACTAGTAGGAATTTTACCTGACCTTTACTTGGGGGTAGTGGGCCGACGATGTCGGTGCCCCATTGTGTAAATGGCCACGGGGAGGATATCGTCGTCAGTCTCTCTACTGGAAGCTGTTGTACATTCCTGTATCGTTGGCACTTGTCGCACTTCTTGACGGTTTCAATAGCGTCCACCTGCATAGTTGGCCAGAAATAAGCTGTTCGTATTACCTTATTTACCAGGGATCTGGGGCCGGCGTGATCACCACAAACTCCTTTATGGATTTCATCCAGTATGTATTTAGCTTCTTCCTCGTCGACACACTTCAAGTAAGGTATGGAGAAGCCTCTCTTGTATAAGGCGTCATTGAGGATCATGAATTTGGCCGCTCTCTTCTTGATCTTTTTGGCTTCTTTTGTATTCTAAGGGAGGTGTCCGTCCTGGAGGAAAGACATTATAGGTGTCATCTAGCTGTTTGCGCTCTAGATGGCAAATGTTAGGGCCTCTTCAATGCTAGGGTGTTTCTGGACTTCCATTGCCAAGTCCGTGCTAATCTCCCCTTTCTCTGACGATGCTAATTTCGAGACTTCGTCTGCCCCCATATTCTGACTTCTTGGGATCTGTACGAACTCCACTGTATCGAACTCCTGAGTCAGATGTTTCGTCAGCCTGAGGTATTTCTGCATTCTCTCTTCCTTAGCTTCGTACTCCCCCCTGATCTGCCCGATCACTAGCCTTGAATCGTTTTGGACTAACAGGTTTTTAGCTCCAAGTGCTTTTCCAAGCCTCAATCCCGTCAATATCCCCTCGTATTCAGCTTCGTTGTTGGTAGCCGTAAATTTCAGTTGAACTCCATACTTTAGCATCTCTCTATCAGGGATGGTTATGACGACCCCTACTCCCCCTGCCTTTGGGTTGACGAACCATCAGTTTGTATCATCCACCGATCAGCTTCGTTGGTAAGGTTGTCCTCGTCCGGGAGGGTGAATTCTGCGATGAAGTCCGCCAAAACTTGCGCCTTGATTGCTGTTTGGGGGTGGTACTCAATGTCAAATTGACTAAGTTCAATTGCCCACTGTACCATTCTTCCGGCTGCCTCAGATCTGTTCATCTATTTCTTGATCGGTTGGTCTGTCATCACGAGGATAGGGTTCGCCTGAAAGTATTGCCTTAGCTTGCGCAAGGCTACTATTAATGCAAACGCGATCTTTTCAATCCATGGATACCTGGATTCAGCCCCTTGAAAGGCTTGACTGACGTAGTAAACTGGGAGCTGCTTTGTGCCTTCTTCCCTAATCAAGGTTAGCACTCATTGCTAAAACTGACACTGCCAGGAATAAGTATAGGTTTTCTCCTTCTTTGGACGGGCTTAAGAGGGGGGGACTACTTAGGTAACGCTTTAACTCCTGGAACGCTGCTTCACACTCGTCGGTCCAGGTGAAAGCCTACTTCAAGGTCTTGAAAAAGGCTAGGCACCTGTCCGTAGCTCTAGAGACGAACCTGTTTAAAGCTGCTATCCTTCCTGTGAGCTTCTAGACTTCCTTGATGGTTCTGGGTGATGCCATGTTGATTGTGGCTCGCACTTTCTCTGGGTTTGCTTCTATTCCTCTTTGGGACACCATGAATCCTAGGAACTTCCTTGAGGCTACCCCAAAAACACACTTACCAGGATTCAACTTCATTTGGTATTTTTTGAGGGTAGCAAATGTCTCCTTCAGGTCGTCCAGATGTGTGAGCTCTTCCTTACTCTTGACGAGCATATCGTCCACGTACACTTCTATGTTCCTGCCAATTTGTTGGTTGAACATTTTGTTCACCAGCCTCTGATACGTGGCTCCGGCATTCTTTAATCCAAAAGACATTTCCTTGTAATAATAGAGTCCTTGACTCGTGATGAAAGCAGTCTTCTCCTGGTCTTCCTTAGTCATCCTTATCTGGTTATATCTCAAGAAGGTGTCCATGAATGTCAGTAGCTTGTGCCCAGCTGTAGAGTCCATAAACTGGTCTATTCTTTGTAGAGGGAAGCTATCTTTCGGGCACGCCTTGTTCAAGTCTGTGAAGTCTACACACATCCTCCATTTTCCATTTGTTTTCTTCACTAGGACGATGTTCGTGAGCCATTCAGGATAATACACTTTCCGGATGAACCCTGCTGCCAGTAGTTTGGTAACTTCACCTGCAACTGCTTGATCTCGTTCTGGGCTGAAGACTCTTCGTCTTTGGTGGACGGGTTTCCGCTCTGGGTCCACATTCAACTTATGCTGGATGACTTCTGGAGCTATGCCCGGCATGTCCTCGTGGCTCCATGCGAAGACATCTAGATTTTCTTTAAGGAATTGGATGACTCTTGTTCTCATCTTAGGGCTTAGCGTCGTCCCTATCTTTGTCGTCTTGTCCACTTCTCCTTCAGCCAGTTCCACTGTTTCCAAGACTTCCATTTTGTCTTCTTCCTTCTCTTCAATCATCCACATGTGGTTCTCCTTTGCAGCCAAGACGGCATGATAACACTCTCTGGCCAGGACTTGATCTCCTTTTACTTCGCCGACACTGTTATCTGTTAGGAATTTTACCTTTAAACAGTAGGTGGACGTGGCCGCTCTCCATTTGTTGAGTGTGGGCCTCCCAATGATGACATTGTAGGATGAGGGGCAGTCCACCACTAGGAAGTCTAATTGACAGGTCAACTACACCGGGTAAGTCCCCACAGTCACTGTTAACGTCACTATGCCCCTGGGGTATACCCTGTCTCCGCTGAAGTTGAAAAGGGGAGAGTCAAAGGGGCACTCTACTTGGATCTAGCCTTAGCTGCTGGAAGGCAAGGAGGTAGATGATGTCTACGGAGCTATCGTTGTCCATGAGGATCCTCTTGGTATTAAATCCCTCTATATTTAACATTATAACCAAAGGGTGGGGCTGCTTTACTCCCCTGGCGTCCCCTTCATTGAAGGACATGTCTCGGTATGTTCGTTGCTGTTAAGACGGAGGTATCGTGTGGACACTATTTACCTGTCTCTGGTATGATTTCTTGAGGGATTTAAATGATCCTCCTGAGAAGGGCTCTCCTGCAATCGTCTTTATCTCCCCGATCACATCTTGTGGAGGCTGGGACGAGCAGTCGTCATCCCGGGAAGAGGATCCATGCTGGCTCTTATTACCGTCCCTGAATTTACTATATTCCCCCTTCTTCACATATTTCTGTAATTTCCCTTTCCATATCAACTCCTCTATTTGCTCCTTTAGGTCTCTACAATCTTCTGTGTTGTGGCCGTGATCTTTGTGGAATCGGCAGTACTTGTTCTTGTCACGGACATTAGGGGATGAGTGCAATGATCTTGGCCATTTGAGATAATGCTCGTTTTTTATCTGCGTTAAAATTTTGTCAACAGGCATAACCAAAGGAGTAAATCTTACTGTCCGAGGACCTTTATCATCTTTCCTCCTGTTCCCGTCATTGTTCCGACGATCTGGGCGCTCTCTCTTTTGACCCCGATGATGGTCTTCTTTTTTTGCCTTGTCTCCTGGCTTCTTTACATCTTTTATGGCTGCTAAAGCATCTTCAGCATTCATGTACTTCTGTGCCTTCAGGAGCATTTTTGCCATCGTCTTTGGTGGATTCTTTACGAGGGAGGCCACGAGATCTCTGGATCTCAGTCCCGCTTTGAAGGTCGTCAGTTGCACCTTGTCATCAGTTTCGTCCACCTCCAGGGTCTTCCGAGTAAAGCGTTTTACGTACGACCTAGAGTTTCCTTCTCTCCTTGTCTAATGGTGAGTAAGTGGTCTGCTAGCCTTTTTGGACGTTGCCCCCCTATGAAGTGACGCAAGAAGGCATTGTTCAACTGCTCGAAGTTGTCCACGGACGAAGTCGGCAACTTTGTGAACCATTCCCTTGCAGCTCCTTTGAGAGTGGTGGGAAAGGAACGACACAGTATCTCGTCGGGTAGCTGTTGAAGACCTAGAGTCGTCTTGAAGGTATTAAGGTGATCCTGAGGGTCTCTGAGTCCGTTAAATGGCTCAAGTTGAGGTAAGCGAAACTTCGACGGTACAGGGCATTCAAGCACTGCCGAGGTGAAAGGCGAATCCGTGGCCCTTACCATTCTGTCCACACTTCGATCTGTCTTCTCCTTAATGGCGTTCCTCAGTTTGTCCATCTCCTTCCTCATTTCTCGAAGGAGATCTGAATTCTGCTCGTCCAGAGTAGTTGTCCTCTGATGGATACTCCTCCTATGGCTATTCCCTTCTCCCTCCAGGTTGTCTTTGGACCGGTTCTCTTTCTGTTGAGCCTGTTGGACCTGTTGAAGCCGTAACTTCATTTCCTGATTTTGCTTGGTGAGTTCTTCAATGGTGGCCGCAAGAGCTTGAACTTGCTGGGCCAAGGCTGTGAAATCTGGATTGGGTTCCATCTAAATGTAGAGGTTTGATGGAAATTACGTTCTCAAATATGAATCTGAAAATTTCGTTCCCCACAGACGGCGCCAAACTGATGAAGCGTGAATTCGTCAGTCGAGATAGGCAGATGGAACAAACCTCCTGTCAGCGCGAATGTATCCTCTGAGATGATCACCAGTGTGATGCCTGCCACAACGTCTCCGATGCCAAAGTTAGAACAGGAAAGCACTTTGAGAAATGAAATAAATAAGCAAGATAACAATGGGTGTTTCTTAGAGTGTGTATATGTACCTTTTGTTGACAATGTGAGGGCTTTATATATGTGGCTTTGGTTGCTAGCCGTTGTGATGTTAATGCCTTTCTTAGTAACGTCTCCTACCTAATAATGGGGTTTTTAATAGGCTCCCAACAGTCTGTCTGGCTGGTTTCATAACTGCCCAAGTCACCGACTGACTATATTGAATGATTTTCCTATCCTCGTCAGTGATGACTGGTTTCTTCGTCATTTAGGATGACCTCGTCATGAGTGTTGACTTCGTTTAGGGGATGTAATCTCATCACTCCCATCAGAATGTAGAACAAAAAATTCTAATAACAGAGCATCCGTAGCAGATGCTGCAAAAGAAATGTCATTTTGACACACCAAAAGCCTACTTTATTATTTTACCACATCATTTTACAATATCTCATTTATCAGATATTCTATCATTCAATTCTATACATTAAAATAATATTTACTACACATTAAAATAATATATTATCTTCTCCCTCTCATCACCATCAACAACAACAACGGCACATCCACCACTGTCACAACAATAGCCACCAACAACCACTGCCGCAACAACACCGACTAGCCACCACTGGCACAAACCCACATCAACCAACGCCACCTTTAAAAAAAAAAAAAAAACACACACACACACACACACACAACCAGAGAGATCGGCACAGCAAATCAAACAAACCCAAAAGCAAAACCCACATCAAACACGACTAGAAGATCAAACAGAGAGGGGGAAAAAAAACGGTGAAGGAAACCACCCGAAACCCCATCTGAACCCACTCATCAAAACCCACTCACCTTTGCCGTGAGTCTATTACCCACCTCGCCACAACCCACCTCGCCGCGACCCACCTCGCTACGACCCAGCTCACCGCGACCCACCACGCCACCATACCTACGACCCATCCCGTCACCTAACCCACGCCGGAGCCCACGCCAAAATATACCCACATCAAAACCCATGCTTCACTAAAGAGAGGGCGATTAGATAGAGAGGGAGGAGAGAGAGCAGAATCCGGAGAAGTGGAGATGGAGTGGCTCAGAGTGGGATGAGAGAGAAAGATGAATAAAAAAATAATAAAGTACAAATGCCATTTGAGTCCGTACCATGTCAAAAATGCAATGGTACTGTAGTATGTTGCAAAAATTTGACACATTTAATACATTTGATAAAGCTCTATTTTTGTGTTTGGTGTGTCAAATGTGCCAAATATTTGGCATTTGGCACATCTATTGTGGATGCTCTAGATCTAAAAAATCCAAACCCACACTATTCCTTCATATTAATAATGGTAAAATGATATGTATCATTATTTTTTTAAAAAGAATAAGAAAGATTTAAAAAATGTAGTAGATAAAATGAAGTAGAAGTAAATAACTTGTAAGACTGGTTCATTTATTTCAATTGTCCTTTCTTAAATATTATTTTCATTGATTTTTATATGTTTTGAAAGATTTTCTCTTTATTGGTACTACCCTCTTTTTATTGTATTATCTCTCTCCACTCATGGAGAAGAAAACATCCACCACAGAAAAACTCTTGCAAATAAAAATTTATTCTCATCAAATAAGTTGTTTCATTAAAAGTTTTTGACAAAAACATATTTGATAAATAATATCTCGAGTGAATAAGAGTTGATTTCAATGAAGAAAAGCGAAGAAAGAGAGAACACCTACAGAGAAGCACCAAAGGATCAGATCTACAGATTTGGAGAGGATCTACTTCGGTCTCTAAGCCCCGATTTGGACTTGATCTAAAGAGAAGAAGAAAGTTCGATTACCTGAGTTTCTCTTGGTCTTTTTTTTTTTTTTTTTGGAAGGAACTTGAGTCTCAGAGACTCAAGTTCCATCATTAATCTCGATCGCCAAAGGCCCCCACTTGTAAAAAAAATTATATATATAATATATTTATCTATATATTTGAATTAAAAAAATAATTTAAGCACCTTTATTGGTCAATAAAATGCAATGCATTAAAAAGGTCTCATTGTATCCTAAAATTCAGAAGATTAAAAAGAAAAAAAAAAACAAAAATAGTCAAATTTCAACTAACAAAATTAAATTTTAAGAGAAAAATTTATTAACTCGTTCTTGAAATATGCTTAAATCAAAATTAATACCAGACAAATCCATTAATAATACAACACAATTGTCTTAAAATATGCTAAAATAGAGATTATAAATTTTAAAAACAAAAGAAAAATCTCTCATCTCTCTACCTCTCCATCTATCTTCTTACCTTTGAGGTAATCTTTTTCCCCTTTCTGCCTTTCCAAAAATGAAGATAATGACTCTTCTATTTATTTAAGGTGAAAACCACATTTTTGTTCCTATATTTTCACGCAATTCTCATTTTGGTCTCTAATTTTTATTTTCACCACTTTTACTCTCTATCCTGAAAAACGAGTCTCGTTTTTATTATTGCCATTACATCAGAAATAGAAAATACACACGTGGCAAACGAAGTGCACTGTTGACACACTAAAAGCTGACACGGCCATTAAAATAATAATAAAAATATTATTTGGCATTCAAAAATACCACGTCAGCATCTAAATTAAAAAAATTAATTTTAACTAAATTAAAAAATAAAAACAGAATTAAAAATCAAAATTCAATTGAATTTAGATCTAAAAGTATCTTGAACAAGAACATCAATTCAAATTTAAGAACTCAAAACTAAAAACCAAAAATCCCAAATAACTTAGAAAATACGTAGACAAAATTAAACAGCAGCCTTAGCAATCTCAAGATCCTTATCAAAGAACATATCCCATTTCCCATCCCACCTGATGAAATACTCAATATCCTCATAATACTTCACTCTATGCACATCCCCAACAGGAGTAAACAAAAAATCCCCAACACCCAAATCATACCTCTCCTTTTTGCTCAAATTCCACACACTCTTCTTCCCCTCTATTGCCACCAAATCATGCCCAAAAGTATGATGAGGGAATGTGCAGACTAGCACAGTGAGGAGGAAGTATATCATAAGTTAAGATGTGTTTGAAAGAAAGTTACAAAGTAGCATCTCGAGTTTCATAGACTCGATTTCAATCTAAAACTCGAGTGTTAAATACTCGATTCCCACTTGGTGTGTTGGCAGTATGATGCCACATAGATCTCGAGTCTTAAAGACTTGATTTTGTACTTGAAGAACATCAGATCTGAAGAAGAACAGAGGAAGAACTATTTGAAGAGGCTGAAGAGGCACGATCTGATCTGAAGAGGAAGAACGAAGAGACAATTTGAAAAGGCATGATCTATCTGAAGAGGAAGAACGAAGAGACAATTTGAAGAGGCACAATTTGGTCTTCAAATCTGCCGTTGAAGAACGAAGAAGAAGAAGGAAAAATGATCTTACGAAGATGAAGAAACCCAACAGATGAAGAAACCTAGGAAGATGAAGAAACCCAGAACGAAGAACGATCTAACGACAAAGACGAAAAAGGTGAAACTCGAGTCTTTAAAACTCGAGTTCCACGTGGATTTTTATCCACCACCCCTTACAAATCGAGACTAAAAAACTCAAGTTTTAGATACTCGAGATGCTAGTTTTCAACATTGTTTTGCAACGTGACAACTAACTAAATTTTTTTATATTTAATGTTATTTGGAAAAAAAAATCGATGAGCCAGCTCCACACTCCCAACTTTAAACCTCACAGTAGCCGATGTGGGAGTCTTTCTCAAAATCTTCATAGACCTACTTGGGATTATATCAATCGGATTCAATTTCTTATTCTTTACCAAACAACAAATAGCACATTTTGCAGATTCATCAGACTGAGAAGAACCAACCCACCAGCGCCGACGAGGTCCGCACTCTCTGGATCGGAGACCTCTAGTACTGGATGGATGAGAATTATCTCTGGATCGGTTGCATCACTTTTCTATGTGCTTTTTATTCGTTTTTGGTTTCTGGGTTTTAATCTGGGAGATTGTATTGTGTGTTTTGTGTTGTGTTTTTTTTTTTTTTTTGGTTATGCGGTTTAGGTGATTGATTTATTGTCACTGAGACTTCTTTGTTAGAACGGTTGTTTTGTTGCATACCCATTTTTTTGTTTTTCGATCATGTTTATGTTCCTGTTATCTTTTGGTTGTGAAAACTTTGTGGGATATACATTATGTGGTGCAAGGAGAAGGGTTTCCTATTGTTCTTATTCATGGATTTGGTGCTCCTGCGTTTCAGATCTAAGTGTGTGTGTATTTTTTTTTTTAAATTTTTTGGGCTTATGTTCTTAGTTCTGGTTTTATATTCTTATTTAAAACACACTTATATCTCAATTTATGTGGTTTTTAATTTTTAATTATGTTTTTAATTTTTTTATTTAGTTAAAATTAATATATTAATTTTTTTAATTTAGATGGGAGTTAAATACTTTAAGATACATTTACATCTCAATTAACTTAACTTAAGTTATATACTTTTTTAGTTTATTTCACTGCGTTTGATGGGAGTCCCGTCATGGTACACGTTTTTTTGCAATGGTGGAATCCTTTTCTGCCCCTCTTAATTGGACCCTATTCTGACACGTTTTTTGCTTTAAAATTTAGCCATAGGATGGTAGAGTACAGGCTGGACACATCTCACATCTGCTGACTGCTTATCTGCACTGCTGCACAGGTGCACAGGAGCACAGTAGCACAGTACATAACCGTGCAGTGCAGCTCATAGTTATACAACACGGTTTCTCACTTTTTTTTTTTTTTTTAATCTGAACACGGTTTCTCACTTTATTAATTATTATACCAATTATTTTTTTAGTTTATTTTGCTGCACAGTTGTTTGATGGAGTCCCATCATAGGACACGTGTTTTTGCTATGATCTTACCCTTTTCTGCCCCTCTGTCTAATTGGACCCTTTCTGCTATGATAAGACACGTTTTTTGCTTTAAAATTTAGCCATAGGATGGTAGAGTTAAGGTCGGACTCTGGATATCTCACATCTGCTGACTGCTGATCTGCATAGGCGCACAGCATCACAGTGCGCACTGTACAGGGCAGCCCATAGTTATACAACACGGTTTCTCACTTTTTTATTTTTAACCTGAATACAGTTTCTCACTTTATCGATTATTATACTAATTAATAATTAATAAATAATTTGATGTGTATTATATTTATTTATTTGTATTATAATGATACTAATTTATTGAATCATATATTAAATTAATTTTTATTTATACAGGCTTAGACGTTTTAAAAAATTGTAATAATCTGATTCTATTGTTCTATATTTTAAATTTTATTTTTAGTTAAATTATCATTTCTAATTATAAATTATGTTTTATTTATTTATAAATATTTTTTCATTAAATAAAAATGTACCACTCAAAATTTTGGGTAAACTATATATTTGGTTTCTAATTTTTACACCATATTTCAATTTAGTCCCTAACCTTTCAATTATGTCAATTTGATCCCTAATCTTTCAATATCGTGTCAATTTAGTCTTGATATTATATTTTAGATGAAAATTGCTAACATGACAAATGGTCAAAATAAAATTTAAATTTATTGTCTCATCAACGTAAGCTAATTTTTTGTTTTGACTATTAAATACGTCATAAATTTTCATCTAAAAAATAATGGTAGAGACTAAATTAACACAATATTAAAAACTTAAAAACTAAATTAACACAATTAAAAAAATTAAAAACTAAATTAAAATATAATGTATAAAATAAAGGCCAATTACCGAATCTGTCCTGAAATTTTCTTTTAAAGCTCTCAAAGTTGTTGCGTCGGCCTGTTATCAAAATTGTTAATTTCTTACCATCACGATTCATGGATACGCAAATTTTCATATAAGTCATCAGACTGATACAATTAATTCCCCTACAACACGTCAGACAAAATTCGAGCCATTCAACTAATTCTGCCAGTCAATTCCGCGTGTTTGGAGTAGCAGGACAAAAATCAAGTCTTCTATTTCTGTTCTTTTCCTCTTTTTCTTTTTCTTCTTTGACCCACTGTCCATGCACATGATCTTCAATATTTCACCTCTGTGTTCTATCATCTATGTCAGATGGTTGGTTGCTACGTAAATGTATCATCGTACGATCTTTCAATTTCCTTCTCTCTCCCTTCACGTTCACGTGAATTTTCTTTTAAGTGTTAGATACGTTGATGGATTAGGGCCACATTAGTTGGCCAATATTTTATTGGCCAAGATTCTATATATATATATATATATATATTATTGGTCAACATATTTGGCTGTGACATGGATTTGAATTTATATTCTTGATAAATCAAATGAGTTCTAATTATTGGTCAACATATTTGGCTGTGACATGGATTTGAATTTATATTCTTGATAAATCAAATGAGTTCTAATTTTAATATATATATATATATATATATATATATATATATATATATATATATCAGAGAGTAACTGTTATTGAAATATTTCATTTTTTATTCCGTTAATCAAATCAAAATGAGGTTGGGTATGAAATTCACTATATGGTTAATAAAACCCTGTAAATTTTCTTAATATTAACACTTAACATTTAATTTATATCACTTATATCTTCCTCTCAAAAAATATATATCACTTATGTCAATAAAAAAAATATATGGATCAAGTCGTGACAGAACCCAAAAGAAATACTATCACCCTGTTCAATATTGGTCAAATTACTTTCGTCATTATCATCAAGAAAACTACCTGCATCATCACTCTTTTCCAAATTTCAATGATAGCTATTAAAACAGAAAAGGATAAGGCTGTGTTTGTTTTAGAAGAAATATTTTCCGCCCACCATAAAATGTTTTCAGGTGATAATAATTTTTAGAAAAAAAAAATTATTTTCAAGTATTTAGTTGTGTTCTTGAAAACGTTAGGAAAAAATAACTTTTTTTACACATACCTTCAATATTTTTCTCTCTACGTTTATTTTTACAAAATGAAATAAAATAAAGGAAAAAATATACATGATTCTTTATAGTTTTCCCATAAAACACAAAAACTCTATGAAGTGTATGTTTGGATTGGGCTGATACGTCTGCATCTGCGTTTTGTTTGCTTTTTTTTTTTTTTTTTTCCACGCGTTTTTTCGGATTGCGGCTACTGTTCATGCACTGTTCAATGAACAGTAGCCGCAAACTTTGACTTTCCAAACTTTTTTACCAATCAGTGCACATTGTGTACTGTTCATGGACCCACAAATTTCACTTTTCAGCAACTTTTTTATTACAAATGGGTCCCACGGTACTATTTACACATTTAAAAATTATTTCGCTACAGTGTTTTTCAGTTTTCAGTTTCAGTTTTCAGTTTTCAGCTGTATCCAAACGGACCCGAAGTTTTGATTATAATTTATTACGTAACACTTAAACCTATAACTATTATACATACATACATACATACATACATACATATATATATATATATATATATATATATATATATATATATATATATTAATGGTGGAGTTAGGATTTCAACTTAGGGGCAAGATTAAATAACATCTCAATACTCATTATTATGATCATATTTCTTTATAAGCTCAATGAACTACATGTATGTGTGTATATATATATATATATATATATATTTCATATCATTCAAATAAAGAAAACAAAAATAATCAAATTATAGTAAATAATAATAAAATAATCTAAATATATAATGTTGAAATTAAAATAAATTGAGAAAATAAATTAATGTAGGAGTGTTAGGAATATAATAATATACCTATAAAGTTGTATTAATGTTTCAGTGCCTTGAATTCTTTAAAAAAATGTTGTAGAATTAAGCATATGTTTCTTTATTTGTTTAAGTAGTTAAAATTTAGATTTATAGAAAGAGTCTTAAATTGTGAATAATTAGAAGAAAATATGAGTCATATCAAGGACACAATAAAAATTCACAACATTTGGTGAAAATAGCTAAATATCACGTTTTGACAACATTTGTGACAAACTAGTACTATTTTGGAAATATTTATCAATCTATCATTTTTTTAGTAATTGAGTTTCACAAAATCGAGTTCTAAATAATATTCGAGTTCAGCGAACTCGAGTTCCTAATAAGTTGCCAACGTGACACTACTGACCTGAAATTTGTGTAATTAAAAAAAAATATGGTACTCAATATTACTGAAATTAAGTATCTCTTTATAGTACTCGAGTTTAATGCAGTCAAGTACCTTGTTTGTTTGTTTTTTTTTTTTTTTTTTCCTTTTTTTACTTTTTGTTTATGTTGAATGGCTTGAATAGTCAAACTTAGTGGCTTGATATTAGCCAACAAACTATTAAATGGCTTGCATACCCATGTTAGGAAGATGCTATTCAAGAAGTTTCATGGGTGAAGAAATGCTAGAACTTGCATTAAATGTTCTTCATGAATTGTCAAGATGGTCAAGAACAACACCTGACATGCAAACCAATTTCATGCTTCTTTTCTTTGGCCATAAATGCTTGTCATTTTCTTTGACTTGACAAGTTTTTTGACTTGCAAGAGTGAGTTCCTATGGAGAAAAAAAAGAAAAAGAAAAAATAACAAGGAGTGCCTCTAGGTGAGAAGAGAGGTAGAAAAACAAGGCTCTCGATTGTATGAAAAGTAGAAAAAGGAAAAAAAAAAGAAAAAAAGAAAAACAAGTTTCTCGATTTTATGAAACTTGAGTATTATAAAAAAAAGTATTCGATTTCAATAATATCGAGTACCACATTATTTTTTTAATTACACAAATTTCAGTTCAACAATGTCACACTGACGACTTACTAGTAGCTCGAATTTATTGAACTTGAGCACTATTTAAAACCCGATTTTATGAAACTCAAATATTAAAAAATATGATAAATTACTAAATATTTTTGAAATATTAATAATTTGTCACAAATTTTGTCAAAAAGTGACATTGAGCTATTTTTGCAGCCTTATCTTTTCCTAAACAGTTGCTACGAACACCTATTTCGATTGGGCTTTGACGTGGACTTGGTCTCTAGCTTCATAAATAAGAGAGGCAGATACAATTACAACAATTCATATTTTTATGATAAGAGTGCAATCTTATGGCTTACAAACCTAAAACATCGCACCTATCCCAAAAAAATAAAAAAAAGGATGGATAGGAGTGTGTGGTAAAGATTGTTCCAGAAAACATATTTGATTCTTGATAGTTCAATTAATCAATGAATTTTTTCTGTAATTTAGCAAAAAAAAAAAATTTTTTTTTTCTGTATTACAATAACGTGCGAATGAATAACATGATATGACATTCTTTTCTCATTTTGTTAATAAATTTAACAATGGATTTTTTTTTTCTTCATAATCCAATTGTTTGTCTAAACTGAGCAAGCTAACACATAAATTTAATAGGGAACAACTTTGACGATAAAATTTTAAGATCCTTAAGTGCCTTCCCTGTTCTTAAATCTCTGGATCTAAGTTACAATAACATGTGACCTCTTTCTAGCAAAGGTACTTGCAGATCTGAATTTTCTTCATCAAGAATACCATGAAAAAGTTTAGATATAACTGAAATCTTATGATTATATTTACTTTTATCAACATTTACTCTCTTCGTGTTAATAGATACAAAATGCTTCAATGTAATAACTAATGCTTTTGATATATGCAAATGACAGTAGTAGTATGCCTTCAATATTCAATGATCATTTTAACTGAAATTTTTGTCCATTCCAAAATAGAGTTTTTTTTTTTTATAAAATAAATGATAATACTTATTAGAATATAAAAAAATATATTATTAAAAAAAAACTACTTTCCCTTAGTGTGAAAAACCCTCAATCAAAAAAATTTATTAAGGTGTAAAAGCACTCAAATCAAATAAGGTACCAAAAAATAAATGGACGCCTATTTTGGTTGGTTGGTGAGTGCAGCGGTACTATGCCAGCGGAAACTAAATGGATTTTGTTTGGTTGGTGAGTAGTGAACAAACATTAGTGAACAAACATTAAATCTTGTCGATCACAATAAACTGAAGGGACTAAATCACAATATTGCATAAGGACAAGGGACTAAGGGAGGGGTAAATAGCAAAAATGTGATTGAAAGGAAAAGCCAGAAACTTCGTAGAAATCACCTCCCAGGACTCCCAAAAAGCAAAACAAAAAGATTAGCACTCATCCAAAAAAAAAAAAAAAATTAGTACTTATCTCATAGAGTGACAGTACACGTGTCACATATTATCGATGAGAGTCAGTGGGCGCAGCGTAGAAAAAAGACACCTATTTTATCTTTTTCTTTTCTCCGTCAATCACGTTTCCCCATGGTCCTCAGCACACGAACTTCACTTTTTCTTTTTCTTTTTTTTTTGCTGAATAAAAAATCCTTATTTAACCACATCAGATACAATAGCCTGGAATCTGGATGCCTCAGCCGAGATAATCTTAACAAAACTTGGAGGGCCAAATCTTATATCAAAAGAACCAAAAAAATACCTCAGCACATGAATTTCATTTAGGGCAACATTAGATAGACACAAAATTGTAATTATCCTCATCGACTTTTTTCTATTCATTTTTATCAATTTTTTAGATAAACACAAAAATTTAGTTGTTGTTATCTTTTATTTTTACCTTCACTTTTTTTGCTAACATTGCACATATATTAAACTTCATTCTCTCAATTTTTCCTCCTTAACTGTTATTTTCAATTTTTTCTCCATAATTTTTTTATTTTTGAATACGAACTTCTCTGTAACTTTGAGTTTATGTGTAGTTTATATTTTTTTCTTTTTGATATTTCTTTTGAGTTACTTTTTATTTGGTCTTTATTACATCTGGTTGGTTATTTGATCTTCTTGGGTAATTAAGCAAGCACTACAAAAAAAAAAGGCTATAGCTGCATTTGTAAAACGCAGCTATAGCCTATAAAAACGCAGCTAAAAGACTATAGCTGCGTTTTATAGCCGCGTTTGCAAACACGGCCTATGCACCGAGGCTATAGCCCCCGGCGGGGACCTAGAGCTGCGTTTTCAAAAACGCAGCCCAAACCGGGGTCTGTAGCTGCGTTTTCTACGTCCTAGAGTCGCGTTTTCTCACAACCCCCGAAGTGGGACCTATAGCCGCGTTTTCAATAGAAACGCGGCTATAGGTGGCACATAGAGCTGCGTTTAAAACGCAGCCCAAACAGCGTTTTTAGCTGCGTTTTAGATAGCCTAGAGCCGCGTTTTTTACAACCCCAGAAGCGGGATCTATAGCCGCGTTTTTAATAGAAACGCGGCTATAGATTGCACATAGAGCTGCGTTTGAAACGCAGCCCAAACAGTGTTTATAGCTGCGTTTTAGAAAGGCTATAGCCGCGTTTTTTACAACTCCAGAAGCGGGGACTATAGCCGCGTTTTCAATTGAAACGCGGCTATAGGTTGCGCATAGAGCTGCGTTTTAGCAAGGCTAGAGCCGCGTTTTTCACAACTCCAGAAGCGCGGTCTGTAGCCGCGTTTTCAATTGAAACGCAGCCCAAAGCACCGCATAGGTCCGAAACGCGGCTATAGGTACCCAAAACGCGGCTATAGTTTTTTTTTTTTTTTTTTTTAATATTTCTTTTTCTTCCTCAACACAGTACTGCCCAAAACAAAACCTGTAATTCCAGAGACATATTACTGCCAACACTCAGATGCAACAATACTAACCAACAAAACAAATTGCATCTATGAAATCATTACCAAATTGCATATTTGATACTGTATAGTATCCAAAATATTAATTACATAAACGATATTTTTACATAAACAAAACAATTAAGTTCATTGCCACAAGATTAATTACATATCCAAAAAATTACATAGCAAATAAAAGTTCCCAACAAACTTTAGTTTTTACATCACAAAATAACATCACTCAACAATTTCCCAGCAAGCTTCATGGTACAGCCAATTACCTGTGACAATGACAACACCGGAAATAAGCTAACATTTTAAGCCCAAACAAACAAAGTCTAAACAAAATCAAGTATTTTGCTAGCTGCACTTTAACAAGGTCAACATCCCTTAAATTTTTAGAGTCTTTTTGATGTAACTTCATTTAAAACCATAGCATCTTAAAAACAAGACTAAGAGTGAGACGTAGATTCCACTTTGAAAAGTTTATATACCTCCATACTCTATACAATATCATATATACACATAATCCATATTCACTACCATTTGTTAAATATAACAACAAATATTATAATTTCTTAGATGGAATGCTACCTTCCAGTAAGGTCCCTTCACATAGTTCAGTAGTTGTAAAATTTCTATTCTTTCAAGTTTCAACAATAAAATGCAAACAATACTCCACGTCGAGTATACCATGTACTAATTAACCACATTGTTATTATTACCCATCCTTTAAAACAATTAAATTAATAACGGACTACGTGGTTGACATTTAGCAAGTGCAAAAAGGCATGGTTGATATTTTCTAATTTGATTTTATGTCTTATAATACATCTACTTCCCTACTTCCCTATTTTAATTTTTTCCCAATATAGTTGTATATGTTATAACGAATAGTTGTATTTGTTTTACCTGAGGATTCATAGTTTCATTCCCATGGAGAGTCCCCGTCAAGCACTGCCACCCTGAATATATTAAAGACATCATATTAATATCACATAACAATTAATGCATTGCAAAAAAGTAATGTTTTACTAAATACACCTTCAATTTCATACCTGAGACATTGACGAATTAGCTATACTACTGCCATTATGTTGGGCGAACATTTCATTCATGCGCATAATCACTTCAGCCATTTGTTGTTGCCTTGCTTCTGATTCTTGCTGCCTTGCTTCTGATTGGGCAAGTTTTTCTTGTAGTTGGGCTAGTTGCTCAGTCAGTCTAGTGGAGTTGCTCTCCAACTCCAAAATTCTTTGGGTTGTTCTGGTTGGCAACGATGGAGTTGAAGTAAATTGTGAAGCATTTGTTGCACTTCTTCCCGATGGCGTGATTCCAAGTCCCACCCCCCGTACACGTCCATGGCGCTCTCGACCAAACACCTGAGCATATGCATCATTTGTGGACCAGAGAATTCCACTACCAGGCTCTCCTTCTAGTCGCACGCCATCTCGGCTCAGAAGTTCTTCTATCCTAGTCTATAAGTTTCCCCACAATAAGCAATTAGCATATTACACACCATAAACAATACAAACACAAAATACAATAAAATTCCATTAAAATTGTGCTTACTATGTTCTCCTGCGCATGAGGAGTAACACCAGTCCCATCTCTCCTACGGTATACTTTTAGATACACATCAGCTCGCTCAATCGGAACCTCTTTATCTTTTGCCTACATGACGAACAAAATTTCACACAATAAACACAATTGCTCTCAGATTTGTCATATTGTTTATCATTTGCATTGACTAAGGTGTTCATGAATTCTACGTTTATATCTACCACTAAGAAGAAAGTAACAATGTATTTCCAACATTTACAGTGAATCAAAAGCATAAAATCAGCTAATGTGATACACGAATACAGTAGCACTTGTAATGCATTTCTTACCATGTCATGAGAAATTTGTGCAAAACTTTGAGCCCCAGATCTTGCTATCTCCTTCTGTTTCCCTCGACTGACCTTGTTTTTGTTACTTAATGTTTGCAACCACATTATCGGCAAAATATATGAAAAGTAAACATCTCTTGACTAAGGTATGTTACTACTTAATGTAAGTTTTTGTCTCGTCTGTGCTTGTCATTGTGCATTCATAATATATTTCTGTTTCTAATTACCCTCCTCCTCAGTGTAAAAATAGGAGTTGATAAAATTCGGTTTTGCAGCATGTGTGTGACCTAAAATTACTATAAAATTGCAGCAAGATAAGTGAGTTACGATAAAATTACTATTTCATTTGTTTACTATGACACAAATGAATTTTTTTTTGTTATATATTTCTTATTGAGACCCTTGGCATAAATATGATGAACTTTCATACCCTTGTAGTAGTCGTAGTCCCCAACCAATCTCTAAATAATAGTAATCTTAAGTTTATGTTGTTGAGGGGGCAAAACAACTCTATCACATCTATTGGAAAGTGCTTTGGAGCTACACTAATTATATTATACTAGAAGAGTTAGTTTTTCTTAGAGTGAAACATGGGCAACATGATATCATTGACTAAATTACGACTAAAATGAGATAGACGAATAAAATAGCAGTACCACAGTTTTCTCATCAAACCAATAGTTAACCATCTCCACCCATTGCTCCGGCATTACCCTCCGCGGTGTCTTCCTGCGTAATACTTCTTCCTTTGTCCGCCCTCGTACGTGAATCCTCTTCAACTTACTCCTTCGATTTCTCCTAAGGACCCCGAGTATATGCATTGCCCATCCCTTTTGATCAGGTGGTTTAATAATATCTTCATCAATGAGATACCGTTGCTGAAATGCAAAAATGGAGTTAGCAAAGCACAAGCACGGACCCTACTGAATATCACATTCGATATACGACAGCGACTGTAAATGACTATTACTTATACTTTATTTTCATATTACCTTAATCTCCTTCCAGCAATCATCTTTAAATTTTTCATCGACTTTGGGCCACCCAGCAGGGACAAGTGGCAATAACAACCCATTGTGACAGAAAGTTCCCAACCACCGAACAAATATTTTACCATCCGGGTCAATCGGTTGCCCTCGACCATTTAACGGCAACGGGATCTTCCAGGATCCATCCAATGCCCATATGTCAGCTAGGTTTGTAGGACCACGTCGTTTAGGTGTATTTTCCGCTGTTGGCCTTTGTTCATAATCATCTGTATATACAAAACCACCAATATTAAGGCTGAATTATCAATTCTCACAAGTAATGAAACATATCACAGCACGGACAATTTAGACATCTACTAACTTAATGTGATATTAAGGGTTTATAATTTCATTTAAACAAAACATTAGTACATTTCTGAAGGAGAGATTTCATGAGGCGATTTTGCGATAGACAAGTCACCTCTATTTTGAATTATATAGATTAAACTTCTACATAGCGGTGTGTACAATAACATAAAATATATACATAATCGAGAAGATGCAAGAAAATTTTAGGAAGAAAGTCTACATGTTTCAACCATTCAGGATGCATATACATTTGTAGATGAATTCGCCTACATTACTTGTTCCTTCTATATATGTGGAGTCTTAACTCTTACGCACTAAAATTTAAGTTATGCTACATAGACAAACAGGATAATTGATGCCTTCCTTCCACTAAGAAATGTATTTATTATAATATTTATGTGGGACCAATCATAGAAGTTACCATGTCAATTTATAAGTCTTCTATGGAAATGGAAAAAGACAAATGTATGCAATGGTAGCCATTGAAAAGTTATCAGAAGGAGCAAAGTGAAAAGCGTCATTTCTATTAAGCCATTAGAGAAAAAAAAAAAAAAAAATATCCCCTTCCATGTGGTAGCCAATGGGGGAGGGTATTTTAAAAGGGCAAGTCGAATATGAACTTTATATAATATGACATCCTTTGACTCCTCTAAACTTCGTCTAAGATTGTTACATAAAAATTTGAAAGACCATATTTTTTTAAGTCATCATTCTAAAATATATATTTTATAAAATTTGATTTTTGAGCCACAACTTAAAAAAACACCAAATTATATTAATTTAAATACAGTTTAATGACTAAAGCATCCTAAAACACTAAACATACCCTAAATTACGTTTGATCTTCTCTAAGTGATTGTGTTTGGAATCGTGAAGCAAATTCAGATAGGACAACAATAATAATTATTCTTTTCGTTTCTTTTTTTATTTTATGGAATACAATAATTATTCTTATTGGCCATAGAAATAAGTAGAGGCCTTTTTTTTTTTTTTTTTTTTTTTTTTATCGAATAACTAGAGGTCTTATAATAAATATTACATGTGATTAGCATGCACTGTTTCTGTACACAATCACAGTTTCTATTTCTTTAAGGAGAATTTAGCCTTCATAGGGCAGCCATATTAGATTTTTATGACTGAGTTTATTATAAAATTGTTATATTGACTTCAGTTGATGGGAAATGCACTTAATGCACCAGATCAGTTTGTATTATCTACACAATACTTGGGGATGTCAACATATATGTTGTGGGCAAGGATTAGTATGATGAACTTGCTTGTGAGTATTTTATTACTTTCTTTTAGTTAAATGATATTATATATAATAAAAGTTGGGCTTAGACGCCGTGGTTGCACCAAGTAACTTCACCATATTGTAGAATTTTTTTTAGATTTTTAGATTTTAAAAATATATATAATTTTTATTCTCCTATAATTTCTAAGTTGATAAAATATATCCTAAATTTTGACATTATCAACTTCTTTTTTTTGTTTTTGGATAAAGTAGAAATTTGTGTTTTCCTATTTAATTTTTACTTCAACTTCTTTTACCTCATATCAACTACTTATTTTATAATTCATATAATTTTCTTTTTTAACGTAGAGTTTTGAGAGATTTTAGAATTGGGAAAGATATAATTAAAATACGTTGGAAATAAGATTTTTAAGATAAATTTAGAAGTTGATAAAAAATCTTAATTGATAGAAAAAACTGCTACACGTACTACTTTAAGTCTTCTTATCTTTTTTTTTGTTTTTAATAAAAATTTTCCTTACTGATTAATACACTTCTTTTTCTAGCCTTAGTTTTCTCTTCACTTCCAAATTCTTTATTTACATATCTTCTCTTTCTTTTATTATTTTGAAATTAATTAAAAATATTAATCTCATTATAATTTAAAGTTCTACATTAGTTAAACCTCTTTTAAGTTCATAAATCATCTATTTTTTTGGAGAAAGAGAAACTCACATCAACATATAAAAATCCTCTAATGCCCCGCACCTCAAGCTCACTCTTAATCCTATGATGATTTCTCAAAGTTTTTACTTTCAACATGGTGAGCAAAGCAAGAAGAGCAAGAGGTTTGGTTTGATACCAGGTTTTTACTTTAGTTAGGGAATGCTTGGTATGATTGTTGGGCTGAGATTAGTCATGTGTATCTCTATAATCATTAAATTGCAAGAAAAAGTAAAAAGTGCAGTATATTTTTTGTTTTTGGTTTCAATAACAAGTTATTGGAGATGGGTTTCAAGTCAGTTTACAAATTACAGGAGATATTTCCAAAGGTACTAAAAACTTGGTCACGTTCCATTCTTTTAGTTATTTATTTATTTTTGTTCTTAAATTGCTACAAGTACTACTTTAATTCTTTTTGTATTTTTAATATAAATTCTTCTTATCAATTAATACACTTCATTTTATAGCCTTAGGTTTCTCTTCACTTCCAAATTCTATATTTATATACCTTCTCTTTATCTTATTATTTTTAAATTAATTAAAACTCTTAATCTTATTTATATACCTTCTCTTTGTTTAATGAATATTGCCTCATCTTGTAAATATTTTGATACTTTGTTAAATGATTGTTGTTGTTGAACTCACACAAATAACTAAAGAATTATATGGATTAAACTCTTCACGGTTTATATATATATATATATATATATATATATATATATATATATATATATATTGCTAATATATCCGTACATCACACATTTAATTACAAATTATATGTTCTACACTTATACTTCTATTATATGAGAAAATTTTACTTTTTTAAATCTTTAGTATGCATCAAATGATTAGATCTTTATTTCTTCATATATTATTTTTTGCACTTATATCATGAAAACAAGTGTATAAGGGGTAACTAAAACTCACCTGTATTTGACTTTCCCATTATATTTTGAATCTTAAATTTTAATGTCTTGCAAATTTAGTATATGTTACCTATGATTTCTGTTGATTCATTTTGGTGGGTATGGATGCCGCTAATATATAGTTTATACTCTATAGCTTTTTCCTAGCAGGTTGGATACTCAACAACTCATATATATATATATATATATATATATGGGTGTGCAGGACATTGCCAAAAGGTATCACTTCTTAATTTTCATCATATCCAAATGCTAATGAAGTTATTTTCGATTTGGCATCTTCTTTTATATTAGTTACATAATTATCTACCGTTTTCCATTCAATTAATTCTGGACTTATATATGATTTTTTTAAATACAAAACTTTACTTTAGTTTAATTATCTATTTTATTATTTAATTTTAATTAAATTAATAAATATTTTCTTTAGTATGCACATTATTCTTGATGAAGCCGTGCATCGCACGGGTATAATACTAGTATCTAGAATATTATTTAACTAAATTCAACCATTGTAAACTATTATTACACTACACTGAACTATTAAAAGCATAGTCTGCCAACAAAAGTTAAAGTAAAAGAAGAAAAATGAATACGATTTTTATTCAAAGACATGTTAAGTACCAGGAGCCTGTGTCTCATCGTCATCAGAGGCAACCGGTCTTGCCTCTTGAGAAATATGGGCTTCGTCATCTTCTGCCTCCACCCTTTGTCGTCCATGTGCTCCATCATCTTCTGCCTCCACCCTTTGTCCTCCATGTGACGATCCTTCGCCGACATAAACAAGTCGCAACTGCCGTTTTCTCTTGCCCATACCTGCGTCCAACACCTTCACAACACAAACATAAAGATTATTATAGCCACCAACCAATCACAATAACAAACAACAACATGAAGAAATAACAATTTTAACAACATGAAGATAATATTATACTAACAACATGACGAAATTTCAGTTTTAACATTAGTGACATTTGTTGAAGCTGTTATTTCTTCACAACATCCACAAAAGACATTTTAAACATATATATGCAACCCCATTAAGAAATAATAGTTTCATGTGATAATTACTTATGTTAAAAGTGTTATTAATTTGTTAACAACATCAAGAGGAACACAATTTTGACATATATATATGCAAGATTCTCCAACTTTGCACGCAATAAACCTTTACAATTTCTACTTACAATTTCAATAATATATATAACATGATTACACATACAACAGTATCCTATTACACTACTCATCATCGCTGTAGTCGACTTCGTTGTCATCTTCATCATTGGACTCATCATCAATGAACTCACAATCATCTACATTGTCCATTTCATGAAGATGTCTCTCGCCAATGATGGAGGCATCAATTGTCATTCCCTCCACATCATCTCGACTCCAACGAAGGTTTTCCCCAACAGCATCGTTACTAGTTACACTATATGGAATGTTTTCATAAAACTCGTACATGTCATCCTCATCACAATGGGGGCCGATACCAGCGTCAAACACATCTCTAGCTTTAGTTTTGACAACAACACACCAATCTTTGTGTCTTTTATCTTCAACATAAAAAACTTGTGTAGCTTGAGACGCCAAGACATATGGTTCATCCACAATTTCCTTCCCACCATGTATGGAGTGTGTAAAATTCACCATAGGAAACCCAAACGCATCAGTCTTATATCCCCTCCTATTTTCATCATCAACCCATGTACACTTGAATAACACATGTCTGATACTACCAGAGTAATTCAGTTCAATAATATCTGTTAACACACCATAGAACGTAATGCCACCTTCAGTGACGACACTAACTCCACTATTTTGCGTTTTCTTATTTGTCTCGACATTCGAACTCCTAAATTTTAACCCATTTATCACATAATGCTTCAGCCGATTTACCAAAGTATACGGCCCTTTGGAAAGTGTGATAATTGTATCATTAACTGAAGTTCTTTCCCTATCAGCATCAGTCATTGACATCACCTATTATAACCAAACAAACTTATTACACACCGTACAATAATTCTACTTATGGGAAAGTTAAAAGCTTGAGAAGTTAAAGATGTAAAACGTACGTGAGACCTAAACCAACCACAAAACTTTTCCATGTGGTGCTTATGAATAATAGCTGGGGATATACGACGGTGGCCCCTTCGAAGTTCGTCCTCCACCACACGTTTGTGCATCCTACATGCGATGCCAATTGTGTTAGTGTTAATACACCTAGCGTACATTGGAATGTCGTGTAATCTATATTGGTGTCTGTAGTACTTACTCACGAAACTGGTAAATGTTCTCGGAATTGAATAACACGTAGCGATGAGCTTGGGTGAACTCATGATTGTCTAGTGTCACGCTTGACACCGCCCCTGTTGATTCCTCCATTGCTCTTCTAGGTCGATTGAATATAGTTTCAACTCCTTCCATATACCGTGAACAAAACGTTAAGCATTCTTCCACTATGTATCCTTCAGCAATAGACCCTTCTAGAGCAGCCCTATTTCTTACATAAGACTTTAGACGAGACAGGTACCTATAATGCGCATGAGAAGATTAGTAATTGACACTAGCTATATATTAGAAAGCGCACATGTACATGTATTACATATGACTTACCTCTCAATGGGATACATCCAACGGTACTGAACTGGACCACCAACCTTGGCTTCAGTAGCTAAGTGCATGACCAAATGTACCATCACAGTGAAGAAAGATGGAGGAAATATCTTCTCCAATTCACACAATGTGACTGCAATCTCTACCTCATCATTCTCAATCTCTGAAACCGTAAGGGTTTTGGAACAAATTTTCCTGAAGAAACAAGCTAACTTTATCAAAGGCCTAGTAACATGCGATGGCAAAGATCCTCGTAAAGCGATTGGAAGGAGTTGTTGCATCAAGATGTGATTATCGTGACTCTTTAAACCAGAAATCTTGCGTTCTTTCAGATTGACACGGCGTGAGATGTTAGAAGCATATCCATCAGGCACTCTTACGTCGCGCAAAACTTGCAAGAAACCATCTTTCTCCGATGGAGTCATATGAAAACACGCAGGCGGTATCGTATATTTATCACCTTTTTGCTGTAGGTGAAGTTCCCTCCTTATTCCCATGTCCGCCAAGTCAAGGCGTGCCTTGTAATTATCCTTTGTCCAGTCCCTCAAGTTCAGCACCGTGCCAAGTATATTGTCCATCACATTCTTCTCTATATGCATCACATCAAGATTGTGTCGCAACTTTTGATCTTCCCAATAAGGCAAGGTGAAAAGTATACTTCTCTTCTTCCAACCACAGGGAATTGCCTCACTTCTCTTTCTTTTGTTGTAAAGAAGTTGACATTTCTTCCCCAGACAACGTCCAACCATACTTTCAGTATCCATAATTATGTCTGATGCAACTGGTGCCACAGGTGCCACTCACATATCAGTAGATCCATTAAATAATGTATTTTCACCCCGAAATTCGTGATCACTATCCAACCATCGCCTATGTCCCATGTAACAGAATTTGTGGCCATGTTGTAAATATCGAGAATCGGTGTTCGAGGCACAACAAGGACACGCAAACTTACCCTTCGTACTCCAACCTGACACATCTGCATATGCAGGAAAATCATGTATGGTCCACATCAATGCCGCACGCAATTGGAATACATTTTTTGAAGATGCATCAAACGCTTCTACTCCAACGTCCCATAATTCCCTCAGTTCTTCTACTAAAGGTTGCAAGTACACATCTATCGCAATCCCTGGCGATGTAGGACCAGGAATAAGTAGTGATAGAATCAAGGATGACCGTTTCATGCACAGCCAAGGCGGGAGATTGTAAGGGACTAGCATGACAGGCCAAGTGCTGTGAGTAGAACTCATAATTCCAAAGGGGTTGAACCCATCCGCAGCTAATCCAAGTCTGACATTACGAGGCTCAGACGAGAACTGTAAATGCATGGAGTCAAACATTTTCCATGCATCCGAGTCAGCAGGATGCCGCATGGCCCCATCATCTGTACGACCATTAACATGCCATTTCATAGAACTAGCCAGGTCAGCTGACAAAAACAGTCGCTGCAATCTTGGCTTTAAGGGGAACCATCGTAGGATCTTTGCAGCTTTCTTCTTTCCCTTACTGGATGAGGCATTATTATTAGTAACAGATGGCTCTATCGTTTTCCACCTACTTTTTTTGCAACAAGGACACGCCTCTAGGTTAGCATTCTCCTTCCAAAATAGCATGCAATCATCTGGACAAGCATAAATCTTCTCATAACCCAAACCCAAATCTCGAACTATCTTCTTAGCCTCATAATGGTCCTTTGGCAACTTCGCATTTGAAGGAAGCATATCCATCAGGACTTGAAGCAACATAGTAAATGACTTGTTTGTCCAACCACAAAGAGTCTTCAACTGGAACAGCACAACGATGGCTGAGAATATGCTAAATTTCATACAACCAGCATATAAAGGTTTGTCGACATCATCTATCATTTTGTAAAATTTTTTTGCACCATCATTCAGAGCTTCAGCCTGTTGTTGCGCAGTTTCACCTTCTCCCATTGGTTCATCTACCATTTCATGCGTGGGGCACAAATCATGCAACATCCCACGGAAGTCACCGTATTGTTCATGGGAGTCTTGCACATGACTACTCCCACATTCGGGGGCCGTTGGCACAGCCGCCGATTCCCCATGATATTTCCAATGTGTGTAACTTCCAAGCATCCCGTTAGTCCACAGATGGGCCTGTGCCACCCCAGGCGATACGAAATTCAAGTTCGCACATTCTTTACAAGGACATAAGATCTTCCCATCACGTGCATGTAAAGATGCAAATTTCACAAAGTTAAGGACACCTTCAACGTATTCCCTGTCACCCCTCTTCTTCTTCATCCAACTTTTATCCATTGGTATATAAGATTTACAAAATCTGACCTACAACAACATTTGGTAATGCAGAGCCAATAAACCTGCAAATTAGATTCATACGTGCTTTGTTAAGAATAGGTGATTTGTTACAAATAGACATACTTACCTATGCTTAGATATTCACGGACATATATATAACACTACTTCACGAGTAAAAAGAGTCACAGTTTCAATTTTGTAAATAATAACACTAAATCAATCATAACTTAATGTGAGTTGTTGTGGAATATTTTAAGCATATTGTTGGAATATTTTAATGTGATATGTAAAGTTTTTTAAAGCCTCACTTATTGTAACTATAGTCGTATTTTTAAACAAATAAGACAGTCACAAGAAGGTCATCCAAACAGAATTTCAATGATCATTTACCACTTCTTTTAAGTAAATGTAAAATGTAAAATATTTATATATCCAACAATCTTTAACTTTAATTAATATATCAGTGTTTTTAAAAACGCAACTATAGTTTCCCTTGTTTGTAATAGCTATTTCTTAATTTCTATTTGTAATAATAAGAACTTATTACAGAGAGACCTATAGCTGCATTTTTAAAAACGCAGCTATAGGCATATTATTTTTGCTGCATTTATAAGAAACGCTACAGGGCAGCTATAGCTAGCTTGAATTTCTAAAACGCAGCTATAGGGTAGCTATAGCTAGCTAGATAAGGGAATACTGTTTTTATTTTTTCGAAGCATTTATTACACACAGGTGCATTTCCCACAAAGCGAGTAATGAAAAGAAAGCTACCTTATCTTAAGCAAGCAGTGGAATATGAAGAAGAATTGCCGCTGCCTCAGTGTCTTCCTACCTGAAACCCCCATTAAGAAGCAAAAATATAGAAGTACGGTAAGATGCAGAACATTGACCACATGTACAAAATGTAGTACAATCATGTACACAGGTAAGATGTAGAATGAAGCTAAATATTATATTACACACCAAATATGAGCAACATAGGTTTAGGTTCACTTCTACTTTTTTAGCAATTGTTTGGATAGAAGCTATCCAGCTGATCCTATTGGATCGATCTGTCTTATTGCTGATTGTTCACCTTCAATAAACATGATCGTCTCATAGGCCCTACCAAATATTTCATTAACGAAGAAAATGGTGTTCATCAATTCTACCTCATCATAGTTATAGCATATAAACGTTTGATTAGTCTTTTTGTTTGATTCTAGTCTCTAAGAGTTGCTAATTAGTTACTGCATATTGGATTGTGTTTGGAAGGAAATCTATTTCCTTTCTTGATTAAATATTTGTGAAAAAGGGGATTGTTTACAAACTGTTGAATAAATGCTTCTTTGGCATAATTACCCTTTAGAACTATAATACCAGCCATGCCAGCATTAAATGCAGAGATGAACTTCAAATGAGAAAAGGACCCAAATATAATTAATCAAGGAGGTGGGGGTTTGAACAAGCAGCCTAAGAATTTCTTATGGGTAGTGAAGTCTATTTCTTATGTGGACATATCCTGGCACTAACTCATGCAACACCAAAAAAAAAAAAAAAAAATACAGTCAAACAACTTGCCCTGCATGTGAAGATGACTTACAAGTATTGCAGATTTAAAAGCTGACCAAGTTGTGGAACCAGTTGACCAGAAAGATTTGCAGCAGCCAATTCACAATAACCAAATGAAGCTATTAAATTCTCAACCTGTATATAGTAAAAGAGATGGAACATCAATAACATACAAGGTTAATTAAACAAAATCAGAAAACATTCTTCAATAGTGGCATAAATCCATACTTCCTCTTTAGAGATGGTAAATAGGCCTCATAGATCTAAGATGATAAAATAGGCCTCATAGATTAAAAAGAAAAATACTAATACTAAATTGAAAATGATAGCACTAGTACGATATATAATTAACTACATTTGATTGGAATTTGTTAAGGTCTAGGACTGAAAAAATTTTGCCATGAATATAGCGAGGTTGGGTGACATTCCAAAACTCATTCGAATGGGTTGATTTTTCAAGAACATATTTCCAATTATTTTTATAAGATGGTGGATCTTGATGTTTTTGTTTGCTATTAATATGATTTTATTTTATTTTTCCAACTGGAGCATAACAAATTTCTGTAACATAACCTAACATAAAATACTTCGTATTTAGTAAACACATAATTAATTCCTTCTCTTCAACAACTATAAACCACACTGATTAGACACTTTTTTTTCTCTTT
This sequence comes from Quercus tomentella, assembly GCA_028535165.1. Lineage (NCBI taxonomy): Eukaryota > Viridiplantae > Streptophyta > Magnoliopsida > Fagales > Fagaceae > Quercus > Quercus tomentella. The sequence goes on along the minus strand of JAPQVY010000068.1, from coordinate 72,533,537 downwards.
CTTTGTCTAGGCATCACGTCTAACATGCTGCATGCTTATTCGTACATGCATTATTGTTTCCAACTACGTAATACATTACCCTTATCTACAAGTTCCTGATCTTACACTTAAGTGGGGTTTGGACTTATTATTTTGCACTTATCTCTTTGTCTCATAATTAAGCCTGATTATTCTGCGAACAAAATGATATTATAGAGTGAATCCTTTAACACGGCAATGTGCCCTCACCATTCTTTAAATGTATTGTCCTTGTTTTTCTTTTTAAATTCTAATGATTGTATATGAAAGATGAGACAGGACATGGTTTTATCGTAATTTATTACAACATCTATTATAATTCTTTATTTATAGATACCATATATATAACATATGACATCTACACTATGATGATTGCTTTTTATTTTAAGAGAAAACACAAACTAGTTTTGTATGTATATGCGAGACTTGAACTTGAATCAATCTTGTATTTAAGAATAAAATAATTTACCAATTGAAGTAAATGTACATACCTTTTAAATATTTGTGCTTTACTTTTAATTAGTCATCCATAAACGTAAAAGTTAAAATTATAATGTTACTTGTTTTGATTTGAAGATAGAGATTGTGCGATGAAATCTGTTAAATTTAAAATTGCTTCCAAAAGTAGGGAGGGAGGAAAAAAAAAAATGTATACAATTTTTTGGGTCACAAAGAAAGAGTATACATCCAAACTGTTTTCCCCCCCTTCTATTCTTTCTTTGGGTCACAAAGAAAGAATGGAATTACATACCTATTTTAAAGATATTGTATATCTCTTTTGATTCCATTGTTATCAAATATAAACAAGACAAAACTACAAATGATGAAATGGCTAAAAGTCATTCTTCCCTATGTGTAAATTTAAGATTTGAAATTTTAACATGTGGATTATATTCACCAAGGATTATTATTGAGGGTATCAAAATTAGTTTAATTTTTTGTTAGCAATAATTTTACAATAGATTAACATATATAGCTCTTATTACTTGGCATAAATAAACCCCTTGAATGTCATGAATCAATAATAAAAAAGTAAGTGATAATTGAACAAAATTATATCCTAGAGTGTGATGTTTGTAACCCTTAAACTAGGCATAAGGAACCTTCAAAACACAAAAAATAAACAAAAATAAATAAATTACAAGGTTCATAATAGGATAATTATGAACATTTTTACGTTTTAAGCATTACCGTAGTTAAAACCTTTTAATATGCTTCTCCCAGTTTTGTCGTTTTACTTAACAAAAAGTAAATAAATGCTACCCTCAGGCCACAAAGTAATAACAAAAATAAAAAATTTTATTATTTTCATTATTGTTATTATTTTTTTAGGCCAAAAATAATAGAGGAATCTTGTTATTTTGCTATGGATGGACCTACATCATTGTTTGGATCTATTAGAGCTCCCTTTAAATGGCAACTATAGGAGGCAACAATAAGACAAACGTCAAATTTTAATTAAAGATGAGTTTTAAAAAAAAAAATTTATATATATATAATAATAATTAAAGATGAGTTATGCATGAAAGTTTTACACGTGGGATTCAAGTTGCACACAACAACTTAGGTGCATGCATGATTTTATCGAAGAAAGAAGCAAATCATGATTATTATCATTCATCTTCTTATTTGTTTCTCTGGTGAACTAGGTGTCAAAGACTAACTAAGACCTTGTAAATTTCAAAATAATTCCCTAACACATTAAACAAAATTAGTACATCATATAAATCAAATAATCGAAATTAATGATAGAGCCCAAAGGGTAGTCCAAATTAATTACTGTGGTTAACTAGTTTGACCCAAAAGGTAATTAAAGAAGCTAGGCATCCTTTTGTGAAAGAAGTGGGGCAACCTCGGATTCTAGAAAAGTTAGCCATATATGTCGATGATCTTAATAAATTTACTTTAACAATCAGTTCAAGTAGTTGGGTTATATAGGAAAACCAATTACCGATACATTTTGAATGAGTTTTTTTTTTTTTTTTTTTTTTTTGGGATATTGTAAAACAAAGTTGTAGGAAAATTTAGCATAATCCTAAAAATTAACTCACATTTTCTATGGAGTAACCTAATTGTGATTTGTGAGAGGGTGGATTAATTGTAGAGCACCATGTAATCTCTTTCGAAATGTGTCTTTTTGAATTCTCCCTGTCAAAATGCATCAATAAAAAATATCCTTAAGAAAAATGCATCAACTGTAATAACTATAAGAAAATTTTATCAAAATGAGTAAAGAAAAAAAAAAAAAACCTGAAAATGAAATTGAAAGGAAGAGAGTGCAAGAGGAGAGAGAGTTACCTAATTGTGATTTGTGAGAGGGTGGATTAATTGTAGAGCACCCTTTAATCTCTTTCAAAATGTGTCTTTTTGAATTCTCCCTGTCAAAATGCATCAATAAAAAATATCCTTAATTTGGACTACCACTCCATGTATGTTGAATAAAATACACCTGTAATGTCTTACTAGTTATAATGTATAGTGTAATAACTCTCGTTTATGTTGAAAGAGGATAGGGAACATAGCAGAACAGAGAACAAAAAATGGCACACCTGTAATATGAAACTGTATGGAGATCCTAGTCCACAACAAGTTGAGCCAAAGCTGTATCCTACAAGAAATATTGGACGTATATGTGTGTTTACACAATTCTGTGGATAGAAAGAGATAAAAATGCTTTTGATACTTGACAGAATGAGAAAGGGTATCCAAAACAGAGCTTCAAAAAATCACAATGGCAGACGTCAATGACCTAACCATAAAATTACATTGAAGAGTGTGTGAATATATATATATATATATATATATAAATAGTTTACTAGTAGTACCGTACTCTTTCACTATTCAAAAAATAGTTTATGCGGCTTTAGCTGTACTTGTTTTGTTTTTTTATTTTTTCATAATCTGTTTTGTTCGGTGGCTAATATATATATCCTCAACTACTTGACAAATGATGCTAAAAATGTTATAAATTTTACATAAATCTTACAAATTAGTGTATGATCGATTACGTTAAATAATTCAAACACTTATTTATTCACATTAGAATTTATAATAAGTTTAACATTTTATCACATTAAATAATAAATTATTTGTAATAAAAATTGTAATAAATTTAGCATTTTACATTAGAGGCGGACCAAGTCTTTCAGTCAGCCCAAGGGAGTCCCTTAATTAACGTCGATTCACAAGTTTGAACAAAATGAAATTAAAAAAAAAAAAAAAAAACATGTAGTATTTTTTTGATGGTTCCCTCCCCAACATCATCTCATGAGTCCTGAGTATAGTACCAACAAAATGAAGTTCATTTTTGTTGAAAAAATAACAAGTTCTTTTTAGTGGGACCATTAGACGCCCCTAAAATTATAATGTAATGATCAGTAGATCATCAGGTAATTACAACTTCTAAAAGTGTTGCTTCAACTTAAATGATTATGAATCTAAATTTTTAGTTCCGAACTTAATGTGTTAATCATAATCTTCAATTTACCAGCAAATCTTGTTTCCATGCCTATAATTACAATCACAAACATAATAAACAGACATACAGAGACAAAGATAGAGAGAAAGAGAGAGATACCAATGGAGCTAAGAGCCTGTGTTGTTGAGGTGGATACGTTGACTGCTGCGAGTAACAAACCTTGTGAGATTGAGACTTGGAGGAACGATTCCTACAAATAGGCCTATATAAATGAAGCACAGAATTAAAGAACCAACTTACAAAGCCTAGCAGGAAGACCTCAAGGAAGCAACTTTGAGTTTAGAACCTCTCAGCCTTCTCTCCCTATGTGTTACAACGTAAAGAAAAATAATATAAGATGTAGGAAAACACAACGAATTGACTTCCTAGGAAATATGCATACGATGATGCATGGGTACATGATGTATCCATAGTTAAACTAAAGAATGAACAACCTTGTCTTTGCTATTAACATATAAGCATGACCTTAAACTTGCACACACCTCAAACCTCGGTATGTTTTTTCTAGTTCCTCCTTCAAATGCAAGCACAGGCAAAAATGCCAATCCAGGTCCTTTTATGTCCACAAGAAAGTTCTGCAAATGATGGACAAAAAGATCATATAAAGTTATTCTAAAATTCATAAAAACACATAAAACTTTTTGACAACGGGTACTTTTTCAGTCCAAGAAAGGTATTATAAAGAAATTCAATGCAGAAAACCAGTAATTTACTTGGAAGCATACTTCCAAATTGTGGCCAACCCTAGCTAATAGGATCCATTCCCAACCACAACTTTTAGGGACTAAGGCGTTGTTGTTGTTGTGTCTATATATATATATTCATTCTAAAATTCAGATCCATTCAAATTTCCACGTCAACAGTGGTAACCCCTTTCTAAAAATACAGCAATATATATCATCATCAAGGTTGGGATGTCTAACTTGCAGGCTTGCAGCGCGCACACACAATTTTTATTTTTTTAAAAACATACAAAGATTCATAGGTACAACAGACACTACAAGTAACTTTTTTAAGTCCTCAGAGAGGGAATTCAATTCTAAACATTTGATTAGAACAACTGCTACAATTTCATTAAATTCATAAATAAACTAGGGTACACGGATCGTAACAATTAAGGGTGAAAATGGCTGCTTAAATTTTAAAAAGCAACAAAGCTAAATTTGATTAGAACAACGAAACGTTCACATGTTGTGATTGGAGTTTGTTTTAGTTTTTGCTGTTTTGTTATTTTATTTATTTATTTATTTATTGGTGAGAATGAAACATTTACATGTTGGTCTGAATTTGTACTTGATTTCAGAACAAGTTTGGATCAGGGAGTCTCAACTTTCAAGAGCTACCCTAAGTACACTCCAGTTTTATTTTCTCCTCTGTTTTTGTTTTCACCCAAAAATCTAGAGGTTGGTACTTTATGATAAGGTTGACAGTATAAGAGAAACAAAGGGAAGCAGCAACCATGAAGGCACGGCAACAGAGACAACATAAAACATTTCAAAGAGCATGAAGCAGAACAAAGCAAGGAGAAGTGCGATAAGCAACCAATAGCAAGAACAGAGACAGATCATGGGTAATTTGTAAATAGTGTCAAAATTGGCACTTGGTGATATTGTGGTAATGTTTGTGGGGAGGAGTAAATCTAGCGTATACATCTACAGCACAGTAATTAGCTTGTTGTGCAGTATTTGTGTTTATTCCTTTTTGTGTTGTGTAGTATCTACAATTGATGATGACAACCGCAAACAAAAATTCACAAAATTTAAGTTAAGTTGCTAATAACTATTTTGTCAATAACAGATAATTTCTGCATTTCCTCCTTATTTTGTTTAGTATCTTGGTGTTAATTGAGAAGAAAGGTGCTAGTGCTACACTTGGTGTTGTAGAAGTTCACAACTTTAGGGGTGGATTTCACTTGGTGCTGCACTTGGATTTCACAATTTTAGGGGTGCATTTGGATTCTTGGACTTGATTTTGATGCAATATCTCTGTTTATTTATGTGTTTCTTTGTTGGAATTTTAGGGTTTTAGGTTCTTGGATATGGTTTTGGTCAAGGTAGTCAAAGGCGAAAGGCGCCCTTAAGGCGCCAAGGCCTTGTATCGCCCAAGGCGCCGAGGCGCCAAAAAGGCGCTAGCCCGAGTGAAGCGAGGCGCCAAATTCTAAATATTGTTATTTTACATATAGGGTTCCAATCTAATTTATTTGATGTATAAGAATATTATATAAACAAATCTGAATATTAACAGTCAACTAAGTCTAGATAATTATCAAATATCAACTAAGTAGATAATTATCAAATATCAACTAAGTCTGAATATTAACCATAAATCACCATTTAAAAATTAGTCTCCATCCAAATATCAACTAAATCTGAATATTAAACCAAAATATTGTTCATAACTTCATGTTAGAAAGAAGAAAACTCCTAACAAAACATTGAAGATTGAACTTCATGACTATCCATGACAAAACAAAAGCATTTGAAGATTGAACATTCTGCCTATTAGATTGAACATTCTGCCTATTAGCCTATTTAATAGCCTGAATGTGGTTGTTAGTTTTAAGCTCTAAAAATTGAGTGAAGTAATGAGTTTGAGAAAAGGGAAAAATATAGGAAAAGAAAATAAAGAAAAAGATAGGGGAGAGTTGCTGTAAGACAGTCAGACTAGAGAAGGGTAAAGGAAAAAAAAAAAGAGAAAAAACAGAGAAGGAAGAGTTGCTGGAGATAGAGTCCAAGAGAGAAGGGTAAGGGAAAAAAAACAGAGAAAAAACAAAGAGGAGAAAGTTGCTGGAGACAGAGAGTCCAACAGAGAAGAGAAAAGGGGGAAAAAAAGTAGAGAAAAAATAGAGAGGAAAGAGTTTTTTATGCTCTGAAAGTGTGGACAAAATTACCAAGGCAGTGTCACAGTGGGAGAGAACTTAGGAAAAAAAAAAGTGTAAAAAAAAGCACTAAAAGAAGAAGATGAAATACCCACTGCTCTGCTCTGAAAGTTGATGAAGAGGAGTGGTTCCCGAAATTTCTTATTGGGTCTTTTGTTTCATCTTTTGTTTTATGCTTTTTTTATATTAATTTATTTGATATAGTGGGTGACAGCTCGTCCCCACTGAGGTAACAGTTTTAAAACCAACCATGCATCTCTTTAAATTTACAAAACATGCCATTAGAGCCTTTAAATTGCAAACTTTACTCAGGCGCTCGCCTCTCGCCTAACAAAACATATCTGGGCGAGCGCCTACGCTCCAGAGGCGAGCGCCTCACTAAAGGCGCCTCGCCTCAGTGCCTTTGAGGCGCTTTTCTGGCGCCTCGCCTCGCCTGGGTGCCTAGGCGAGCGCCCGGAGTGCCTTTAACTACACTGGTTTTGGTTGTTATGAGTTGGGGTTGGTGATTTCAATTTTTGGGGTTTTGGGACTGTTGGACATTTAAGGGTTTTCTTGGTGCTGGATTTGGATTCTTGGACTTTGTTTTGGTGGCATATATGGTTTAGCTGGTTTGTGAGGATTCATGGTGTTTGATTTGTTTGATTGAGTTTTCGGTGCATGATGGATTTCGTTAGGGTTTCAGTTTGTTTAGTGATTGTTCTTTGTTTTCTTTGATTCATTCTTGGAACTGATACAATTTTAGGTTATGTGACGTGGGCCAATTTTTAATTAACTCCTTTGTTTTTTCAATCAGTCTTTTGGTTCATCAGGGAATTTAGGATTTAATATGTTTCTGAATGAATGCTCTTGGATATCAGTGCATTTCAGTTATTGTTTATTACAGTGAGAATTCTGATCCTGTTTTTTCATTCTAGTCTTGGCTTATTTATCAAATAAAAGGAAAAAAAAAAAAAACTGTACAAAAGTATTTCTGTTGTGTAGTTGTAGAAGGGTTCTTGTCTAGATGCATATGCACAAGGTTCTGGGTTTCATGGGTTATTTTACTGATTATATTATAATTAAATTGTTAATAGTTCATAGATTTGTGGGTGTTTTATTGCCTAATGTAGTTCTAGATTAAGTCTTATTCCTTTGAAAAACATAGCATTTCATCAATGTGCTAATTTAGTAAAATGGTTTTGGTGATCTGAAGGTGTTTTCCAACAACATGGAAACAAAATCTGAGCCAGTCATTTCAAAGTGCAAAGAGAGTGAGAATTGGACTAAGGTTTCATTTAAGCCCGACTTGGCAAAATTTAACATGACTCATCTTGAGGACAACATGGTTGCGCTGATGAAAAAGCGGGTATTTGACTTGGCTGGGTGCCTTGGGAAGTCTGTGAAGGTTGACCTGAGTGGAACTTGGGTCACTGTAAAATCATTTACTGATTATGTTAATGTCTACTCAGATTCTGCTGCTAAATCTAAACCTGAGAAACCTCCAAGGTTCTTTCTATGAAACTCTGAATGTTTTCATTTTATTTGTATTTTTCCCCTTCATAGTATTAATTGCTCACTAGAATCTTTTGTTTCCTCAGCTATGATGTGAAAGTTAATGATAGGTGGGAGATATGCGTGAGTCTTAGTGATGGGCAGTTTCAACCGGTACCTAGGTCTTTTGAAGCAAAGGGAATAATGAGTCAATTGAAATTGCAATTGTGTGAGACTTACATGATTTTTTTGTTTTTTTAACCAGGTCAGCTTGGTGAATTCGATTGCCACAACCAAGGGTGGAACTCATGTTGCTTTTATCAGTAATCAAATTACAAACCATATAAAATGAAAAAAGTAAGACTTTAAAGAACTGTACATAAAAGTGAAAAGGTAAAACAAAAGTTGATGCAAATACACAATGTAGAAAATGGGAGTTGAGACTGGCTGGGTGGCTTACCACAAGGACTTGCCGCTGCCAGTAGCCATGACCACCAAGCAGTCCTTTTTCTCTAGAATCTTCTCAATAGCCGTCTTCTGATAGTCTCGGAAAGTACAATACCCAAAATATTTCTGCAGTAACACAAAAGTTACATGACCAACACATTCATCACTGACTGATTAATGCCATTTCAAAGTTTTAATAAAGCAAACGAATAAACTTCTTCTAAGGCCATTGCATGATGATGATTTTAAAGTCTAATCTCTAAATGTTAATTGAGTATCTAGTTAAAACTCAATTAACATAAGTGTTAATTGGTTTTAATTGGGTTAATGCCCATTTGACCCAATTAATAATTGGGTGAGTTTGAATCATATTTAAGTGAATGGGTAAATGGGTCTGAGTTGATTTTACCACCTCTTGAGTTTTATACACCTAATCCATTGTAATCCATTTCTGTATATCTGCATTACCTCTTGCATCCAACCTATTTCCTGTTGAACTTTTGGCAGATACAAAAAGGCACCTCTGGTCTCATGCAGATTGAAATTCCAATTTTGCAAAATCTAAGAATTTGAAGGCTAGAAATTAACTGATGTAACTCATTTAAGTTGGCATGTGCTCTCCAGGTATAAAAGTATGTGTTCTTTAACTTCTTTTTTTAAAGCTGGATGTTACTTGGTAGAGATGAAGTGTTACTGCACTTGTTTGTATCCCAAAGAAACATGATGCATTTCTTTGGTTTCCATATGCGTGCTGACCGCAATTCAATCAAGAAAATGACATGATAATTAATGGCCACTAGAAGACAGTAGTGACCTCCCTTGTAGCATTCACATCAAGAATGCTAAAAATTATAACTTTTAGTAATTCAAAACTCTATTTTATCTATTTTAACATCCCATTTTATAATATACCCAACATCAAAAGTTTTATATGTTTTACCACTTCATTAAAATATTGTTTCTTTATTCTTTTTATTTTTTTAATTTTTTATTTATTCTCAATCTCATCTCTTCTTCTCTCTTTCGCTGTGTATGTCTCTTCTCCCAAATGAAAAGACCTAACCCACTGCCGCTACCACACCCACTGCCACAACCACAACCACCACCACCCACATCCTCAACTCCCAACCACCAAAATCACAAACAAAAACAAACCCAAAATGAAATCATAATCTCAAAACCAAATCACAAACCCAAAATCAAATCAAATCAAACTCAAACCCACACCCATTGCCACCAACCACCACCACCCACACTCACTGTCACTAGCCACCACTGCCACAACCACAACAATCACTGCCACAGTCACAATCACCCACAACCACAATCTCCAACCACCAAAATCACAATCCCAAAACCATAACAGCATCCATCACAACAACATCCATTGATATTGAGAAGCACAACAGCAAATGGTGGTGCCCCAAGTGGAGTAGGTTGGACAGCCTCTAGACTCTAGTTCCTCAGTCGAAACCCATACATCATAACCCAAACTCACCACAAAACCTGATCTGAACCCACACAAATCCTGAGCTGAACCCACCACAAAACCCCAGGCAAAACCTACCCCAACCTCTCTAATGACAACCACCCCAACAGCCTAGCCTCTCTGATCTCAACCTCAGCCAAGAATGCCGATCATGCCGACCACACAGAGCACGAACCCTTGAAGCTTAACAGAGAGCAGATGGGTTTCAAGAACGAAGGCAGCGTGATGAGGCTTGATGAGAAGGGAAGGGAGATGATTGGCGACATGGGTTGTGAGGGAGAACCAGAAAAGAATAGGAGAGGCCAAGCATGAGAAAGAGGGAAAGGGCAAGCGTGTAGGATTAAACAAACAATATTTGCTCACTATAGTTGAGTGTCAAAAAATTTAGCAAATATTTCCTAATTACAACCCACGAGACTTAATAGCAAATATTAGGCGCTTGTTGAATGGTGATGCTGCGGAGCCTATGGATCCATGGTATAAATGGTTTAAAGGAACTATTGACAAAACTGCTGCAAAGGAAGGAGGGAATAGCTACACTATTTGTGGAACTATAGAGGAAGTCAATGAGACAACACTAAGGATAACGGAGCCGTAGATGGACACAAGATTAGAAGGAATTCCTGGAATCTAATACTTCTAGTAATAAAGAATGCAAAGATCCCTTCATTATGGTAAGTTTGCTGAAGTCCTTGAGAATTATGTTACCCACCACAATGTGAATTAGATTGTACCCAGTTTCTCAAGAAAAATAATGCTGGCTGCAGGATTTTGATATGAATTGTGATGATGTAACCGTAGAATTTGACGTTTTCTTGACCCCTGAGAACTTGATTAGGGTCACTCAAGAGGGCTTGCTGAAGAAATTTAAACTAACCACTACAATTAGCACAACTAATATGCACCTATTTGACCCAAGAGGCGTGATTAAGAAGTATGCACCTAGATTTTGGCTGGATCCATAATGGGTTTTATAAGAGGTAGAGTAAAAGACTCAAGTAGCCCAACAATGTTTAGTCCTTTGATAAGAAAAGGCAAACGACTCAGCCTTCTTGGAAAATGAAGATAACCTAGCTTCATTTGAACTAATAGGAAGAGGTGGGTGTGGAGAAGTATACAAGGCTGACCTACCACAAAGTAATGACAAAATGATTGCCATCAAGAAGATAGTTGTAGCAAAATTGATCAACAAAGATAGTAAGATTGGGGTGTGCACCTAAGTAAAAACAAGACGAGGCCCAAAACAGCCCAAAATATAATCTGTCAAAGAATTTTCACATTTTCGCACAAACACAAAATCTATATCATAAAGCAAAAACTACATGTGATTCAAAGTTGAAACTGCACAAAATGCTTCTGATAGCTTTAAAAGGTTAAAATTTTGGATAAAGCAAAAACTATATCATAACATGTGATTGAAAGTTGAAACTACATGTCTATAATACATGAAATATAAGTTTTTTCAATTTTCTGAAAACGAAACAGAGCAGTGGAATATGAAAACGAACTCACCGGAAGCCATTGTTGGATGGATGGTACTAATTCGTAATTTAGGGCTTGGTTGGTTCTTGGTGAAGGAGAAAAACCTGAAAAAGAACTCCTTCAGAAATCACAAGGCGTAGAAGGGAGAGAATAAGACTCAACAATCTCAGTGCTCCACAGGAAAAAAAATTTAACAGCAAAAAAAAAAAAAAATTTGAAACAGAACAAACGTGACGATGGACATGGAAAATGGAGAGGGAGAGAGAGAGATAGTGGTCACCTGTGAGAAGATCTAGAAACTTGATCAAGTGGAGTGACAGCCTGCCGGCGACGGAGCGAGCCTCACCAGTGAAGAGCTTGGGTCTCTTCGGTCAGCAAATTTTTCGGGTTTTGATGAGGGAGGAGGCGTGAGGTTTGTGGGTAGAGGGTTGAGAGCACGGCGGCGAGAGCTCTTGAGAGCACGGCGGCGAGATTGGATCGGGAGGTTGAGCTGAGATAGTGAGAGCTGAGATTGGGGATCGGGAAATTTCAAGTGTTGAAATTTAATTAGGGTTTGTTTCACTTATACCAGATGTGGAGCTGCGTTTTATTAAACGCAGCTCAAATACGTTTGGAGCTGCGTTTTATTAAACGCAGCTCCATATTAGATCGAGCTGCGTTTATTAAACGCAGCTCCAAACGTATTTGAGCTGCGTTCAATAAAACGCAGCTCTATATCAGATGGAGCTGCGTTTCTTAAACGCAGCTCTATATTCCCGGCTGAGCCATCAGGAAAAACGCAGCCTCAGCCGAACAAAATGCGGCTCCACCCCTGGTCTATAGCCGCGTTTTCAAAACGCGGCTATAGAAGAAGGGTGGAGCCGCGTTTTTCAAAACGCGGCTCAAACTACTATCCTGGAGCTGCGTTTTAAAGAAACGCAGCTCAAAAACGTGGCTTAAACTCGCGTTTTTAGTAGTGAAGTTTAATCCTTCAATCTCTTTTTTCTTTATGTGAAAAATTGCATAGGTTTAATATATATATATATATATGGTAATAGGATCTAAACCTTCTTGAGGCAGCAAATGAACTAACTAGGTTTGCTAAAGATGAAAATGATGTACACATATGGCTAGAGGATGTCTTCCCAATAATTTCAAAATTAGGTTCTTGAATTAACATTTTTTTGTATTTAATTTTCTTATTCTTTGTAAGGCATTGATTTTATTGCACGTGTTTTTTGATAAAGTTTATGATATTTTTTTTTTAGGGTTTAATATAGTATTTCATTGTAATTATCAATATGTATTTTAAGAGTTTTAACTGGTAACATATATTCTTCCATGAATATAAATTAAAGAGAATTTTTTGAGAAAAAAAGAACTAGTAAAATTGAAGAACCAAGCCAGTTGACTATTTAAAACTCACCTTGAAAAAATAAAATTAGTAACTTTCAAAAGAAGTGCTAATTACCCTCAATGTCATGCTGCTTTCACTATTATTATTATTTTTTTGTAACGATAATACTTATTAGAATACATACAAAAATATTAATATTAGTGTTTTAAACTGGGTTTATAATACATTACATAATTAGAATACAACTATAAGGCCCTTTTGTAGTTGTAGACTAGAGGTATAAACAGCGAATACTAAACACACACAACCAATGTGGGATAAACATCCCTACATTTTTTTTGGAGTTGGCTAAATATTGCTAAATTTGGAGTTTATTTGCGTTATAGGCACTGTTTCAACTTATTTAGAAAAATCAGAAAAGAGAGTGAATTTCAGCAACGGTGTTGCCGAAATTCAACAAAAGTATGAGATAGAAAGAGAAAAAGTGGGAGAGAGAAAATATTGAATTTCGGTAATGTGATTACCAAAATTCTTGCTGCCCGAACCAGCTGCCCGAATGTGTGCTGTGTGCTAAAAAAAGAAACCAATTGTGGCAATGCCATTGCTGAAATAGGGGGAAAAAATTTTGTGGCAATTGTGGCAATGCCATTGCTGAAAATGGGAGGGGAAAAAAAAAAATAATGGTTGCCGAAATCTGGGGAGGAATTAAAAAAAAAAAATGTTACGTCCACAATATCTTCACAACAAATTACAGGTGATTAATTATTATTAGTTTAAATTTGAATTTAACACTGAGATTACTTTTTTAATCCAACAATAATAACCTGCCAGTTAAAATTTGTTGTAAAAATATTGTAAAAATTGTGTGCACATATCATTTCTTAAAAAAAAAAAAAAAAGTGGAATGGAATTGTGGTAATGGCATTGCTGAAATAGGAGGAAATTTTTTTTCCCCTCCTATTTCAGCAATGCCATTGCCACAATTCCATTATACTCTTTTTTTTTTAAAGAAATGATATGTGAACACAATTTTTACAACAAATTTTAAGTGGCAGGTTGTTATTGTTGGATTAAAAAAGTAATCTTAGTATTAAATTCAAATTTCAACTAATAATAACTAATGACCTGTGATTTATTGTGAAAATGTTGTAAAAATATTATGAACGTAACACCTTTTTTTTTAATTCCTCCCTAGATTTCGGCAATCACTATTTTTTTTCCCTCCCATTTTTGGCAGTGGCATTGCCACAATTTTTTTTTAACCCCCCTATTTCGGCAATGGCATTGCCACAAACCAATTGGAAATTTTTTTCCTCCTATTTCGGCAATGCCATTACCACAATTCCATTACACCTTTATTTTTTTTTATTTTTTTAAAGAAATGATATGTACACACAATTTTTACAACAAATTTTAACTGGCAGGTGATTATTATTGGATTAAAAAAGTAATCTTAGTGTTAAATTCAAATTTGAACCAATAATAACTAATCACCTATAATTTGTTGTGAAAATATTGTAAAAATATTACAGACGTAACTTTTTTTTTTTAATTCCTCCCTAGATTTCGGCAACCACTATTTTTTTTCCCCTCCTATTTTCGGCAATGGCATTGCCACAATTTTTTTTTTCCCCCTATTTCGGCAATGGCATTGCCACAATTGGTTTCTTTTTTGAGCACACATCATACACTAGGGCAGCTGGTTCAGGCAGCAAGAATTTCGGTAATCACATTACTGAAATTCAAAATTTTCTCTCTCCCACTTTTTTTCTTTCTTTCTCATACTTTTGTTGAATTTCGGCAACACCGTTACTGAAATTCACTCTCTTTCCTCATTTCCCTAAATAAGTTGGAACAGTGCCTATAACACAAATAAACTCTGAATTTAGCAATATTCAATCAAATAACTCTTTTTTTTTAGTAATCAATAATATTTATTAGAATATACACGAAAATATGGTGCTTTCATCATAATGCTAAATAATAATACCATTTGCATCATTTTCCAAAATAAATATTGCTAATAAAATAAAAAGTATAACAGAGATTTGTTTGAATGCAAGCCCATTAAAGCAGAAAATAATAAAATAGAAAGTACCGATTAGTGATTTATGAATAAACAAAGAGTAGAGCCCGCCTTCACCCAAAAAGCCCATGAGATTCTTATGCCCAAACCCCAAAGACTTAACGATAAGTTTATCATATAAATTATGGATTTAAATATGAAAAGCTTCCAACTTCTCTATATAAAGGCCATGGACTTATAACTTTCTTGTATTGGGTACTTACACAGAAGTTGGTTTAGTTATAAACGAAAGTAGGAGTTCCACAAAATTTCTCAATGGGGTGGCCTTTAGTGAAGTCTTTGCTGTGGGCTTTACTACTCTTTGTTCAAATTCATGAGCATAGAGCTTGTATTGAGGAAGAGAGGGTGAGTCTCCTAGAATTGAAAGCATTTCTAAAATCCCACACTAATTATAACAAGCCCCTTCTTCCAACATGGGTTTATGAAATAAAGAGTGAGTGTTGTAGTTGGGAGCAGGTCAATTGTAGCACAACCACTGGTCACGTGATCAATCTCACTCTCTCCCATATAAACCAATATTCTATTGTGGGGGAGGGGACTTGGTTGCTAAACATGTCCCTGTTGCAGCCTTTCTGAAAGTTCAAATATGTGTAAAAACACCCTTGAATGTTTAGACCCCCAATTAACAAATTACCAATTCAAGCTTTATATCAAACAATTAATGTGCGGAACATGAACTAAAGCATAACACAGAATTGGTAAACAATCTAAGCCAATTAAAATCACATCCACAGCAGAAAATAAAAGGCAAAGATAAAGGGAAGGAAGATGCAAACACAAGGACAACACGCGATGTGTTATCGAAGAGGAAACCGAAACCCTCGGCGTAAAACCTCTCCGCCGCCCTCCAAGCGGTCAATAATCCACTAAAAAATGTAGTTGGGATACATGAACAGTAATAGACCCTCCAAGCCTAATCTACCCGATGTACCTAAGCCCTCCAAGCTTCTTGCTCCAACGAGGTTGCGCCGAACCTATTTCTTTTCTAGCTTCCCGGATTCCGCTACTAGACCATAGCATCAACCAATGAATATTGGTTCCTTCCTAACTGCTTCCCAGAACACCAAACAACCCTCTCACAGTAATGGATATAGTGAGAACAAGGTTTTGGTAAAAAGGCCTCTCAAGGATTTGGCAATGGAGAGGAAGAGAGTTGAGGAATTTGAAGAGACTCTAATGTAAAGATTGTAGATGGTTCAATCTTGTTTTGCTCTAGGGTTTCTCTCTCAAAATTCTCTCAGGAAGCTCTCTTTCATTTGTGGGTATAAGGGGTATTTATACTGAGGTGAGAGAGGAATGTGAAATGTCAGGTTTTTCAAAACAGGGCTGGCTCGCGGCTTGTCCTCGCGGCTTGACTGAGTCGCGAGATCCAGTCGCGAGTTAACTGTATGGCTAGTTATCCTGTTTTGTCCTGTAGTGCTCCAGCTGGCATGACTGTTCACCTTTCGGCATGCTTGGCACGTGTGCTGCGTCTGGCGGCTTGAAGCTGCGAGTCACCCGCGAGACCCAGCCGCGAGTCTTTGTTTTCTTACACACTCTTGAGCAATCTTCACTCTATCTCACTCACTACCCTTACAACAAGCCCACCTAAATACAGGGTTACTAAATGCTGAAATACAAGCAAATTTGGCACGGAATAAAGCCAATTAGATGGTTGAATAAATTTCAACCTTACACTTTCAAAGAGCTAAGAATTCTTGATATATCTTACAACGGAATTGCTGGTTGGTTGGGAAATGAAGGTACGTGAGCCTTTGCTTCTACTATCATACGGTCCACTCCAAAAACACAAACACACACACACTCATTTATGCTTAATATAGGAAAGGCTTGGGACCATGGTAATTAGATTTGATTACATATCCCAAATCAAATTAAAAATATTATAGTTGGACGACTTCTCTCAATTTGACTAATGAAATTTATTTTAGAGGAGGAGTCATTTTAATCATTAGATTAGATATAATTTCTCCTTCATAGATACAATGATTATGAACCAAAATTTTAAACTAAGGAAATCATTTTTCGTAGCAAAAAATTATTTTGGCTGATTTTGTTAGAGCATGGGAATGGCTACTGTAATATTCGTTAGCTAGAGGTTTTTTTTTTGTTTTTTTTTTTTTTTTGAGAAGGTCGTTAGCTAGAGTTGAAGTTATAAATTTAAGAAGGTAATGACAGATTATTCTTAATTGATAAATTGGTCCTCTTAATAAAAAAGCATTACAAGCCTACAAAGCTCTAGCAGTTGCACATTATATTTAACTACTGTGTATGTAGCTCCGTGAATATGTACAGTATAATTAAAAATAATTATAATTATACCGTTCAAATTATATATATATATATTTTTTAAAAAGTTCAAGATATACATGGCATTAGCTTGCATATTTTTTTTTAAACCCATACATTTTTAAAATAGGTAATAGTTTCTCCTTTTATATATATATAAAATATTTAGAATTCAATTGGTTTTAG
This sequence comes from Quercus tomentella, assembly GCA_028535165.1. Classification (NCBI taxonomy): domain Eukaryota; kingdom Viridiplantae; phylum Streptophyta; class Magnoliopsida; order Fagales; family Fagaceae; genus Quercus; species Quercus tomentella. Next base: position 72,516,378 of record JAPQVY010000068.1, on the reverse strand, counting down.
ACTTTTCCGTTTTTGCACCTAGCCATAAAAGTTTAAAACTTTTTTTTTTGATAGGAATAAAAGTTTAAAACTTAAATGGACATATTGTAAAAAAATTGGACTCTAATTAAAATCTAATTTATAATATAATTAAATTTGGACTCTATAATTTTTACACTTAATAATTCACTTTATACAAAATTAAAAGTTAAATAAGAGATGGTTTAAAATTGAAAATCCAATTAAAATCTAATTGAATTTTTTTTTGGCTTTAACTATTAGGGTTGTTTGGATACAACTAAAATTGAAAATTGAAAAAATTATAGTAAAATAATTTTTAAATATATGAATACATTGAATAGTATTGTAAGGTCTATTTTTAATGAAAAGATTGCAGAAAAATGAGGTATGCGGGTTTCTTAAATAGTGCACGGATCCACTGATTTATTGGAAAGTCAAATATTACTATTATAAGCAGTAATCATAACAGGGAAATTTGTCTCCCAAAACGTGTGCAAAAAATAAAGAGAGGAAGAAACGCGGCCATGTGGGAGAAATAATTTTTACCCAACCATATATTTAGGGTCTGTTTAGATACAATTTATTTTTATTGAAATTGAAAATATTGTAGTGAAATAGTTTTTAAACGTGTAAATAGTGCTGTAAGACTTACTTTTAATGAAAAAATTGTTGAAAAGTGTAATTTGTAGGCTGTGTGACATTGATCAAAGAAAATTCTTTAATAAAAAACAAATTGAAAATTAGCGTCGGACATCATTTTTGTTGGACCTTAGTCCAAGTAATGAATCATCATTGTGTCAGCTATTTTTGCAGCATTGGCAGTGCAACTGGGACAGTGCTCTATCCTATTCGCTTATTATTGTTTTCTTGGATGTTTATACCATGTTTGAAACATGCAAAGCCAAGTAATGTATTTGGTGTTAATGCTAAATTTTCATTTTTCATCTTTTTTTATAGATAATTTAGAATAAGATTGTATGTAACTTTCATAAGAGGTGTTTTAATGAAGTTTTAGTGATCATACTTGCACCAACATCTTGATTTAATATTTAATATTTATTGTAATTGCTTTTTTCCATTTGTTTTTCTTTGTTTCGATCATGGTTAAACCGGACCAGGGGCAAAACTGGATTTGCCTCCAGTTCCGGTTTTTGACTGGTCTTCCTAGTTATTCTTTGGTTATTTTCAGTTTTTACCGGATCAGATTGGCATTCAATTCTTGGTTAAACTGGTCAGTCCAGTCAAGTTTTTAAAACAATGGTTTCAATACTCGGTGTGCACAAGAGAATAACTAATTTCCAAGACTATTTAATTTAATAATCAACTCAATGCCAAATCAAAATTCTTTGATTGAAGATTTTAACTAAATGCCAAAACAAAATCCATTAACTTACCACTAAGACCATTTTCATATGTATTGCTTTGTTTGAATACGTTAATTAAATATTTTGACAAATTAGCCTCGAAAATCAAAAATAGATCCGAATTCAGTTTTTTTTTTAATATTTTATTTTATTTTATTTTAAGATTTTAATTGAAGATATATGAATTAGTGAGAATGATTCCAAAAGCAGTGGTTTTGGGGTTAAATATAACATCAAAACTCTACTCTTCTTTTACCTTGTTTTAACTATCATGGTTGGAAAAATCCCACTATATTTTATCTATAGCATATTTGTTTATATTACTAAAAGATAAAAAATTAACAAAAAGGAAATTTCTTCTTTATTTGTTATAATATATAGAGAACAAAAAATTTCATATTATCAAAATCTTGAACAAAAACGAATGAACGCAACGTTTTCACTAGTTACAAAAAGAAACAATATTTTTTTTTTTTTAAGAAGAACAAAAAGAAACAGTATGAATATAAAAAAAAAATTTAAAAATTAAAATTAAATTAAAATTAAAATAATTTTAAACAAATTTTTAAAAAGTAATAGTTCAATAAATTTTAAATGAAATATTCTTATGAAAAAAATACCATGTTATACTACTTTGTTATATTATATCATTTTATTTTAAAAAATCATGCCAAGCACGGGTCAAAAGCTAGTTATATGTAACATGTGAATATTACTGCTTTCTATATTAAAATAAAAATAAATAAAAAATTCACATTTTAGACATGGTGTATGTTGGGGGGGGGGGGGGGGGGGGGGGGGATTTGTGTAGCAAATTCATCCCTTCTGAAATTCAAATCTTTTAGTTATATTGTTGAAGTACCTATGTTGTAATAACAGATAACAGCTTTGAGTTTGATTCATATACTTATATATAAAAGTAATTTTGAACAGTAAGTTGTCAACATATATTCTTTTAAAATACAATTTGATAATCTAATTTGAATTTCACATTGTAGCTTTTGAAGTCTCCCACCACCCCCCCCCCCCCCCACAAAAAAAAAGGGGGAAGAGAGGAATGAGATTTTACTCAAAAAGCCTCAACTCTTAAAAGGTTAGTACAAGGCTTTCAATGTGGGAATTTACCTGGTTGATTTTTTTTTAGATAAACAAAGGGGTAGAGCGAATTTTTTATTGAAAAACTTACAATACGATACACCACAAAATATTTTTTGGTTTTTTTAAAACTCAAAAGGGCCTAACTCTTTAAACGTGTAACGCAAAAAATTATTTTAGTTTTCCTTTGGTTATTGAATAATTGCTTTACACATAGTATTTAATTTGTTGCTTTTACTTGTGTGTTATGATCAACAAACCAGTTCTCAAGAACACGAAATGAAGACAATGACTTCCAATCGTTACAAAAAGTTAATAAATAAATTGCATTTTATATCATTCATCAATTGTATTTTCTTACAAATAAATGTTTGTTAAATTATATTGTAAATTGTTACATATTTTAATATTTTCCCTTGCTCATGCTTTCTCACTAATTGATAATTGCTACTATTACCGGTGCTTTATCTTTTCTTTAACAGCTACTACCAACATTGCAACACCTATAACGTTTGGGCTTTTGACATAGACTTGGTCTCTGGCCTCATAAATAAGAAAGGCATATACAATTGCCAAAAATTCATATTTATATGATAAGGGCACAATGATAGAACTTCGCACTAATCCAATAAACAAAAAGGATGGTTTGGGGGGTGTGGTAATGACTGTTCCAGAAAATATTTGATTCTTTATAGCTCAATTAATCAATGCATTTTTTTTTTCTTGTTTTATAATTATTGTGCTAATGCAAAACATGATGTGATACTTTTTCCTTTTTTTTTTAATTGAGAATGACTTTCTGCATTTCGTTGATAAATTTAACAATGGATTATTATTTTATTTTATTTTATTTTTTTTTTCAGAATCTGATTGCTTGTCTAAACTGAGAAAGCTAACACACTTCAATTTAGCGGGGAACCACTTTGACAGTAAAATTTTAAGATCCTTTGGTGCCCTCCCAGTTCTTAAATCTTTGGATTTAAGTTGGAGTAATCTTTGGCCTCTTTCTAGCAAAGTTACGTGTATATCTGAATTTTCTTCGCAAGAATTCCATGAAAAAGTTTACACAAAACTGAAATCTAATAACCAATATTTACCTTTATCAAAATTTACTGTGTGTGTTAAAAGGCACAAAATGCTTCAGTGATAACTAATCCTTTTGATATATACAAATGATAGTAGTAATATGCCTTCGATATTCAAAGAGCATTTTAACCGAAATTTTTGTCCATTCCAATATAGAAGTGTTTAGTTCTACTAGATCTTTCTTCTGTACTATTGGTTTCAAGCTTATATATGAAATTTTGAATATCTCTTCACCGGTGATGTAGAACTGGTTTATCTAAGCAACTTGGAGGTCCTTATCTTGCAGTATTGTGGCCTTAATGGAAGCCTACCATTCAAGGGTAAACATTCCAACATCTATTTTTATTGATTTTCCCTCAATTAATCTCTCCTTAATGGAAGCCATTTTAAATACTTTCTCCTAACTTACTGTCATCAATTTTCCTGATAGATATGGCAAATTTCAGCAGTTTGAAGATTTTAGATTTGAGTTATAACGCTTTCACTGGAAGCATTACTCCATATATCGGAGCCTTAACTTCTAATAGACTCAATGGAACTTTAAACACTCCAGGTGAGAATCTAGTGAGAATCTACAATGAAATCAGTCATTTACAATTTTGATTAGGAGTGTGAGAACAATTGAAAGAGAATGGTTAGTAATTTGATATAGATCAATTCTTATCTGCTGCAACTTGGAAGCATAATATTTGACCATCCACTTTTTCTGAATGTAGAAATTATTATACTCCCCCCCCTCCCCTCCCCCCCCCCGCGGGGGGAAAGACAAAAAATCATTTTAATCCCACAGGTTGTTAATTCATAATTGAGCCAATTGGCCTAAGGCAGCCGTATAGAATAAGGTCCCATAATTTTGGCCCTATAGTAGTACAATATTATATTTTGTAACAATTTTAATTAAATTATGTCACCTAATTATTATTTTTATTTTTTTGAAAAGTGACAAAGCTTAGCCACTCTTTTTCTATTTCACATCTAAACTTCTAAAATCAATTATAACAAAAAAATAAGGAGCATTAGACATAATATCAATAATAAATAAGTTTTTAACAAAACTTGAATACAATTCTTCTCAAAAGAAAAAAATGGAATTAGTAACTTATAATATAGAAATTTATATAAATAATATTCAATTGATTTCGAAATATAAGAGAATATTTGACTTAAAATTGTCTTCTTAGGTTTCAAATCTTATTGAGGCAATAGCATGATTTCATTTATTAATTAGGTTGTGTTGTTGATTCTTTCGGTGGCTCAAGTTTAGGATAGACACCGCTAATCTTTTATTACTTTTGATAGAGTTTTGTGCGCTGAAGAAACTTGAAGAGATAGAGCTTGCTGGTAATGGCTTCGAAGGGATGCTTCCTCCATGCCTAAACAATTTGACATCTCTTTTGTACTTAGATATATCTGGCAACTGGTTCAGTGGAAACTTGTCTTCATCTCCAATAGCCAGCCTAACATCCCTTGAGTACATTGATCTGAGTTATAATCTTTTTGAAGGCTTATTCTCATTCAGCTTATTTGCTAATCACTCCAAGCTTAAGGCGATTCAATTTTTGAGTGATAACAATAAACTTGATATAGAGACTGAGAACCACAGTTGGGATCCTTTGTTTCAATTAAAGGTCTTAGTACTATCTAATTGTAATCTCAACAACCCCACCGACAACTTTCCTAAGTTTCTCTTGGACCAACATGAATTGGAATTCATTGATATCTCTCATAGTAAATTGAATGGAAACTTCCCCATATGGATGCTTGAAAACAATACTGGACTACAACGGTTAAATCTTCGAAGTAACTCTTTCACGGGCGAGTTTCATTTGCCATCAGATCACTACATGAATCTTCATTGGTTGGATCTCTCAAACAATCACTTTGATGGGAAACTTCAAGAAAATATCGGAAAGAGGATTCCAAAATTAGAATATCTAAATTTATCCCAAAATCAATTTGAAGGTAATCTTCCATCCTCAATAGGGGACATGAGTAATTTGTGGGTTTTGGACTTGTCCTTCAATAAATTTTATGGAGAGGTACCAATGGAATTGGTTGCTAATTGCAGCTCCTGGGATTTTTTGATGTTATCTAACAATAACTTTCATGGTGAAATTTTCTCAAAGCTCTTCAACCTATCCTTGTATTCTTTAGAATTGCAAAATAACAAAATAACAATTTCACAGGCACTCTTCCAGTTGTACCACTAAATGTCTGGATGGTCCTAAATATTAGCAATAACCACATGACAGGTACAATTCCTTCATGGATAGTAAATCGTGGTACGTCACCATCGTATGTTGTTGACTTGAGTAGCAACTCTTTTGAAGGCCAGATTCCATGTGGAATAGCTTCATCTGATACAATAAACCTTTCTCATAACTTGCTTTCAGGATTGTTACCTTCTTGCTTGAATCTACGAGATGTTAGGCACTTACTTTTGGAAGGGAACAAACTCACAGGGTCATTACCAAAAGCTATTCTCAATTCCTCATCTCTTGTGACATTGAACATTAGAGATAATCGCTTTATCGGTAGCATCCCTGATGAAATTGTTGGGCTTTCCAACTTAAAAGTGCTTTCATTAAGTGGCAATCATTTTAGTGGTGTGATTTCAAAGCAGTTGTGTCGGTTAAAGAGGATAGGCATAATGGATCTTTCCAGTAACTCTTTTTCTGGGACAATACCGTACTGCTTTAACAACATATCCTTTGGGAAGCTAGCTTCTAAAGATGTTGTCTATACATCTAGTATTTCTTTTGGGATAGGAGGTTTTTCCTTCCCATATAAATCTCTTCTAAATAGGGATTTTCAAATTGAAGGGTCATCTTCGGACTTCTATGAACAAGTTGAGATTGAGATTGTGACAAATTATAGGGCTGACTTGTACAAGGGTCTCAACCTTGATTTGATGTCTGCATTGGATTTGTCATTAAATAAGCTAATAGGAGAAATCCCACCAAAGCTAGGACAGTTATCTTCACTACATGGACTAAACTTGTCTCACAATCACTTGACAGGTCCTATTCCAAAATCGTTCTCAAATTTGACTCAATTAGAGAGTTTAGACCTTTCTCAGAACAATTTGAGTGGGGAAATTCCTTTGACATTGATTGATATAAACTCTCTTGAAATTTTCAATGTGTCTCACAACAACTTATCAGGTAAACTTCCAGACTTCAAAGCACAATTTGGAACATTTGGAAAGAGTAGTTACGAAGGAAATCCATTTCTTTGTGGTCCACCACTGGAGAAAAACTGCACTGAGATATATGAGTTACCTCCATCAACACAAAAATCCTCAAAGACAAGTGATGGAAAATGGTATCAAGTCGATCTTCTAGTTTTCTCTACTAGTTTTTCGGTATCTTACATCATCTTCTTTTTGGGTGTTGCTAGTGTTCTTTATATTAATTCTCATTGGCGGCAACAATGCTTCAATTTGATTGAGGATCGTATATATTGGTATTATTATTTTGCTTTAAATACCCTAAAAAGGCTTCTGAACCGTATGTGTCGTTAGACTTCTATGGAAATCTTTGGTGGTTGTATTGATAATACCTATTTGTATCAATGTATGTGTATTTTGGTTATGAATAATAATTATCATGCTCTATTGTGAAATAAAAAGTTCACTTACACTTCTTTCATTTGTGTTGTAATCATGTGATTAATTAGTCAATCTCTTGGATGATATAATGTTATAATTTTATTTTGAAATAACTTGTGGAAAGTTTTATATATATTTATATATGTCGCATGTGCAATACTTATTTTATTGAATATAATATTATTAATATTTAGGAAAATTAGTTATAATTATAACATGTGATGAGGAAAAAAAAAAATCAGACAAGATAAATTGGTAAGAGTTATAAGATTGTTTCATTGGTATACATTAAGAATGTGACATATTACTGGAATGAATTCACAATTATTTAATTAATTACCACTATCCTTGTGGCATATTGATGGCCACCTCCATTGTGGGGTTAATTCCGGGATTTAAATCATTCCAATAGCACAAAATTATTATTATCAGTTAACTTAAGCACATGATTTTGCTTTTAGCTTCTTGATTATTTGTGCCACTAAATTTATTTTTATTGGATTTGAATGAATAATTCTATACTTCTTCAATGAAGGAGATCCATCTGGAGTAAATTTAATGCATTACGTAGACCAACATATTTTTTTAATCCGATATTAGTTTGGAAGCACATATTTAAAATGGTGTGCTTCTGGAAATAAAATTTTATTTAAAAGTCACTTAAGCCATTATAAGGCTAAAAGAATAATTTACTACTGATAAAAGTTGAATAAATTACTAAATTAAATAGTGAGTGTTTGTGGGTAACAAAGCTGGTTGGGTCATACCTATGAAAAATGCCATGGATTCCATATTTCCATGGTCATCATGACTCATGACTCTGAAAAATCCTACATATATGTTGGATGTGAGAAAAATGCTACAAAATCCTTATGCTTCTCCCCTTGGTCTGTTGGATTCCTTTGAAACGAAGTCGTGTGACTTAAACAAGGTGTTTATGAATTTAATCAATACGGCACCATTTTGCAACATATACAACAACTACTTTATGGAAACGGTAGCGTAATGCGTATCATTTAGGTTCCTTAGGTCCAGAGTTGGTTGTTAACTGTAATTAGCACGTGCTCTTTTTCTAATAACAAACTTTCCCGCTTAATTGGGAATTAGTTTCAGATTAGTTTTTCCTTTTCTTTCTTCTTAGTTTTTATATAAATAGCATTAGCCTTCTATCTATATTCTTTTTATTGTACTCTTTCATAATCAATAACAGAATTGAGTTTTATTTAGATAGAGAGGGGGTCCTTTGATTTTTACACTAAGCTATAGATAATATATACAGTTAAAATACGAGAAGTTTGCCATGAAGTCAAGGATTTTAATGAACTGATGGCATAATTATTAAATTCACAGGGCAATATATTCCGAATCTGATAGCATAGTTATGGTGTTTGATAATAATGATATCCCAAAGACTGGGCTTTGGGGTAGTAAATTATGGTAACTGTGAAAGCACGAAGTTAAAGGAAGCTTAATTTAGCGCTTGTAATCACAATGAATTTTTATTATGGGTTTGCTATAATCCGCAATGGGAGATTTGAGTAAGAATCAAATAATTTTAATTTTCTTGATAAAGTAGGACTAAGGATTTTATTTATCAAACTTTTCTGTTACATTTCTTAGTGTATCTCTCTTTTCTCTTTTTCCCCTCAAAATTCCCTCCGAAAGATCCCATCTTTCTTGTTCATCTCTTCCCTTTTATACTCTTCCTTCTCCTTCTTTTTCATCCCTATCCATTCTTTTATTTACCTCATTTACTTCTCCAGCATGATCTTCAACATGTGCTGTTACTTAGTTGGGTAGCCTTTTGTCCCATCAGGCTCTCATTTTCTTAAGGTTATGATAAACAAAGACTTTTGGGGTTTTTTGTCATATTTTAATCAATTATCTATAGCATTAAATGTAATTGTGTCAGGTAGGTTGTTGTAGATCTATTAGGAAGATTAAGAAAACATCCTCGAACTTCCTTGTAATTTCCAGAATTATTCCTCGAAAGCTCGGAACATAGGTTAATGTGGATAGTATGGCCGAAGTGTTTTACCTCGGATTGGTTCCGTGGTTACTTATGAATGGATCCATGATGTTGAGTCCCGTTGGATCAGGATTTGAGGTTCAAGCAATTTGGGAAGGGTTTTTTTGATCCCTTGATTACTCGGATTGGTTTCGTGGTTACTTATGAATGGATCCATGATGTCGAGTCCCGTTGGATTAGGATTTGAGGTTCAAGCAATTTGGGAAGGTTTGTTTTGATCCCTTGATTACTCTTGGTCTGTATTCCAAGTTATGTACCCCTATGGAAAGGCTTTTCATCTTGAAGGGATAAGTCTTGGGCTTGTTTTAATGTATGGCTCAATGCTTAGTTGGGCTCTAAAAGCCACCTCCCTACCGTAACAAATTTTAAATGATATGGAACTATATAAGACATTTAAGATTTTGTAAAATGTAAATCTTTATAATAAATTATAGAAATCTTCAAATAAGCTAGAGAATCCGGAAGATTGGAGAAATACATAAGAGCAAGAACACGAAGATAAAAAAGATGGAGAAGCAAAACAGAATGTAGTTAGATTAAATAATTAATCGAGGTTACAGTAAAAAGAATCTGAATCCTAACAACATTGAACAAATTACAACCGCCATTAACGACTGTACGTAACAGACTTTTGAACCCAACCTGAGAACTGTTTGTGAGAAAACAATGTCGTTTTTTGCGCGTGGCTTTAAAATCCTGAAGCAGAACAACGTCGCATCACTTAAACGATGTCGATTCTTTTATTCAATTACGTAGATGACTACTATACTAACTGTAATACTAACAGCCATCATCTAGAAATTTCTTTATAAAAATTACAAATTAATTTCTAACACCCCTCTTAATTTGTAATCTTTTTGCTACTTGAACCACTCAATTTTGTCAACTGTAGCTACTTTGGTGAGAACATTTGCTGGCTGATCATTGGTACTGATGAATTCCACTTGGATTTCTACTTCACTAACCAAGTCTCGAATAAAATGGTGCCTAACTTGCATGAAAAATAGGATTCTTAGTCATTGCAATGATTGACATATTGTTGCAGCAAATAACAGTAGGTTCTTCAATAATATAGACACTTCACATTCGTTGTCGGGTTCGGCTTGGGTTGGACTTTACAGTAGTGGAAATGAAGGAAGCCGGGAAAGCTACAGAGGTAGATTTTACCGATGATGGATCGGATGAATTGGGTAGACGCTATGTCCAAGTGAGTAGAAGTTGTAGTCTTCAAAATTCTTATGTTTGGTTTTTTCTCTCCGAGGATAAATCTTCCTAGACTATGGATACACAGTAGAAATACGAGAAGTTTACCATGAAGTCAAGAATTTCAATGAACAGATGGCATGGTTATTAAATCCAGAAGGTCAATAAATCCCAAATCTGATAGCATAGTTATGATATTTGATAATAATGATATCTCATTATGGTAACTATAGATGGCATAGTTATGATATTTGATTATAATGATATCCCAAATCTGATGGCATAGTTATGAAATTAACTATATAAGACATTTAAGATTTTGTAAAAAGTAAATCTTTATAATAAATTATGGTAATCTTCAAGTAAGCTAGAGAATCTTGAAGATTGGAGAAATATATAAGAGCAAGAACACGAAGAGAAAAAAGAAGGAGAAGCAAAAATAGACTATAGTTAGATTAAATAATTAATCATGTTACAGTAATAGAATCTTTTTTTTTTTGAGAATCTACAGTAATAGAATCTGAAGCCTAACAACGCTGAACAAACTACAACAGTCATTAACGATCATAACAGACTTTTGAACCTAGCTTGAAAAATTCTCAACCCAATAAGTTTAAGTTAAGTCGAAAAAACCCTCAAATCTGATTAACTTTATCCATGCACATTTATACAAAAATTTGGTGTGAAAATAGAGCTATATCTTTAAAAAATTATTTTTTTAAAAAGCTGCTTTCTCTTAATGTGAAAAACCCTCCATCAAAAATTTATTAGGGTGTAAAAACACCCAATCAAATAAGCTACCAAAAACTAAATGGACGCCTATATTGTTTGGTTGGTGAGTGTAGTGACACTAGAGAGTCGCGAACAAACATTCAATTTTGTCGGTTGTAATCATTCATGGTACTAACTAATTACAAAAAACTGTACGGACTATATCACAATATTGCATAAGAAAAGGGTCTGACGGAGGGGTAAATAGCAAAAATGTGATTGAAAGGAAAAGCCAGAAACTTCGTGGTACAAATCACCTTTCAAGACTCCCAAAAAGCAAAAGTCAAGAGTAAAAACAAAAAGATAGTGAGAAAGGAATTAAAAAAAGTGGCCTTGCAGGTAGGGGCAAGTTGAGGAACACGACACATGAAAATTGTTAAGATTTGTACTTATCTCATAGAGTGACAGTACACTTGTCATAATACTATTTGTTCTTAACATGCCTATCTATTTTCATGCAAATTGAATTTAATTTGTCATTGGATCAATAAACTCATTTTTTATACATAACTTTAAATTACAAAAATTTGAATTTAATCAATTGATTGATGATATAGTTATTAATCTTTAATCACCTTTGAAATTTTGCAACCATGAAGAATATACAAAGATAATGTAATCTAGCCGCAACAGGTATGGCAGCCTCCAGTGGGTAATTGTTTCAAGCTGAATTTTGATGGTGCTTGTTTTGATGATGGAGCTGCTTCGGGCTATGGGGCTGTGATTAGAAATGAAAAGGGCGAAGTAATGGCTGCTTTGGCAGCCAAGGGTGGTGCGGTACGGGATAGTGAAGACGTGGAAGTGTTTGCTTGTCGTAAAGCTCTCGAGTTTGCATTAGATGCGGGCTTCATGGACATTATTTTGGAAGGTGATAGTAAGGTGGTGATGCAGACGGTTTCCCAGGCTCAACCGAATCTTTCCCGGCTTGGATTAATTTATGAGGATATTTGGTGCTTGGCTGCAGGTTTTCGATCCATTTCGATTAATTGTGTTAGGCGCACTGCTAATGGGGTAGCTCATGCTTTGGCTAGATTTACTAGATTAATTGATGATGATATTGTTTGGTTGGAGGAGGATCCCCCACCTGTGGTGGATGCTTTGTATTTGGATGCTAATGCTTTAAATTAATGAAAATTGGTTAGTTCCGGCTTCAAAAAAAAAACAGCAAATTTGTCAAAATTTGCATCCAATTAAAAAATATTAAATTATGTAATATTACTTAGAGTTACACCAGGTGTAACTTGAACCCAACCCATATATATATATATATATATGAAACTCTCTACTAGAAACTTGATCCACCATCTCTTACCTCTACAACTTACAAGAACTTTGTATTTATGAAATGATAATCATACCAAGAGTGCACAATTGTATAAAATTTTAACATTTGCATCTTTTACTCAGGTTAAGATATTAACTGATTTTTGGCATGTAACCAAGATTTGAACCCTATATCCTATATTGGTTTTAGGGATGTGGTCAATATTCGAATTCTAAATTTATTTATCAACAATAAAAAGTTTTACACGTTAAGCTGAAACAGCTAAGAAACATTTAACATACAATCATTATCATCAAAATCGTTAATTTCTTACCTTCATGGATACGCAAATTTTCATATAACTCATCAGACTGGTTCGATTAATTCCCCTACAACACGTGAGATAAAATTCGAGCCGTTCAGCTAATTGTACCAGTCATGAGTCATTTCCACCAAAAGTCAACTCGTCTATTTCTGTGTTTTTTCCTTTTTCTTTTCTCCGTCAATCACGTTTCCCCTTCTTTTTCTTCTTCGTCCCACCGTCCACGCACATAAACTTGACTTTTTCACCTCTGTGTTCTGTCATCATGGTCAAATAAATTGGTTGGTATATATGAAAGTCTATCATTGCAAGATCTTTCAATTTCCTTCTCCCTCCCTTCACGTCCACGTTAATTTTTCTTTTTCTTTTTCTTTTCTCCGTCAATCACGTTTCCCCTTCGTCTTCTTCTTCGTACCACTGTCATCAGCACATGAACTTCACTTTTTCTCCACTGCGTTCAATTTCTTTCTCCCTCCCTTCACGTCCACGTCAATTTTTTTCTTTTTAGTGTTAGATACGCTGATTGATTAGGGCCATATTAGTTGACCAATATATTATTGGCCAACATATTTGGCTGGGACATGTATTTGAATTTATATTCTTAATATATCATGATATATTTATATGAGTAACCTTTATTAAAATATTTCATTCCATTAATCAAATTGAAATGAGGTTGGATATGGAATTCACAATATGGTTAATAAAACCCTGTAAATTTTCATAATATTAACATCTAACGATTAGTATCACTTATATCAGTAAAAAAAGAAAAGAAAAAAGTATCAAGTCGTGACAGAACCCAAAAGAAATTGCCATCACCCTGTTCAATATTGGCCAAATTACTTTCGTCATTATCCTCAACAATAATACCTTCATCATCTTTCTTTTCCAAAAGGTGTAAACAGGGATTTGTCGGATCCTGATGGAAAATATTTTTCGACCGTAATATATTTTCAAAGTGATAATATTTTTTGGAAAAAAAAATTATTTTCAAAAGTGTCTTGTACTGGTAATTTCCACCCGTTTTGACAATTCTAGATGGTAAATTGAAATGCAATCTTCCAACAGTTTATTTTCTTCATTCTTGAGTCTTCAACTGTTCTAAACTTGGTTTGCCTTGTTCCAAGGATTATATCAACACTAATCAACTAGAGAAACTAAAAGTTATAAAAGGTTACATTTATTCTTGATTGCTAATATAAAAATATAGACTTTACAAATCACAGTTCAATTCATGTAATAAACATTCTCCACATATTAAAACCAATATTTAACCCAAAAAAAAAAGAAAAGAAAGAGAAACACACCATCATCATCAAAATTAATGGATTTGTTCCATACCATTTGGTAAGGTCCAATGATTCCCTATTAGTCACCAAACTAGTATGATTATGTCCCTTACAACATTTTCAATATTTGCCCTAATTTGTCTTATACCATTCATTTCCTCGCATTTTGACAATTCTAGATAGTAAACACAATTTGGATTCGCAAAAATTTCACCACTTATACTTCTTTTCTTCCTCCTCTCTTCCTTATCAATCACGTCTCCCTTTATATTTTCTTCTTCCTACAGTCGTTGTATGAAATTTTCTTTTTTATTTATATATGTTTTTTGTTAGATGATTCATTGGTGTGCACATTTGTCGTTGTATGATCTATTCAATTTCCTTCATTTTTCCATCATTTATGATATGTAAATTGATACCAAGAGCTTTATATATAAATTGACACCTTTTATTATTTCTAGCCAAAATGTCTAAATTTCAAATCCTTCTCTCCCAATAATTGAATTATTAAAATAAAAATAAATAAATAAATAAATAAATAAAAGGACAGAAAGATATGTATGATTGATCAAGGCTAAATGTAATTGGTGAGTACTGATAGGCCAAAAACGTACTGACTCCTTGTGATGAATTAATTGATTAATTAACCAAGTTTATTAATTAATAAAATTAACATGCAAACGCGTGATAGTACAAACAAATCACCAATTAAACTAAGGGCAGCAGAAAATAAATTGACACGGTGATTTGTTTATGAATGAAGAAAACTTAGACGGCAAAAACTTCACCGGGTGATTTTAAGGTTAACACTCTCGAGAATCCATTATTATCACAATAAACGGTTATAAGTAAAGGAATCTCAGTATCTTATACCAATCTACAGTTGAACCCTTACCCTAATATCCAATTGGATTTGTTATGTAGTGACAATCTTTCCTTTTTAATACATAGCTCCCAATACGTGATTAACCAATTGCACGGATTCTAGTACGCGACTTCAATCACCAACTAGAGAAGGTTGTTGGCTGCAAAGTTCTTCAGTTCATCCCAAAAATGAAGATCAAAAAGGTGCTTGGTCACAAAACCAAATGGTGCACAAACATAGCAACTTCTTCACAATAATGATGAATTAGGCCAAATTCTATCTTCGGTCACAATTTGCTTGAACAAACTTTGCTCAATACTTGTGTAACTTATGTCACCTTTGATGGCTCTTAAAATAATCCTTTTATATGTTTAGGGTTTTGAGAAAAGAAAACCCAAACATACAATCACGGATTAAAGTCAAAACAGAACTGAAATTCTGTTTTTCATAAACCTCGACAGATATCCTATCTGTCGAGTTGCTGTTGAGCCACGAGCTTCAATAGCTCTACAGGTCTCGATAAATAGCTAGTTGTCAAGTTTTAATGAACAGCACTTTCTCAACTTGAATCTTGGACAGACTTGCATGCCTTCAACACTTGAACTTGAAATAAGGTTTTTTGAAGTATTAAACACATCCTAGATCTACCCAAATACAAGTAAAGTGCGTTTGTTTCTTGAAGTATTAAACACATCCTAGATCTACCCAAATACAAGTAAAGTAAGTTTTGTCAAAAAATTAGCCAATTATATAAAATAGTGACATATGTTCCTAACAAGTGAATCACATATGTCCTAACAATCTCCCCATTTGGCAATCTGTGACAAAACCACAACAAACAAATGAACATATGAGAGAAGTCATAAATCACTCAACTCATATTCACTTGTTGAATACAATAAAATCCATCCTAACACAAACTCTTGAAAAACTTTACAAGAAGAGAGTTTATAACTAGTAGACTTTAAAAACCTATATTTCTGAAACACTTTAAACAAAACACATCATGGTATCTTTGTGTGAAACAGAAATAATAGATTGCATTCAAGTAATAAGAAGCATGTGCATAAAGAGAAAAAAGAAACAACACATGTAAGGGTAGGTGAAAGAAAAATACATTAACATATAAAGAAAATAAGTACAATGTATGTTAATAATGGTCACAAGACCCATGTACAAGAAAAAATGTATCTAAAATAGAGAAAAGAAAAAGATACAAGTAATCCTCACTACATCCCTCAGTGTGCACTCTCCCTCTAACAAAAATCTCCTATACTAACTCTCCTTCTAAGTATGACTACTCTCATAACCAAAACTACTCCCCCTTTTTGTCACAAGTGACAAAGGGAAAGAGTTTCAAGTAGACATCTCATCATCACTGGGTGAGCTAGCATCTCCATCATCCTTATCATCAGAAGTAGTAGCATCATCATCATCATCAGTATCATCAGCACTATCGGAGCCATCACTCTCATCCGTAGAGGCCGTAGGAGTGGAAGGCATGGTGTAACCGCCCATCTCAGCCTGGCATCAAGCAATACGATCAACATGGGTGTTCACCTAACACAGCTCATCACTAAGAGTGTCAAAGCGAGCATCCATGCACTGAAGCTGCACCATGATGTCCTCGAGTGTCACTAAGCTCGTAGAAGAGGAGGGAAAAGATGTGGAAGGAGCAGAAGGAGTTGGAAAAGCTGCCGTACCAGACCGCCTGGAGCAAAACTACACCTCGCTCTATTTAATGGTAGCGTAGTCAATGGCACACATAATGGAGAAGTGGTCGGACGAGAGAAAAGGAATAGAAAAATGGCATAAAATTCGCGTGATGGCTGAAGGGAAGATGAGTTTATTACGGGTCGTCGTATCCCTATATACATCTATAATAGAAAGAATAAAATGTGAAGGAAAATCTATAGTGAGATGCTCAAGAAGAGAGAGAGCAAAAATCGAGCACGAGGCTCTGTGATAGAGTTATAGTAAGAAAGAGGGTGTAAAACAAAAGTCATCACCATATTCATGAATCTAGGACCTTTAGCAAAGGTCGAACATGGCGTAAATTGACAATCACCCTAATCAAAGGGCACTCACAAAAAGAAGAAATCATCTTATCTTTGGACATAATCCTCAGACACTTACAACCAAGGTAGTCAGGATGCTCTACCCTTGGGACACGGAGCACATCAGATACCAACTCTGGTGTGGCAACTATGCGCATACCTCGAACGCGAGTATGAAAGAGAGGTATAGAAGTATCCAGTCCATGCATGTTGGAGTAGAACTCCTGAATTAGCATGGATGGACAGATGACCGAGACGTCACACAGTGACTCCCAACCCCAACTGTGAATGACAGTGGATAGGTCAGTGTCGGAGAAGTCCAACAAGATGACTTGGTTTTCCGAATGAACACCTCGTTGGGAAAAGTTCTCCGAGAAGTCCTTTCGGGCATCCTCATCATGAAACCGAACAAAAGAGGGGGTAAGATCAGAAGAAAATGATGCCCCAGAACGAAGAGAGTTCTGTGACAGAGCAGACTTATGTTTTGGCGCCATTGACGCATTAACATAAACTAGAGAGTGAGGGGGGGGGGGGGGGGGGAAGAAAGAAACACTAAAAAAAGCTCCAAAACAGTTCAAATATATAGAAATATATTGAATGGAAGGTACGTATACATGAAAATGCATGAGCATGTGATGTGCAATAGTAATATCATCATGGGCTCAGGCCAATCCAAACCTTCTAGCACACAAATAATTTAACAACTATAACACACATCTAAATGCATGAAAATACAGTTATAA
The DNA here is from genome assembly GCA_028535165.1 of Quercus tomentella. NCBI lineage: Eukaryota > Viridiplantae > Streptophyta > Magnoliopsida > Fagales > Fagaceae > Quercus > Quercus tomentella. The sequence continues at coordinate 72,498,677 of JAPQVY010000068.1, read as the reverse complement.
TGCACATGGAATGCAATGCATGAAGTTTTTAAAATCTAATCTTCAAAACCCATCCCAAAAATTTCACAAAAACCTCTTTGATTTTTAAAAACCTCAATTTTTTTGGAAAACCCAAAAACTTAGGTTACAAAGCATGAAAATGAGGGATAAGAGACTTACCAAGTGAAGAAAAACTTGAATAAGCATGAAAATCACTTAAGGAAGAGGTTAGGTATGAGTGAGAGAGGTTTGGGAGGTGAAAGGACACGGATAGATTGAGAGAGATCGAAGAAAATAAAGTCTAGATCGCGATTGAACCTATATATAGAACCTTAGTAAATCTCAACAAATAGTGGTGTCGAGAGGTATCGAGGAGCTATCGAGGAGACATGAGATTTCTCGATTGATCCATCTAGCTGTCGAGAGGTGTCAAGATTGCGATTAAAAATCAGCTGAAAAGCTCGATAGAAAAGCCAGGTGTCGAGAGGTATTGAGGAGGTGTCGAGATTGCTTAAAAACAGTTCTTCAAGAAGGGAAAAACACAGATATGAATGCAATCAAATATGCAACACAACCAAAGCTCCAATCAACATTTTGAACTCTAAAAATCATCTCTTAATAAAAATTTTAAGCATATAGATCCCAAAAACACACACGCACACACTAAACAAGTTTAACCAATTTTATATTTCAAAAACAAGTCAAGACAATTTAGTAAGCATACATTAACATATGTAAATCTTATGATGGCTAAATCACATTGTACTTCCACATTTATCAAGAGTAGCAAAGAATATTGCGTGTTGTGTGTGAAAAATATCGCAAGATTGCATAAGTGTATACATGTTATGATGATTTGAGATATGAGAAAATCACTTTAACTCACACACAATCATAACTGTTTGATGGGGACTATCACCTTCAAGGTACATCCTATAATTCCCACATCTCCTAGAATACACGTTTGCAATCATGTATAAAGTATTTTGATTTTTTTTTTTTTTTTTTTTGCTTTTATTTTTCTTTGCATATTTTTCTTTTGAGCAAACCATGCATGGGCATATAAGAGATAGAAAAGAAATACCCAATTATGTTAAGCATTTGACATTCCAATTTTGCTATGCCAAAGCACACAAATGTCATTCATGATTGGTGGGCAACAGTGATGAGATGGTTATTTATGCCTTTCTCTTAAGATTTTCTAGTCATTCCTATCAAAAAGAGTGGTACGAGTGATAAGTACAAGAGATTACTTAATCGTACTTATCACAAACACGAGCCACAAAGCTCACTTACTTAGTTGTGCATAGAGATGCTCATCTAAGTTACAAAAGATACAAAGTTTAGAAAATTTTGTTTCAATTGCCATCCAAGGTACACAAGTACCAATGTACATAAAACACATATTGTTTTTGTATTTTTCTTATTTTTTTCAATTTTTTAAATTTTTATATGAAAAACAAAATAAACAAAACTGAAAATAAACAAAAGTGAAAATAAACAAAAACATTTTAACACAAAGCAAAGCATAAAAACTAAACTAACTCAAAACAATAAAGCAAAACACACAAGTAATGCAAACAAAAACAAGAAGTGGAGAGAGAAAAAGTGATAGAATCACTTGGAGCCCTTTTCCTTTCACATCTTGAAAGAACCTTTCCGTCTAGCAAACCCTTGAATTGGAGGTGAGGGGGAAGAATTGAAACCGTTCAAGTTCAAAAGGAACATGAGGGCTTTGAGAAGATCTCCAAGAGGACCAAAAGAGGATTGAAACTGATTCTGGTTTCCCGATGTGATCATGCCATTTCTCTGTTGAGTGACTAACCACTTATAGCAATTAGGTTGAGTATGATCGGCTGCTCCACAGTACAGTGATGACAGAGATGCTGCTTCTTCTGTTTAGGCTTTTGAGAGTTAGCCTTTTTAGCCTTAGGTTTTTTAGTCTCATTCTTAGCAAGTTCAGGGAGTGCTCCTAAGATAGACTTACCCTTATCTATGTTCTCACTAGTTAATTCATTTTTAACTTCATTGTTGTTAGCAAGGAGGAACAAAAATAGTAGCACTAGTAGAAGCAATACTAGGAGAAGAGAAACCATAACCTAAATCTGTTCGATCAGAAGCAGATTTCTGAAGACTGAGCATCTCATCAAGCTTTGCACTTGAAGTCCTTTCCAATTGAGCTCTGATTTGAAATAGCTCCTCTTCAAGCTTCTTGGTCTTCTCAGCCAAGAAATTGTTTTCAAAACCTCAGTACTTCAATAGTTTGATTGGCTTTATCAAACTTTTTGGAAAGCTCTTCACGATCAAGTTCCACATCATTGAGTTTCTTGGTGGCTAACTTATAAAGTTTCTCATGCTTTTCAGAAACTCTGTACAATTTCTCATAGGCTGCATGGATATCATCTTTATCATCCATCTTCTCGAACTTAAACTTCACCAAGTCCTCTTCTTCATCCGCATCTTCAACAATCCCTTCAATAGGATTGACAGTGGCAATGAAGGCATTCAAGATTCCATCATCCTCATTGTTGGAATCATCTTCAGGCTCGGTGTTGCTTAATGTAGCAACAGGTGCCTTGCTTTTCCCAATAGTCTTGAGATATGTGGGACACTCTTGTTTCATGTGACCGAAACCTTGACACCTAAAACATTTTGGTCCTGCGGGAATAGTGTACTAACCGCCATCCCAAGCATCCTTCTTCCCCTTGTCTTGGCTTTTAAACTAAGAAGAACTGAATTGACTACAGTCCTTGTTGAAGCCCTTTCCATTGGCATTCTTCATGAACTTCTTGAATTGCCTGATAATGTAGGACTTCATCTTAGAATCCTCATCGTCTAAAGACTCATTAGTATCATTGCTCTTGGCCTTTAATGCCATGCTCTTGCCCTTACCCAACTTACCAATTCTTGTTAAACCTAACTCATAGGTTTACAGATTACCAACTAGCTCTATCAAAGGAATCTTGTCAATGTCCTTTGATTCCTCGATTGTGGTGATCTTGGCATGAAATCTCTCGGGTAGAGATCTGAGCACCTTTCTCACAATCTTGGGTTCAGGAATGGTTTCCCCAAGATTGAAAGCTGAGTTCATTATGTCCTTGAGTTTGGCATAAAACTCATTAAACGACTCATCCTCCTCCATCTTGATCTCTTCAAAACTTGTAGTGAGCCTCTGAAATTTTGAATCCTTGACAACCTTAGTTCCCTTATAAGTTGTCTGGAGAATGGTCTATACTTCCTTAGTAGTTTCAGTGGAGGATATTTTCTTGAATTCCTCATTAGTGACCGCACTGAATAAGGTATTCAATGCCCTATTGTTGAAGTTTGCCGCTTTGATCTTAGTATCATCCCAATCGGCCGGCGCTTCCTTTGGCTTGGTCAGCCTATCTTAACAGCTTGCCACACCTTCTCATCTAGAGACTACAAGAAAGCTTTCATGCATACTTTCCAGTATGCATAGTTACTTCCATCAAATAAAGGAGGTATAATAAGAGACTATCCTCTATCCATGACAAACAGGGGTCAATAGATCACACAGCAAAGATTAAAATGTATTGACTCCTTGTGATGAATTAATTGATTAATTAGCCAATTTTATTAATTAATCAAATTAACATGCAAATGCGTGGTAGCACAAACAAATCACCAATTAAACTAATTGCAGTAGAAAATAAATTGACACAGTGATTTGTTTATAAATGGGGAAAATCTACACAGCAAAAACCCCACCTGTGATTTTAAGGTCACCACTCCTGAGAATCCACTATTATCATAACAATCCGTTACAAGTAAAGGAATCCCAGTACCTTATGCCAACCTATAATTGAACATTTATCCCAATACCCAATTGGATTTGTTCTGTAGTGATAATCTCTCATTTTCAATGCACGGCTTCTAGTACGTGACTAACCAATTGTGCGGATCCTAATACGCGACTTTAATCACCAACTAGAGAAAGTTGTTGGCTGCAAAGTTCTTCAATTCATACCAAAAATGAAAATCAAAAAGATGCTAGGTCACAAAACCCAATGGTGCACAAACACAATAACTTCTTCACAATAATGATGAACTAGGGCAAATTCTATCTTCAGTCATAATTTTCTTGAACAAACTTTGCTCAACACTTGTGCAACTTGTGTCACCTTTGACGACCCTTAAAATAATCCTTTTATATGTTTAGGGTTGTAAGAAAAGAAAGTCCAAATATATAATCACGGATTAAAGTCAAAACGAACCGAAATTTTGTTTTTCATAAACCTCGACAGATACCCTATATGTCGAGCTACTGTCGAGCAACGGGCTTCAACAACTTTACAGGTCTCGATAGATAGCTAGTTGTCGAGTTTATATGAACAGCACTTTTTCAGTTTGAATCTTAGACAGACTTGCATGCCTTCAACCCTTAAACTTGAAACAAGGTTTCTTGAAGTACTAAACACATCCTCGATCTACTCAAATACAAGTAAAGTACATTTTATCAAATGATTAGCCAATTACATAAAATAGTGACATATGTTTCTAACAAGTGAATCACATATGTCCTAACAAGTACATTATTGGCTACATATTAGGTGAGACCGGTTTACAATTATTATGACTCCTATAACAATAATTAATTCTGAAATAATATATAGGTATTTGTCGTTATCAAAATTAAAAATATAATTTCCTTAAATTGAACAACTTTTGCCATGGTATTCACAATTTTGCTCATCATCAATAAAACACCTATAAATTTTCCTTACTTTAAAATAAAAAAAAAAAAAAAAAAACACACACACACACACACATACACAAGGGAGAGGGAAAGAGAAAGAAGTTTTAACACAATAACACATAACAAAGTGTTTAGCTTACTTGTAATACTTTGTCAACTGGACATTTGATTAGTTTCTCCTTAAAATAGAATGATATGGTAATGAGTTTTGATCTCCACCAAAGGTTTAATTAGTGAGTGATTTACCAATTTCTCTTTAAAAAGGAAAATGCCTAGTTAAAAAACTACTGGGCGTTAGTCACTACAGACTCTACTCAAAAAGTCATTGTAACTTTTTAGAAAGAGTGTTACACAACACATTTTCTTATTAAGCAATAATTTTCATTACTTTAACATTTGTGGGGGTAAAATTTACAAGTCAACAATGGGCCTTGGGCCCCGCACAGAGTCCAGCCATCACAAGAAGGGAAAACGAGGCCAGAGGACTTCCAGCCCAATCCTGTTGGGCCGGACCTATTTAAGAGGCGTCCGAGGAGGAATGTCTCCTCGGACACACCAAAGAGGAGTCCAACGTACGCCCTGCACACAGTGAGGAGCCATCCCAAGCAAAAGGAAAATGTTAGACGTCCAGGAGGCAACCACAACTGCCGCATTAAATGCAAGAAAGCTACTTTTCCAGCCACATTAATGTAGAGAAGACAGGTGAACAGTGTTATCTTGGCCAGTGCAACTCACAGAAAAATAAGGTGGATGTCCGATGGGACAGACACTCAAGTGAAGGTCCAGATGGTTAACAAGTGTAAGGCCCTTATCAATTTAAGGAGGCTATATAAGAGAAGGAAATCCCCATGAAGAAGGGATGGAAAAATTGAAGGGAAAAAGAGGGAGAGAGATTAAAGAATTCTGTAATCAGGGCAAGAGAGGCACTGATATGTCTCATAGGACCATTATCTTATGAACATAAATAAAACATTCTCACGTTCAGACTGTTGCATGGCTCACAACTAATTAATGTTCACTTCGTCCAGCCCTAGTTCTGTAACCCACTCTCTACAAATTTATTGTCGAGGGTTTTTTGGGCCAGAACCGCCTACTTACTGAGCCTGGGCCCCAAAAACCGCCCTTACAATTAGCGCCGTCTGTGGGAAGAACTTGTGTCTCGACAAGTGAAACCGTGAGAAATGGAAGGACCAGGTCCGCGCCAAACCGGATATGCAGATTCCCAACGGCAGGACAATTTTTTGAATCTTGAACGAGAGAAAGACCAAGATAAGCAACGAGAGGGCAGTGTGAACACCTCTCACACGAGTAGAAGCTGCTCAAAAGGGAAAGATCATGCGTCCCATAAGCAAAACGATCGAAAGGCTCTATAGCAAGAGATTGACGATTTGAAGAAGAAGTTGCGCCGAGCGCAGGGAAAACGTCCTTCACCCGGCTCGGACACTAGCAGTGATGAGGATAACGAATACAGGCGAAGATCAAGAACCCCTCCAAGCGAGACTTTTTCCTACGAAGAAGAAAGGCCTCGTAAACGCGGCCACAAAAGCCCATCTTACTAAGGCCTGGCCAATGATGCCATGAGCAAGGCCTTGGATCGCATCTCCCAGTTGCCTTTCACGCGTAGGATAGGGAGGGCAGTGCTGCCTCGGCGGTTCCATCAACCAGCATTTGCTATTTACAATGGTCGGACTAACCCAGTAGAGCATGTAAGCCAATTTAATTAGAGAATGGCCGTCCATTCCAGGGATGAGGCGTTAATGTGTAAGGTGTTTCCGTCCAGCTTGGGACCTATGGTGATGAGATGGTTTGATGCCCTCCAACCGAATTCCATTGATTCCTTTAAATAGCTGACACAGGCTTTTGGATCCCGCTTCATAACCAGTAGTAGAGTCCCTCGGCCCCTAGATTTCCTCCTATCCTTGTCCATGCGAGAAGGAGAGACGCTGAAAGCCTACTCAGACAGGTACTGGGAAATGTATAATGAGATAGAAGGAAATTATGATGACGTCGCCATTAGCACGTTCAAGAGGGGCCTGCCGACAGAGCATGGCTTAAGAAAGTCCTTCACTAGGAAGCCAGTCACCAGCGTGCGCCAACTCATGGACAGGATTGACAAGTACAAAAGGGTCGAGGAGGACCAGCAGATGGGGAAGGGTAAAGCGAAGGTTGTCCCTCAAGAGAGGAGGGACTTCAGGTCGGACCGCTTTAACAGCAGTAACAGGCCGAGAAGAGACTACGTAGAACAGTCCGGATCCACTAGGGCTCAGGCAGTCCATGCTATGTTCTGAGAACCGCTTCACAAGATCCTAGAGAAGGTGAAGTACGAACCTTTCTTTCAATGGCCGAACAAGATGGCAAGTGACCCCTTGAAACGCAATCAGAATCTGTATTGCGCGTACCACCAGGAGCCAGGTCACATCACCGATGATTGCAGGAATCTGAAAAACCATTTAGATCGGCTTGTCCGAGAAGGGAAGCTGAGGCATCTGTTGCATCGCCCTGAAGGATGGCAGGAACAGTCGAATATTGAAACTAGACAAAGTACATTGAGGCCACCCATTGGCACAATAAATGTCATTCTCGCCGCACCTGGAAGGACCAGTTCCAGCTTTTTCAGAGTAATGTCAGTGAGCAGGTTCCCAACTGAGCTGGACGAAAGGGAATTCAAGAGAGCCAGAGTGGGTGCCACGCCTTTGATCGGGTTCTCGGATGAGGACAAGCAAGGTACCCTTCAACCCCATGATGATGCCCTAGTCGTCACGCTCAGAATTGGAGGTTATGACGTGAAAAGGGTGTTAGTTGATCAAGGCAGCGCCATGGAGGTAATGTACCCCGACGTGTAGAAGGGGTTGAACCTGAGGCCAGAAGACCTGTCACCATACGATTCCCCTCTGGTCAGCTTTGAAGGAAAAACTGTCATTCCAAAAGGCATGATTAGGCTGCCTGTGCAAACAGACTCAGACGTGGTAGAAGTGAACTTCATTGTGGTAGATGCGTACTCCCCCTACACAACTATCGTGGCCCGACCGTGGCTTCATGCACTAGGGGCTGTGCCATCAACTTTGCACCAAAAAGTGAAGTATCCGTCAGGAGGTCAAGTCAAAGAAATAATAGGGAGCCAAGGAATGGCTAGGCAATGCATGGTGTTGGCAATCTCACGACGACAAAATAGTGAACCTTCCACTTCAGCCGAGAACGGCTTATAGCAATTAATGAACCCGGTCCCACCCGCGGGAGATGGAGGACCAGCCATGGAGGTGAGTTGTGAGGATCTGGAGAAAGTAATCGTCAGATCAGACCCTGAGAGGTTTTTTCAGGTTGGTTCAGAATTACCACCCTAGGAGAAGTCAACACTGATCGATTTTCTCCGACAGAATGTAGATGTATTCGCCTGGGACCCCTATGAGGCCCCCAAGGTCGACTCAGATTTCATCTGCCATCACTTTAATGTGAACCTGGCTATAACACCCAAGAAGCCTCGGCGACCGTCGAAAGAACATACCGACGCTGTGAGAGAAGAGGTCACAAAATTGAAGAAAACAAGGGCTATCAAAGAGGTCTTCTATCCCGAGTGGTTAGCCAACACGATCGTGGTAAGGAAGAAGAACGGGAAATGGCGGGTCTGCGTAGACTTCACGGACCTAAACAAGGCCTGCCCGAAGGATCCCTTCCCTATGCCACGGATAGATCGATTGGTAGATTCGACTGTCGGACACCCCCGAATGAGTTTTTTGGACGCCTTCCAGGGCTACCATCAGATACCCCTGGCTGCCGAAGATCAAGAAAAAACTGCTTTTGTCACCCCAGTCCGAAACTATCATTATAAGGTGATGCCCTTTGACTTGAAGAATGCCGGGTCAACCTATCAAAGGATGATGACCAGGATGTTTGAACAGCAGATGGGTAAGAGCGTTGAAGTGTACATAGATGACATGGTGGTAAAAAGCAAGTTGGTGGCCAACCACATCAGAGACCTCGGTAACGTTTTTCAAATACTGAGAAAGTACAAGCTACGACTGAACGCATCCAAATGTTCATTTAGGGTGGGATCAGGAAAATTCTTAGGTTATATGGTGACCCACAGAGGTATAGAAGTTAACCCTGACCAAATAAGAGCCATCCATAGCCTACAGCCTCCTCGGAATCCGAAAGAGGTCCAGAAGCTCACTGGTATGATAGCTGCTTTAAATTGTTTCATCTCGCGCTCAGCAGACAGATGCAGACCGTTCTTCCTCCTATTACACAAGTGAAAGGGTTTCGAGTGGACTGAGGAGTGTGCTTTAGCTTTCCAACAGCTCAAGGAATACCTCGCTCGACCGCCAATTATGTCCAGTCCCGATGCCGACGAGGTGTTGTTCACCTACATCGTGGTAGCCTTTCATGCAGTGAGCTTAGTGCTAATCCGAGAGGACAACGGCACGTAACGACTAGTCTATTACGTGAGCAAATCACTGCAAGAGGCAGAAACCCGTTATCTCCCCCTCGAGAAAGCTATCTTGGCCATTGTACAGGCCACACGAAAGCTCCCCCACTACTTTCAAGCACATACTATAGTTGTGCTAACTCAACTTCCCTTAAAGTCCGTCCTCCGCAGCGTCGATTACACAGGCAGAATTGCAAAATGGGGAACGATTCTGGGCGCCTTTGACATTAGATACATGCCTCGCACCGCTGTAAAAGGCCAGGTCCTCGTCGATCTAGTAGCAGAATTTGCGGAGCCCACACTAGAAGGAAAGGAAGTGTCGGGATTACTAGGTGCTGATGAGAAAATGATCAGCACAATTTCTCAGTATGAACACACTTGGTGGAAAGCACACATCGATGGCGCAGCGAACCAAAGGGGCTCAGGGGTAGGACTCGTTCTGCTCTCACCCGAAGGGATAACCATAGAAAAGTCGTTGAGGCTCGGATTTTCAGCCACAAATAACGAAGCCGAGTATGAGGCGCTATTGGAGGGAATGTCAATGATCTAGAAAATGGGTGGAAAATCAGCGAACATGTTCTCGGATTCGAGACTCATCATGGGACAAGTAAATGGAGACTTGGAGGCAAAGGATGAAAGAATGCAAGAGTATCTGGTTCGGGTTAAGCACCTGCAGACCCATTTCCATCACTTCCGTTTGACGCATGTACCCAGAAGTGGAAACACTCATGCTGATTCTCTCGCGACGTTGGCTACCTCCTCGGCTCAGCCCCTTCCTCGGGTCATTTTGGTAGAAGATCTCTTCCGTCCATTAACGAAGATGGCCAACGGAATCCGGGTACATAGTGTCAGGGCAGGACCAAGCTGGATGGATCCTCTGGTGCTGTTCTTAAAGCACGACACCCTGCCAGACGATAAGGTTGAGGCCGACAAAATCAGGAGAAAATCTACTCGATTCTGGTTATCCGAGGACTCCAAGCTTTACAGACGCTCGTTCTCAGGGCAGTACCTGCTGTGTGTGCACCCAGAGGCTACTGAACTCATCCTGGAGGAGTTACATGAAGGAATTTGCGGAAGTCATACGGGGGGTAGGTCTTTGTCCCACAGGGCCATAACGCTGGGTTACTGGTGGCCGAGCATGCATAAAGAAGCCCTGGAATATGTGAAGAAATGCGACCAATGCCAAAGGTTCACCCCGAACATACACCAGCCTGGCGGAGAGCTTAACCCACTGTCCAGCCCCTGGCCATTCGCACAATGGGGCCTAGACATACTAGGGCCATTCCCCAAAGCAGCAGGGAACAAGAAATTTCTTCTTGTCGGCACCGACTACTTCACGAAGTGGGTTGAAGCTGAGGCACTGGCGAACATTAGAGACGTCGATGTCAAGAAGTTTATTTGGAAAAATATTGTCACTAGGTTCGAGACCCCACACACCTTGATATCGGACAACGGGCTCCAGTTTGACAGCAAAGCCTTCAGAAGATACTGTAATGAGCTGGGAATTGTCAACCGATACTCCACACCGGCTTACCCACAGGGTAATGGACAAGCGAAAGCCATCAATAAAACCATAGTGAATGGGCTGAAAAAGAGGTTAGACGACGCGAAAGGAAGATGGGTTGATGAGTTAGCCCATGTCTTGTGGACATACCGTACCACACCTCGTAGGTCCACGGGGGAAACCTCCTTTTCAATGACCTTCGGGGCTGAGGCTGTCATTCCACTGGAGGTGAACTTCCCAACACAAAGGACTACTGCCTTCTGCCCCATTGCTAATGACAAACTTCTGGAGAAAAGCTTGGACCTCGTCGACGAAAAAAGGGAAAGGGCAATGGTCCATCTAGCGTACTATCAGCAAAAGCTCAAATAGGGTTACGATGCCAAGGTAAAGTCAAGACCATTGGCGGCAGGGGATCTAGTACTGAGGAAGGTCCTGGGCACCGCGAGGAACCCTGTATGGGGAAAACTCGGACCAAACTGGGAAGGCCCATACCGTATCACTTCCGTAGCCGGCATAGGAGCCTACTTTTTGGAAGATTTGGATGAACATGTAGTGCCATGCCCTTGGAATGTAAATAACCTAAAAAGGTACTGTTATTAATGAAAGACATAATTCTTGACGCCGTATTACTGTACAGCCATTTGCACTACGTGTTAAACAAAACCCAAGTCCTGTCTGGCTCTTCGGACCACAGACTTGGAGGAAATTAACCTCGCAGCCATTTGCACTACGTGTTAAACAGAACCCAAGTCCTGCCTGGCTCCTTGGACTACAGACTTGGGGGAAATTAACCTGGAAGCAATTTTCACTAACTGTTAAACAGAACCCAAGTCCTGCCTGGCTCCTCGAACCACAGACTTGGGGGAAATTAACCTCGCAGCCATTTGCACTACGTGTTAAACAGAACCCAAGTCCTGCCTGGCTCCTCGGACCACAGACTTGGGGGAAATTAACCTGGAAGCAATTTTCACTAAGTGTTAAACAGAACCCAAGTCCTGCCTGACTCCTCGGACCACAGACTTGGGGGAAATTAACCTCGTAGCCATTTGCACTACGTGTTAAACAGAACCCAAGTCCTGTCTGGCTCCTCGGACGACAGACTTGGGAGAAATTAACCTGGAAGCAATTTTCACTAAGTGTTAAACAGAACCCAAGTCCTGCCTGGCTCCTCGGACCATAGACTTGGGGGAAATTAACCTCGCAGCTATTTGCACTACGTGTTAAACAGAACCCAAGTCCTGCCTGGCTCCTCAGACCACAGACTTGGGGAAAATTAACCTGGAAGCAATTTTCACCAAGTGTTAAACAAAACCCAAGTCCTGCCTGGCTCCTCGGACCACAGACTTGGGGGAAATTAACCTCGCAGCCATTTGCACTACGTGTTAAACAGAACCCAAGTCCTGCCTGGCTCCTCGGACCACAGACTTGGGGGAAATTAACCTGGAAGCAATTTTCACTACGTGTTAAACAGAACCCAAGTCTTGCCTGGCTCCTCGGACCACAGACTTGGGGGAAATTAACCTCGCAGCCATTTGCACTACATGTTAAACAGAACTCAAGTCCTGCCTGGCTCCTCGGACCACAGACTTGAGAGAAATTAACCTGGAAGCAATTTTCACTAAGTGTTAAATAGAACCCAAGTCCTGCCTGGCTCCTCGGATCACAGACTTGGGGGAAATTAACCTCGCAGCCATTTGCACTACGTGTTAAACAGAACCCAAGTCCTGCCTGGCTCCTCGGACCACAGACTTGGGGGAAATTAACCTCGCAGCCATTTGCACTACGTGTTAAACAGAACCCAAGTCCTGCTTGGCTCCTCAGACCACAGACTTGGGGGAAATTAACCTCGCAGCCATTTGCACTACGTGTTAAACAGAACCCAAGTCCTGCCTGGCTCCTCGGACCACAGACTTAGGGGAAATTAACCTGGAAGCAATTTTCACTAAGTGTTAAACAGAACCCAAGTCTTGCCTGGCTCTTCGGACCACAGACTTGGAGGAAATTAACCTCGCAGCTATTTTCACTAAGTATTAAACAGAACCCAAGTCCTGCCTGACTCCTCGGACTACAGACTTGGGGGAAATTAACCTCGCAGCCATTTTGTCTAATTATTGACTATCATTTTTTCACATATTCATTCACTTATGCTTGGTTTTCAACAGTTAATGACAGAATAAACATCCATTCATGATGAAAACAAAAGAGAATAAAACAACGATATTTGAAGGGAAATCACTCTTCTCATTAAAATCCAAAAGCGGTTCTTTTTACAAACGTTAACAAAACAAAATACGAAGGGCAAAACAAATAAAAATCCTACACTACTTTCCTAAGTCTGAACCCTGAGTAGGAGCGGGCTGATCATCTGCTGCTTGGGGTCCCGGAACAGTCTCCTTAGCCTGTGCAACGATCTCACTGATGGAAAGGCTGTCCTCGGGCAACTTGTCCTGCGAGGCCTGCTGCGCATCCCCAGCTTCAGGCATGGAGGAGTTCGAGGCCAAGGCCTTCGTTGGGAGAGGCTCTTCGGGAGCAACCTCATCGGGAATCTCACGTATATCCTCCGGAAAAAAGATATTCTCAACCTTCCGGAGATCGGAGTCCGTTGGGACTGCTGTCCGATCCAAGGCTACACCCCACGACATGGTGATGTAATCCCTGCATACAGCGGCCACCTCCTCGGTCAGCCTGATCTCGGTGTCCCTGACTCCGCGATCATAAGAGGTTGCCACTGCTTTCACGGCCGCATCCCTGGCCAGGCGGGCCTCCTTCTGGACCTTCGCAAGCTCGGCCTTGAGATCTGAAACCGCTTGCTTCTCTGTCACGAGTCTCTCCTCGGACTGGCGGAGCTGTATGCGCAGATCATCAGCCTGCTTGGTGGCATTTTTAAGGCCGGCCTCCGCGCTCGCACGACCCTTCTTCGCCTCCTTTACTTCATTGTTCAGGCGATCAAAATCCTGCCTGAGATCGCTAGCAGTCTTCTCAGCAGCACAGCGGGACTGAGCCTCACTGTGTAGGTCCTCACGAGCCTTCTTGGCCCATTCCTCAGCAATGTAGATTTGTTGAGTAACCTGCGCCCAAAAAATAAAGGCCTAATTAAAAGATGATGATAAGTAGATACGTAATAAGAGGACGAGATAGAAGATTCCACTTACCATAGCCATGTCCCTCTTCAGCGACATGAAGAGGTCTGGTTGCCGAGTACTCCGGAGACCCTCCATATCGCGAGGTAAGAGAAGAGGCTGTTGCAGGGCCTCAGCCAGGAACGACGCCTGCCCTCGTTGGGATTCCCACAAGGTCGCATCCTAGGAAATTGGGGCGCCATCTAATTCGAGCCGCGACGACCATGTCCGCTGTTCCCTTCGAATAGCCGCCTCGTCTCGGCTATCGACGGACCTGGTCCTCTTCTCCCTGGGCTCCTTAATCTCCTTGCCCTTCTTTTGGGGCTAGGCCTTTTCGCGGCCGACCTCGCCCTCCTCCAATTCTTCTATAGGCCTTTTTCGCCTCAAATTGGGCATAGGCTGTAGTGCCGCATCCGATGTGGGAGGAAGAGGAGGAGTAGGAGCCTTAGAGGGAGGCTGTTCCTTAGGGACATCCTTGGAGGATTGTCCTTTGTTCCTGTTGGATAGGAGGCCCCTAAGACTAGACCTTGGTTTCAGATCCATTCCTTCCCCCTCGGTCTCTTGGCTGGTGTTGACTTGTGCAATTACCAAACCAAGATTAGGGGCTACCAAAGTGCGGTCTAAATCTGAGTTAGAGTCTGAAAGCTTTACTAGCCTGGCCGACACCTCTCCCTCCTCGGCAAAACGGAACTGGTCTATCTGATCCTCCAAGGACGATTGTGAGGAACCAGCCTCCTCCGCTGGGACAACTACTGCGGGAAGGGCACGCTGAGCAGGCAGCTAGACGAGAGGCAAGTCTCTTGAGGTGAGAAATCTCGGTACAGAAACGTCAATACGTGCCAATCTTGGACTACCAGCCCTGATGGCTTGACTAGCGTCCACCAAAGATCGCGTAAGGGGAACGTAGTCCAAAATCAAAAGAGCGGCCCGCAATTATCCGTCCTTGCTCATGAAGATCTCAAATCTCAAGAGATAGTTCAGCACCGGAACGTTGACCAAGCTCAGCCGAGGAGACGTTCGCTCCTTATCTGCAAAGCCCACAGAAAGGGTTACGTTAGTCCGAGGAGGCAAGTAAACCAAACCAATAAAAAAAGAGGGGGGGGGGGGGAACTCAAAACTAAAGTCCCCTCCACGGAATCTAATTCTACGATGCCCCACCTGGCATTCTTGCCCTGGTCGGACAATGAATACTGTCGTGCCATGGACCAGAGACGATCAAAAGGTCATCCTTCAAGCCTTTATTGGACTTGGGAAGGCAGGATATTAACCTCACCTCGTCGGACCTGGCCTTTAAGTAATATGAGTCGCCGAGCTTATGGCATTCATATAGATGAACCACATCGTGCCATGAAAGGCCGAGGTTCATCTGATCATTCAGGGCATCTGTGCATCCCAGGATCCGGAACACATTTGCGGTGCACTGGTGAGGGGCCAACCTATGACCAAGCAGGTAATCCCTAGTTATTCACCCCATTGGAATCGTCATTCCTCCTTCCACGAAGGCTATCATTGGAATGGCGACCTGCCCTGTCCTTCTCTTGATCAAAATGTCCTCCTGATGGCAATACTCTAAACCTATCTCCGGTGGAATACGATACTTCGCCCTGAAGCCTGCCATACTGGCCGGAGAGTCTACCATTTTTTCAAGCTTACCCATCCCCCCTAATCCTAGACAACGCGAAGACGGGTTACTTAAGGGAGAGTAATGGAGAAGAAATGCGCACTTACGGGTGGGAAACTCGACGGGAATCTTCAAGAGAACGACTGCGAAGGCGTGGGTGCGTTGAGGGAGAAGATGCTGAAGTGCTCTGAGTACTTGAGTGTTCGTCAAAAAGTGGTATCAACCGTTGATCTGGTCCCCAACCGTTGGATCAAAGGAGCATAAAGCGCCAAATGCAACAAATAACTCCTACCGAGTCATTAAATGCCTCCAGCATTAATGAGGTACGTGGAAGCACACCCCCGCATGGGTGAATCAAGCATCCCCAATAAACGATCCTAGGGGTATCAAAATCCCGCCTTTCCTCCTCGGACAAAAGAGAAAGAGCCGAAATTTTGAGGGGCTATTGTGGGGGTAAAATTTACAAGTCAACAATGGGCCTTGGGCCCCGCGCGGAGTCTAGCCATGACAAGAAGGGAAAACGAGGCCAGAGGACTTCCAGCCCAATCCTGTTGGGCCGAACCTATTTAAGAGGCGTCCGAGGAGGAATGTCTCCTCGGACACACCAAAGGGGAGTCCAACGTACGCCCTGCACACAGTGAGGAGCCATCCTAAGCAAAAGGAAAATGTTAGACGTCCAGGAGGCAACCACAACTGCCGCATTAAATGCAAGGAAGCTACTTTTCCAACTGCATTAATGTAGAGAAGACAGGTGAACATTGTTATCTTGGCCAGTGCAACTCACAGAAAAATAAGGTGGATGTCCAATGGGACAGGCACTCAAGTGAAGGTCCAGATGGTTAACAAGTGTAAGGCCCTTATCAATTTAAGGAGGCTATATAAGAGAAGGAAATCCCCATGAAGAAGAGATGGAAAAATTGAAGGAAAAAAGAGGGAGAGAGATTAAAGAATTCTGTAATCAAGGCAAGAGAGGCACTGATATGTCTCCTCGGACCATTATCTTATGAACATAAATAAAACATTCTCACGTTCAGACTGTTGCATGGCTCACAACTATTTAACGTTCACTTCATCCAGCTCTAGTTCTGTAACCCACTCTCTACAAATTCATTGTCGAGGGTCTTTTGGGCCAGAACCACCTACTTATTGGGCCTAGGCCCCAAAAACTGACCTTACAACATTAAAAAATAATAATTTATTATTAGAAGGAACTAAGGATTAGTAGCGACAAAATTCAAAAAAAAGTGCCAATCACCCACAATGTCATGTTGCTTAATTTCATCATTATGCTCAATAATAATACCATTTGCATCATTTTCCAAAATAAATAAAGCTAATAAAATAAAAAGTATAACAGAGATTTGTTTGAATGCGAGCCCATTAAAACAGAAAATAATAAAATAGAAAGTACCGATTAGTGATTTATGAATAAACAAAGAGTAGAGCCCACCTTCACCCAAAAAAGATGTAGAGCCCACATGAAAGTTCAAAGATGCCAATTACGCCTACGTAGCCCATGAGATTTTTATGCCCAAAGACTTAACGAAAAGTTTATCATATAAATTATGGATTTAAATATGAAATCCTTCCAACTTCTCTATATAAAGGCTATGGACTTATAACTTTCTTGTCTTGGGTACTTACACAGAAGCTGGTTAATTTAGCTATAAATGAAAGTAGGTGTTTCACAAAATTTCTCAATGGGGTGGCCTTTAGTGAAGTCTTTGTTGTGGGCTTTACTACTCTTTGTTCAAATTCGTGAGCATAGAGCTTGTATTGAGGAAGAGAGGGTGAGTCTCCTAGAATTGAAAGCATTTTTAAAATCCCACACTAATTATACCAAGCCCCTTCTTCCAACATGGGTTTATGAGACAAAGAGTGAGTGTTGTAGTTGGGAGCAGGTCAATTGTAGCACCACCACTGGTCACGTGATCAATCTTACGCTCTCCAATATAAACCACATGGAGGGGACTTGGTTCCTAAACATGTCCCTGTTGCAGCCTTTCAAGGAGTTAAGAATTCTTGATTTATCTTACAATGGAATTGCTGGTTGGTTGGGAAATGAAGGTACGTGAGCCTTTGCTTCTACTATCATACGGCCCACTCCAAAAACACACACACACACTCATTTATGCTTAATATAGGAAAGGCTTGGGACCATGGTAATTAGATTTGATTACATATCCCAAATCAAATTAAAAATATTATAGTTGGACGACTTCTCTCAATTTGACTAATGAAATTTATTTTAGAGGAGGAGTCATTTTAATCATTAGATTAGATATAATTTCTCATTCATAGATACAATAATTATGAACCAAAATTTTGAACTAAGGAAATCATTTTTCCTATCAAAAAATTATTTTGGCTGATTTTGTTAGAGCATGTGAATGACTACTGTTATATTCGTTAGCTAGCAGATGAAGTTATAAATTTAAGAAGGTAATGACAGATTATTCTCAATTGATAAATTGGTCCTCTTAATAAAAAGCATTACAAGCCTACAAAGCTCTAGCAGTTGCACATTATATTTAACTAGTGTGTACGTAGCTCCATGTATATACACAGTACAATTAAAAATAATCACAATTATATGATTCAAATTATATCTTTTTTTTAGTAGATGTTCAAATTATACAAGGCATTAGCTTGCACTTTTTTTTAAGCCATACAATTCTAAAATATGTAATGGTTTCTCATTATATATATATATATATATACACACACACATAGATAATCTAGAATTTAATTGGTTTTAAACTCTTCAGTTTTTGCATCCAATAATTCACTTGCCATCCTCCTAAAAAAAAAAATAAATAAATAAAAATTCACTTGCCATAAAAATTTAAAACTTAGATAGACACATGGCGGAAAATTGGATTCTAATTGAAATCTAATTTAGAATATAATTAAATTTGGACCCTACAATTTTTACACTCAATAATTCACTTGATAAAAAATTAAAAGTTAAATAAGATACGTGGCTCAAAATTGAAAATCCAATTAAAATCTAATTGAATTTTCTTGACTTCGGCTATTAATATATATAGACATTAATGAAAGAAAATTCTCTAATAATAAAAAAATTGAAAATTAGAGTCGGACATCATTTTTGTTGGACCTTAATCCAAGTAATGAATCATCATTGTGTCAGCTATTTTTGCAGCACTGACAGTGCAACTGGGACAGCGCTCTATCCTATTCGCTTATTATTGTTTTCTTGGATGTTTATACCATGTTTGAAACATGCAAAGCCAAGTAATGTATCTGGTGTTAATGCTAAATTTTCATTTTTCATCTTTTTTTTAGATAATTTAGAACATGATTGTATGTAACTTTCATACGAGGTTTTTTTATGAAGTTTTGATGATACTTGCACCAAAATCTTGATTTAATATTTAATATTTATTGTAATTGCTTTCTTCCATTTGTATTTCTTTGTTTCAATCATGGTTTTAAAAACTGGACCAAAGGCAAACTAGATTTACTTTCGGTTTTCGGTTTTTGACTGGTTTTCCTGGTTATTTTTGGTTTTTACCAGACCAGATTGGCATCCGATTCCCGGTTGAACCAATTAGTCCAGTCAAGTTTTTAAAACAATGGTTTCGATACTAGGTGTGCACAAGAGAATAACTAATTGCTAAGACTATTTGGTCAACAATTTTATAATCAACTCAATACCAAATCAAAATTCTTTGATTGAAGACTTTAACTATATGCCAAAACAAAATCCATTAACTTACCACTAAGACCATTTTCATATGTATTGCTTTGTTTGAATATGTTAATTAAATATTTTGAAAAATTAGCCTCGAAATTCAAAAATGGATCCAAATTAAGATTTTAATTGAAGATTTGGGGGATATGAATTAGTGAGAATGATTCCAAATGCAGTGGTTTTGGGGTTAAATATAACATCAAAACTCTATTTTTCTTTTACCTTGTTTTAACTATCATGGTTGGAAAAATCCCACTATATTTTATCTATAGCATATTTGTTTATAATACTAAAAGATAAAAAAAAATAAAAAAAAATAAAAATTTGAACAAAAATGAATTTTCTTCTTTATTTGTTATAATATATAGAGAACAAAAAATTTCTTATTTTCAAAATCTTGAACAAAAATGAATGAACACAACATTTTCACTAATTACAAAAAGAAACAATATGAATATAAAAAAATAATTAAAAAAAACAAAAACTCTTTTCTTTTGGTTGGATTTGCAAAGGGTAAGATAGACGAGTTTTTTAAAAATTAATAGTTCAATAAATTTTAAATGAAATATTCTTATGAAAAAGTATCATGTTATACTACTTTGTTATGTTATAGAATCATGCCAAGCACGGGTCAAAAGCTAGTTATATGTAACATGTGAATATTACTGCTTTCTATATATATATATATATATATATATATATTTAAAATCCACATTCTAGACATGGTGTATATAGGGTGGAGATTGGTGTACCAAATTCATCCGTTCTCAAATTCAAATCTTTTAGTTATATTGTTGAAGTACCTATGTTGTAATAACAGATAACAGCTTTGAGTTTGATTCATATGCTAATATATAAAAGTAATGTTGAACAGTAAATTGTCAACATATATTATTTTAAAATACAATTCATAATCAAATTTGAATTTCACATTGTAGCTTTTGAAGTGACCCAAGGAAAAAAAGGGAAGTGATATTGAGAATCTTATAAAGGGGAAGAGGGGAATGAGATTTTTGAAAATATTAAAATACAGTACAAACTCAAAAAGCCTGAACTCTTGAAAGGGTAGTACAAGGCTTTCAATGTGGGAACTTACCTAGTTAATATTTTTTTTTTTTTTATAGATAAACACACAGGGGTAGAGGGAATTACTTGAACATGTAAACTTCTTAAAAGTTAAAAGGCCTAACTCTTTGAACATGTAACGAAATTAATTATTTTAGTTTTCCTTTGGTTATTTAATAATTGCTTTACACATAGTATTTAATTTATTGCTTTTACTTGTGTGTTATGATCAACAAACCAGTTCTCAAGAACACGAAATGAAGACAATGACTTCCAATCGTTACAAAAATTTAATATATAAATTGCATTTTATATCATCATTACTTGTATTTTTCTTACAAATAAATGTTTGAAAAATTATATTGTAAATTGTTTCATATTTTAGGGTAACTTTGGTACGCTGTAATAGCTCCTGTAATGGAATAGTTATTCATATGTAATATCAATTCGGTCATTTGGTTGTATTTTTATTACATGGATTAGTTATTACATTGGAATTACTATTCTTTAATTTGAAGAATTGCTATTCCTCTCTAAAATGGATGTAATAGTTATTCCTTAGTGTATATAATAGGTTTTAAAATTAATATATTTACAAAAATATAAAGTTTCCTTATACATCATCTTTTACAAGTTTTCTATATGTAACAACCAAACTTATGAATAGTAATAATTATTCAATTACAATGTCTTCTATTCTCAGTAATAAAGATTACTATTCCTAATGTAATCTATATTTAATGTACCAAACATATCATTAATATTTTCCCTTGCTCATGCTTTCTCGGTGCTTTATCTTTTCTTTAACAGCTACTGCCAACATGGCAACACCTATAACGTTTGGGCTTTTGACATAGACTTGGTCTCTGGCTTCATAAATAAGAAAGGCATATACAATTGCCAAAAATTCATATTTATATGATAAGAGCACAGTCATAAAACTTCGCACCAATCCAAAAAACAAAAAGGATGGATAGGGGTGTGTGGTAATGATTGTTCCAGAAAACCTATTTGATTATTTATAGCTTAATTAATCAATGCCTTTTTTTTTCCTTGTTTTACAATTATTGTGCTAATGCATAATATGATGCGACACTTTTTTTTTTTTTTTTTTTCAGAATCTGATTGTTTGTCTAAGCTGAGAAAGCTAACACACTTAAACTTAAGGGGGAACAACTTTGACAATAAAATTTTAAGATCCTTAGGTGCCCTCTCAGTTCTTAAATCTCTGGATCTAAGTTTGAATAATATCCGGCCTTTTTTAGCAAAGGTACGTGTATATCTGAATTTTCTTTGCAAGAATACCATGAAAAAGTTTACACAAAACTGAAATCTTGTAACCAATATTTACCTTTATCAAAATTTACTCTCTGTGTTAAAAGGCACAAAATGCTTCAGTACAATAACTAATCCTTTTGATATATACAAATGATAGTAGTAGTATGCCTTCAATATTCAAAGAGCATTTTAAACGGAATTTTTGTCCATTCCAGTATAAAAGTGTTTAGTTCTACTAGACCTTTCTTCTGTACTATTGGTTTCAAACTTATATATGAAATTTTGAATATCTCTTCACCGGTGATGTAGAACTGGTTTATCTAAGCAACTTGGAGGTCCTTATCTTGCGATATTGTTTCCTTAATGGAAGCCTACCATTCAAGGGTAAACATTCCAACATCTATTTTTATTGATTTTCCTTCAATTAATCTCCTTAATGGAAGCCATTTTAAATACTTTCTCCTAACATACTGTCATCAATTTTCCTGGTAGATATGGCAAATTTCAGCAGTTTGGAGATTTTTTTTTTTGAAACGGAAACATATCATTTAATTAATTAGAAAAATCAACATCCTGATACAAAGCTTCCCTAACTATTGGAGGAACATCTTCCATCCAATACAGATCTTGACTAATGTTTCTAGCAAATTGAGCTAACTCATGAGCAACTCTATTCCCTCCACGCCTAGTACATTCAATCCTAACCCATTGCAAGTTCCGAACCAAATGATGAATATCCCCAACAACATTTCCAATCAAAGAAAAATCATCCTGCAAAGCCGAAATAGCTTTCATGACAGAAGAATTATCCCCTTCAATGACAAGTTCAGAGAAGCCAGCATCAATGGCAAATTCAATAGCTTTCCGACATGCGAGAAACTCAGCCTCCTCACTAGAAGATACCTCAGGACCCTTTGCTGCCATGGCTGCCATAACCTCACCTTTTTCGTTCCGAATAACTGCACCAAAACTTGAACTTTTAAGAGTCGAAAACAGAGCTGCATCAAAGTTAAGCTTGAAGATCAAAGGAGGAGGGGACTGCCAAGTGTCCCGAGAAGCTAGCCCTCCATGTGATGGTCCCATTAATGCAGAAGCAGTCCGAAACTCCTCAAGAACCTCTGTTGCCCGATTATTCAACCAGCCTGGGTCATGAAACTTACCCCCATGCACAACCCGATTTCTTTGATTCCAAATCAGCCATGCTTGAACTAGCACAACCTCCAGATCATGAGACTCTACCCGCTCCATTAAGTATTCCATTAATTGAAGCATATCCACCATACCTGACCCACCTTTCTGCAGAATTTTTAAGCTACCTGCCCACACATCTCTAGCCGCACCACAATCCCAAAGTGCGTGGACAACTGACTCCGGAAACCTCAAGCAAATTGGGCACATCGCATTTGCAATAATCTTTCTCTTAGACAGATTCAATTTTGTTGGTAAAATTTCATTACAAGCTCTCCACCCAAACACCTTTATTTTGTTGGGAATTCTAAGCTTCCAAATTGCAGGCCAAACTTCCTTTCCAGCACAACCCCGAGAACTTTCAGCTACCCTTCCTTCGCTCAACACTTTCCTAGCCACCTTGTAAGCGGATTTAACAGTAAAAATCCCCTTCCTTTGGTGCATCCAGATCATACAGTCCTCCACATGTCTTCGGCTGAGCTGTATTCTACAAATAGCTTCTGCATCTTCTTTTTCAAACATATCCATGATAAAATCAGCCCTCCATGCATGCAAGTCTTGGTCAATTAGTTCAGCAACAGTCGCCTCACGAACTTCATCTTCCACTAGATTTAGAGGAGCATTTGTTGGATAATTTGGTATCCATTTATCCCCTAGAATCTGAATAGAGTGGCCATTCCCAACTCTCCAGCAACATCCAGCCTTCAAAGTAGGAAAAGCAGCCACAATACTCTTCCAAACAAAAGAACAATTTGGTGACTCCTTAGCAGCAAAGAGAGAGGTTCTTGGAAAATATCTAGCTTTGAGGCATTGGAACACCAAAGAATTATCATCATGCAGCAACCTCCACCCTTGTTTAGCTAACATTGCTAAATTAAAGGCCCTTAGATCCCTAAACCCCAATCCTCCCTCCCTTTTTGATAGCGTCAATTTTTCCCACCTCTGCCAATGAATTTTCCTTTCATTCCCCACCTGTCCCCACCAAAACTTAGCACACATTGCATCCAACTCATCACAAAGTTTCAAAGGGAGTTGGAAAACACTCATAGTGTAAGTAGGAATGGACTGAGCAACTGCTTTAATCAGAATTTCCTTACCAGCCTTAGACAACATCTTCCCCTTCCACCCCTGTAGCTTTTTCCATATCCTATCCTTCAAGTATGAGAACGTATGATACTTTTTACTCCCTACTAATGTAGGCAGCCCTAAATAGGACTCAAATCGGTTCACTTCCTGCACTCCCAAAATCCTTAAAATGTCCTGCTTCTGGCTGGCTGAAGTATTGCTACTAAAAAAGACCGAGGACTTTTCCAAGTTTATGCACTGGCCTGACGCATTAGCATAAGTCTGAAGCATCTCAGAAACAACCTCCACTTCATTTTGAGTTGCCCTGCAAAATAAGAGGGAATCATCTGCAAACAATAAGTTAGAAATTTTCGGTGCCCCTCTGCAAATGGAAGCGCCATGAATTGTGCCATCAGATTCTGCTTTTGCCAACAAAGATGTAAATCCCTCTGCACATAACAGGAATAAATACGGTGAAAGAGGGTCTCCTTGGCGGATTCCCCTAGTCGGAGTCACATTCCCATAAGGCTTTCCATTAAGTAGAATAGAGAATGATGTGGTGGTAACACAGGTCATCACTCTCTCAATCCATTTATCTAGAAAACCCAGCTTTTGCATAATGCCCTGTAAGAATAGCCATTCCACTCGATCATATGCTTTGCTGACATCCAGCTTCAAAGCCAAAGCACCTGTTTTACCCTTCTTCCTAACATGCATGGAATGCAAGACCTCATATGCCACAATAACATTATCTGTAATAAGTCTACCTGGCACAAAAGCACTCTGAGTGGGAGAAATAATATCAGGAAGCACTTGTTTCAGTCTATTGGCAAGGACTTTAGAGATAACCTTATAAATGACATTACAGAGGCTAATAGGTCTAAATTCAGACATTTTCTCAGGATTCTTCACTTTAGGGATAAGCACAATGTTGGTATGATTTAAATCTGGTAACATAACTCCATTATTCAAAAAATCTAACACAGCTTTCACTACATCATCACCTACAATATGCCAGAATTTTTGATAAAATAAGGCATTCATACCATCTGGGCCAGGTGCCTTTGTTGGTCCCATCTGAAAAACAGCTTCCTTGATTTCATCAACAGTAAAATCCCCAGAAAACATCTCCTGCATGTCTGTAGTCACTTTGGCCGAAACTGTACTTAAACACTCCTCCATTTGATGACATGATCCTGCAGAAAAAAGATTATCAAAATAATCAACTGCAACCCTGGCTATGTCCTCCACCTCCTTCACCCACTGCTCCTGTGAGTTCATGATGCCCTTTATATGATTCCGTCGTCGCCGTTGTGAGGCTTTTGAGTGGAAAAATTTAGTATTTCGATCCCCATGTTTCAACCATGCAACCCTAGATCTTTGTGCCCAATAAATCTCCTGTTTCAACAAGAGATCATCCATCTGTTTACTAACTACCAAAAACTCCACCTTACTTTCATCAGTAGTGACAGCTCTATTAATTCTATCAAGCCGATTCTGAAGGGATTTAATTTCTTCCTCCTCAGGTCTAGTCCTTGTGTCTCCCCATGCCTTTAATTCATCACCACATGCCCTAATTTTTGCATGCACATCTGCCAAACCTGAAGCCCCACTTCCTGCCAAACTCCATGCTTGCTGAACCTGAGTCTCACAGTCATCCCACAACAACCAACATTCTTCAAACTTAAAACCCCGATCAGCTCTACGATGTTTCTGTCTGAATTTTTGAACCTGGATAGCAATAGGAAGATGGTCCGAGGCATGAGGAAGAAGGTGCACTACAGTACTGATCGGAAACTTCTCATAGAGGAATGATTTCACTGGAAGCATTACTCCATATATTGGAGCGTTTTCTTCTCTCAAGGCTATATCATTATCTTATAATAGACTCAATGGAACTTTAAACACTCCAGGTGAGAATCTACTATGAAATCAGTCATTTACAATTTTGATTAGGAGTGTGAGAACAATTGAAAGAGAATGGTTAGTAATTTGATATAGATCAATCCTTATTTACTGCAACTTGGAAGCATAACATTTGACCATCCACTTTTTCTGAATGTAGAAATTATTATACTCCCCTCTTCCCCCCCACCCCCCCCAACCCAAAAAAGAAAAAATCATTTTAATCCCACAAGACCGACTTTACCCTTCGTTAATTCATAATTGAGCCAATTTGCCTAAGGCAGCCGTATAGAATAAGGTCCCATAATTTTGGCCCTATAGTAGTACAATATTATATTTTGTAACAATTTTAAATAAATAATGTCACATAATTATTATTATTATTATTATTTTTTGAAAAGTGACAAAGCTTAGCCACTCTTTTTCTATTTCACATCTAAACTTATCTCCTACCTAAAATCAATTATAACAAAAAAATTAGGAGCATTAGACATAATATCAATAATAAATAAGTTTTTAACAAAACTTGAATACAATTCTTCTCAAAAGAAAAAAATTGAATACAAAAATTTAATTAGTAATTTTACATCTAAAAAACAATAGTAACGAATTTGAAGTAAAAACTTATAATATAGAAATTTATATAAATAATATTAAATTGATATCGAAATATAAGAGAATATTTGACTTAAAATTGTCTTCTTAAGCTTCAAATCTTATTGAGGCAATAGTGTGATTTCGTATATTAATTAGGTTGTGTTGTTGATTCTTTCGATGGCACAAGTTTAGTATAGACACCACTAATCTTTTATTTCTTTTGATAGAGTTTTGTGTGTTGAAGAAACTTGAAGAGATAGAGCTTGTTGGTAATGGCTTTGAAGGGATGCTTCCTCCATGCCTAAACAATTTGACATCTCTTTTGTACTTAGATATATCTTTGGTACAAGATTAACTTCGACGGCGCCACCTTTGCCGACGATAACAGTGCAGGATTGGGTGTTGTCATACGAAACAAGGACAGCAGAGTTATGGCATCTTTGTCCCAAAAAATTCCATTGCCAATGTCAGTCATAGAGGTCGAAGTCCTTGCAGCACGGAGAGCTCTTGAACTTGCTGTGGAGCTGGGCGTTGACCACGTCATACTTGAAGGGGACTCAGAAACACTACACAAGGCTTTGCTAGAAGAAGGCAAAAACTTTTCATCCTATGGACATTTAGTGCAAGACATTGTATATCTCAGTAATTTCCTTCCAACTTTTAAAACTTCTCTTGTACGTCGCATGGGTAATAAGTTAGCTCACTCTCTAGCGAGGAAGTCAAAAACCCTCAATCATATGCAACTCTGGATGGAAAATGTGCCACCAGATCTATTACTTGTTGTTCAGGCTGATCTTACTAGCCTACCTTAATAATATTCAGCGAAGTTCTTTCTCAAAAAAAAAGAAGAAGATATATCTAGCAACCGGTTCAATGGAAACTTGTCTTCATCTCCAATAGCCAACCTAACATCCCTTGAGTACATTGATTTGAGTTATAATCTTTTTGAAGGTTTATTCTCATTCAGTTTATTTGCTAATCACTCCAAGCTTAAGGTGATTCAATTTTTGAGTGATAACAACAAACTTGATATAGAAACTGAGAATCACAGTTGGGACCCATTGTTTCAATTAAAGGTCATAGTACTGTCTAATTGTAATCTCAACAAGCTTACTGGCAACTTTCCTAAGTTTCTCTTGAACCAACACGAATTGCAAGTCGTTGATATCTCTCACAGTAAATTGAATGGAAGCTTCCACATATGGTTGCTTGAAAACAATACTGGACTACAACGGTTAAATCTCCGAAGTAACTCTTTCACGGGTGAGTTTCATTTGCCATCAGATCACTTCATGAATCTTCGTTGGTTGGATCTCTCAGAAAATCACTTTGATGGGAAACTTCAAGAAAATATCGGAAAGTGGATTCGAAAATTAGACCATCTAAATTTATCCCATAATCAATTTGAAGGTAATCTTCCATCCTCAGTAGGTGACATGAGTCATTTGTGGGTTTTGGACTTGTCCTTTAATAATTTTTATGGAGAGGTACCAATGGAATTGGTTGCTAATTGCACCTCCTTGGAAACTTTGAGGCTATCTAATAATAACTTTCATGGTGAAATTTTCTCGAAGCACTTCAACCTATCCTTGCATTCTTTAGAATTGCAAAATAACAATTTCACAGGCACTTTTCCAGTGGTACCCCTAAAGATCTGGATGGTCCTACATATTAGCAACAACCACATGACAGGTACAATTCCTCTATGGATAGTAAATCAAAGTACGTCACCACGGGGTGTTGTTGACTTGAGTAGCAACTCATTCGAAGGCCGGATTCCATGTGGACTGCCTTCATCTCGTATAATAAACCTTTCTCATAACTTGTTTTCAGGATTGTTACCTTCTTGCTTGAATCTATGGGATGTTAGGCACTTATTTTTGGAAGGGAACAAACTCACAGGGTCATTACCAAAAGCTATTCTCAATTCATCATCTCTTATGACATTAGACATTAGAGATAATCGTTTTATTGGCAGCATCCCTGATGAAATTGTTGGACTTTCTATGTTAAAAGTGCTTTCATTAAGTGGCAATCAGTTTAGTGGTGTGATTTCGAAGCGACTGAGTCGGTTAAAGAGGATAGACATAATGGATCTTTCCAATAACTCTTTTTCTAGGACAATACCGTACTGCTTTAATAATATATCCTTTGGGAAGCTAGCAACTAGTGATTTTTTCTATACATCTGGCATTGCTTTTGGGATGGGAGGTTCATTTCCATATAAATCTCTTCTAAATAGGGATTTTCAAATTGAAGAGTCATCTTGGGACTTATATGAACAAGTTGAGATTGAGATTGTGACGAAATATAGGCCTGACTTGTACAAGGGTCTCAACCTTAATTTGATGTCTGCATTGGATTTGTCATTAAACAAGCTAAGAGGAGAAATCCCACCAAAGCTAGGACAATTATCTTCACTTCATGGACTAAACTTGTCTCACAATCAATTGACAGGTCCTATTCCAAAATCGTTCTCAAATTTGACTCAATTAAAGAGTTTAGACATTTCTCACAACAATTTGAGTGGAGAAATTCCTTCGGCATTGATTGATATAAACTCTCTTGCTGTTTTCAATGTGTCTCACAACAACTTATCAGGTAAATTTCTAGACTTCAAAATCGTTCTCAAATTTGACTCAATTAGAGAGTTTAGTCCTTTCTCACAACAATCTGAGTGGGGAAATTCCTTCGACATTGATTGATATAAACTCTCTTGCTGTTTTCAATGTGTCTCATAACAACTTATCAGGTAAACTTCCAGACTTCAAAGCACAATTTGGAACATTTGAAAAGAGTAGCTATGGAGGAAATCCATTTCTTTGCGGTCCACCACTAGAGAAAAGTTGCACTGAGAAAGAGGAGTCACCTCAATCACCGCAAAAATCTTCAAAGGCAAGTGGGGGAAAACGTTATGAAGGTGATCTTCTATTCTTCTATGCAAGTTTTGGGGTATCATACATTATTTTCTTTTTGGGTGTGATCAGTATTCTTTATATTAATCCTCGTTGGGGGCAACGATGCTTTAACTTGGTTGAGGATCGAATGTACTGGTGTTACCATTTTGCTCTAAATTCTCAACAGCTGATAAACCGTACGTGTATTAGATATACTCTATTTACATAGAAATCGTTGGTGATAGTATGGATACATACCTGTGTATGTGTATGTTTGGTTATGAATAATGGTTATCATGCTCTATTATGGAGGAGTTCACTTGCACCTTTTCATTTGTATTGAAATTCTTGTCACTAGGCAATGTTATAATTTCATTTTAAAATAACTTGTGGAATGTTTTTTTACATGTATTTATTTTTTTTGTATACAATATCATTTACATTTTGAAAATAGTTACAATTATATTATATTTCATGAGGAAAGAAAAAAAAGAGCATACAATCTAA
Source organism: Quercus tomentella (assembly GCA_028535165.1). Lineage (NCBI taxonomy): Eukaryota > Viridiplantae > Streptophyta > Magnoliopsida > Fagales > Fagaceae > Quercus > Quercus tomentella. Next base: position 72,469,094 of record JAPQVY010000068.1, on the reverse strand, counting down.
ATTGGAAGAATTATTATATGATTATTTTGTTGATATATTAAGATATGACATATCACTTCAATGAATTTGACAATTATTTAAGTACTAGCCCTATGGCCTAACAATTGAGGCATGGTTCTTTGAAAAAGATTATACAATTTTTTCATGGAGTGATTAACCAACATTTTCAATTAAACTAAACACTAAAAAGAGAGCCAAGAGTCTTGTAACTCAATTGATTGCCACATCATGGTGTTTCTAATGAAGACATCCTTGGTTCAAATTCTCCCCTCTCCACATCATATATATATATATATGTGTGTGTGTGTGTGTGTGTGTGTGTGTGTGTGTGTGTGTGTGTTTGTCGCGTGCTAAAAAATTAAATAAAATACATTTTGATCCCTAAAAACTGAAATAAAATACATTTTCCAAGAGCAAAGATGTGATACCGAAAACAAGCGTACTCAATTCCAACTTATAATGGCATTTGCATAAGGTATGCTAAAATAGCATAAAACCCAAAATATAACTAATAAAGCCTAAAATCACTCACATCAGATCAAGAACTAGTTATGCAAAATAGGATTTTCCTACTGTGCTTGTCCAAATTTAGGAGGCACTGTAAAATATGCAAATCTATTTCAATTTTATGAGTGGAAAAAGAGAAATGAATAAAAAGATTAAGAAAATTTGACATTTTAATGAAATAAAGTATATAATAAATAATCAAATATGAGTGTTTTAAAAAATGGTTGGCTAAATAAAAAGTAGGTTTTTATTTTAAAATAAAAGGTAATTTTTGTATATGCTGGTATGAATGCTCTAAGAACTACTAATATGGAAAATCTTTTCACAGTTCGTTGGTGTAATAAATCAATAATTCTAGGATTACAATTTTTACCACACCTTTACTTACAACTATCCTATATGATTGATTGTGAGCCATGAAGAAAAAATTGTAAGTATATATGAAAATGATAAATAACTAATCATAGTCTTTCACAGAGAATAATTGTGAGAAAGATTGTGGTCCCAAAATAAATGTAATTAATTATTAATGGTAAACATAGAATGCCTGTTAGAATAGCCTTTTTACATTAGAACACCTGGCTTTATTTTCTTCACTGGGGTGGTGGGAGGGGGGATTGGCATCTAGAAAAGATTCTATTCCACCTTAATTGGTACTTTGATTTGGGCAAGAGGGTTCAGGATTTTCAGGTGATTAATGACAAGTAGTACATTTTTTTTAGGTGATTTTGTGTTACGATATTTGATCCAGTCCATGAAAACCCATCAATCTAAATTTTTTTTTTTTTTTTGAGAAATAATTACAATATGCTGATAACCCTGCAGCTCGAACCCTTTCCCCCTTAAACCCCCAAGTACTTTGTACATGGGAAGGTGCCAATTTAGCTACAAAGCCTTTGGAATTATAGTCTAAAATTGAAAGCACTTGTTTATAGCCAATATAGTCTGATATTGAAAACCCATCAATCTAAAATTGAAAGCACTTGTTTATAGCCAATATAGTCTGATATTGACTATTCAATTGAAATCAGGGCAGGGACTAAGGTAATGGGAAATAGGAAGGGGCAGACAGCAACTGTGTCAGACAATATTGCATGGGGCAAATCTCTCTCTCTCAGCAGCTTATTTTGGATAATTTTTTTTTTAGATTGTTATTTTGGATGATTTATTTATATAAAGTTTATCAAAAAAATTATAATTTTTAATAATTTTTATATTAAATTTATTTCAAAATATTAAAATTTATTTTAGTTTAAAATAAATAAATAAAAGTTAGATTATTTTAATATATAAATATATATATTATTTAAAAATCCAAAATTAACCCTTTAAGTTGCCATTTTTGTTATTTTAGTTCTCTAAATTTTAATTTTATCATTTTAATCTTTTAAATTTTAATTTTTGTCAATTAAACATTCTGTTAAGTTTCTGTTAGTTTTTTCCTGCTTACTAACCAAAACAGCGCAGTTTTGAGCTTTTATTTTTTATTTTCTATATTTCGTAATTAAAAAAGAGTGAAACTGTTATTAAAAAAAGAAAAAAAAAAAAAGAAAACGGCAGCTAAAGGGGAACGACGTCGTTCCCTTGCTGCCCCTGAAAACAAAAATATTCACAAGCAGCTTCGTTCAGAAACCTTGTTTGGCTTTGCAGAGAGCTTAGAGAGACAACAAACTTGCTCTACTTGTACACCACACCCAAACAAAAATGGTTTGTACATCTTCTCTTTCGATGTTGTCGTTTGTTGTTGGTTTTTTTTTTTTAATAAAATTTATTTTAAGGATACGAAATTGGCTAATGAATATTGTGGGTTTTGTTCTCTGTCCAAATGGGTTTTAAGGGGTTCTATTCGTTTGGGTTTTGGTTATTTCAAATGGGTTCTTTTGGGTGTTGAAGATATGTTAGAATCCAGATTTTGGGTGTTCAAACATGTAGATTATGTGAATCGTTTTTTTGATCTCTTTGCAAAGCCACCAAGGTTTTCTGATCGAAGCTGCTGGTGAATATATTTTGTTTTCAGGGGCGGCAGGGGAACGACGCCGTTCCCCTTAGCTGTTTTTTTTTTTTTTTTTTTTTAAATAATAATAGTTTCGCTTTTTTTAATTACAAAATTGAAACTTATTTTGCTGAGACTAAAGGTCCGTTTGGATACAGCTGAAAACTGAAACTAAAAACTGAAAAATACTGTAGCAAAATAATTTTTAAATGTGTGAATAGTATCATGAAACTCATTTTTAATAAAAAAATTGCTGAAAAGTGAAATTTATGGGTCCGTAAACAGTATATAATGTGCTTTGATCGGCTAAAAAAAGTTTGAAAAGTTAAAATTTGCAGTTACTGTACATTGAACAGTATATGAACAGTAATTACAAGTCTGAAAAACGCATAAAAAAAAAAAAAAAAGGGAAAAACGCAAACGCGCTGATTTTCAGCGCAATCCAAACACAGCTTTAGCTTTAGCTTCAGCTTTGCCACCTCAGCCACCACCAAGGGAGTCATTTGCTCGGCGTTACAAGTTTCTCTGGCCTATGCCTTTGGCTGTCAACCTTGCTGTTGGAGGTCCCATTCTTTTTCTTATTCATCAGCTTTGTAATTCACTATTTATCTTAATTTCCTATACATTTATATATGTGAGTGTTTATTAGTATACAAAGTGATTAAATTTATAAAATGATGTAATAGGTTTTGAGAGATTTCAGCTTAAAAGAATGGTTTTTTTAAGATTATTGATTGCTTTTCTTGATATTGTTTGTTGATGGGTATTCTGTTGTTAGGATAGGGATTATGGTTTTAGCATCATTTTATGAGGATTCCTTGATACAATCAATCATAGAGGGTGGTTTCTGATTAATGGTTTTGGAGAGAAGTGAATGTGATTAATGGAATTTGGTGTTCCAAGGTTGAGCTTGTGTGGGATTTATGAATCTTTCTAGTTGAGAAATTGTGTGAGAATATGTTGACTCTAGCCTCTATGGATTTAGATCTTAATTGTTTATGTGACATCTAATTACTAAAGTTCTTGCTCTTTGCTCCTCCTGTGCACTAAAGAATCTAGAAACGCAATATAGGGCTAATACACTGTTCTATTTTTTGACAAGTAAATTATATATTTATATATACTGTTCGGAAATAAACATTTTGTCTTGTATGGGATTTATGATTCTCCTTTTCTTCTACCCAAGCACAAATGGGGTTTATAAAAAGCTTATTTCTGGTCCCCAAAACTCTCCCCTCCCAGTTAGTTGAAGTAGAGGCAAGATCACTACTTGAATACCTTGTGGTTACTTAAACTTTTAGTTTGCTACAGGTTTCGATCCATGCATGTTTATAAAAGGATGCATATTCCTTCATTTTGGAAATCCTGGAGTTTTTTGTTGATGAAATTTCTTCTTGTTTTGTTAAAATGGTGGTAACTGCAATAGCTCAAGGCATTCTTCATTGTATTAGTACAGCTTGCCTAATCAGAGTAATGTTTTTGGCTATGTATCATTAATCTTATAGCCAATGACCAAGTAAAAGACTTATTTGTCTATCTTTCTAAGTGACAAACCATAATCGCAATCCTTTTCCCTCTAGCATAATTGGTATTGATTATTGTGATGCGGAAAAATACTTAAACATAATCATTACAAAAGGTGGGAGAAAAAAGTACGCACAGAATGCAATTCTTGCATAATTTTTAACTAGCCAGCTAAAGCTCTACTACTTGATATGATTAAAATCATATTCCTGTAATCTTTGGCTTTATCCATGTCTATGATAAGGCAATGAGCAATATGTTGAATAGACAAAGTATCAATTTCTTTGGGTGTACATGGTATCTTGCATACTGTAACAATAAGTACACTGGAGTCATTCAAATGGCTCATTAGGAGCTTATAATAATATAGGTGAGTGGCAACATATTCTATTTGCTCAAACTCACTCACCTACTTAACTAATCCCTGAACAAATATTGATGGCTTTATAATTAGGCGTAAGGAGGCCCACCACTCATCTCTCTCGGACCTTGCAAAAGTGGTATCTTTGTGCACTATGTACAATCTTTTTAATCTATAGGACCTACATCTGGTGATCATTTTTAATATCTTGTTTGTGTCTTAGTCAGGTTTGGGAAAGAAAAACTGGAGTATACAAGAATACTTCAGGGGTAGTAAATCTGGTTTCGTTAAATTTACATGGAAATTGACTGAGTGGTCTAATAAAGGAAATATATTATTTGCATGTTATGGTCTTATATAGTTTGAGAGGTATTCATTACTAGCTTTTTGGTCAAACTTTCTCTTTCATCCACTCTCTGTTTCTGTGTAGCTTTTCTATATAAGTTGATAGTTGGTAATATATATATATATATATATATATATATATATATATATATATAAAAGATAGACAATTGTATTTTCATTTTGCTTTGCCCTAAAGTAGTGAAAGAATGCACACAATGTTCTTGTTCTTATTTGACTTAGTCCAAAGGGAAATTGTTGTTACTGCATTTGTTGACGGAGGCAGTAGTGGTCTTCGTTTGAGGATATAGCAGGCGTTCTATAATGTGGAGCTCTTGTCATTCAAGCTTCAGCAAGATGCTAGGACTCTCACATGTAACCTTTTACCTGTTGGATCATTTAAGCCTTTTTAATTCTATCTTAGATCTTGTTAACACAATATTATGTTTCTTCTATCTTGCCAGAAAATTTTTATTTAATTTTTGATGTTTGCTATGGTTGATAAGGCTAGGTCTTTTACATGGGAACTCCCACCAACTGGATCATATAAGTTTTTCTGAATTTTATCTTACAGCCGACATTATGTTGAGTACGTTTTTTATGGTGGAAAACATTTTCTACATTTTCCAACATTTGGAATAATATGGTTCTCGTCTTTAAAGCTTCAACTGAAGGTTGCTAAGGCTCTTACATGGGCCCTTTTACCTATTGGATTGTTTAAGCTTTTTGAATTATATTGTATAGTTCTTTGACATAATATTATGTTTCATTTATTTTGATAGAAACTACAAATATAGACTTTTACACATAGATTTCTTTTACAAATATCACTATGGGAGTTTAACCTGAGTATTAATTTTGTCTTTGAATTTTTGATTTCAACAATCAACACCTTGTACATTAGGTTTGTAACAAAACAAAGCATTTGATGGTGTTTTTTGTTAGGCTTTAATTGAAAATACTAATAACAAGTGGGCCTGATTTCTATTTTGTTCTTGTATAATCTAATTTCTTTAAGATCTCAACATATGGGATTTGATGCAGACATTTTACTGATAGGTTTGATTTTCCAGATTGGTTAATTTGCTGGAGGATATCATGGATGGCAGCCGAATATTGATCTTCATAACTACCAAGGAAGGATGTGATCAGGTCACCCAGCAGCTTTGCATGGATGGTTGGCAAGCTCTTTCAATTAATGGAGATAAAAGTCAAGCAGAAAGGGTTGGGTCCTCTCAGAGTTTAAAGCTGGCAGGAGTCCTATTATGACTGCAACAGATGTTGCAGCTTGTGGTTTGGGAATGGAGATAAAACTTTAATGCTTGTTCAAAGACTTGATAGAAATTCATTTTTAGTACAGGAAATTGTGTTGGTAAACAATAACTAATAGCACTCATCATCATCATTATCAACTCATTTTGGAAAGAAATCATTATCTAGATATTCTTGTTGTCCCTATTTTAAGTCTTCTTTTAATTTTGTCAGGTTTATAGAGAACATTTTTTAGTATTGATCATGCTTTTCATTGATTAAACAGATGTGAGCCATTTCATTCAGCTCTTTGCTGCATATGTTGGAGATCCACCTTTATTTCTTGTATGCACTCATTTGTTATATTTTCTACTCTGATGCTGCTACTTGGTCATTTTGAAAGATTCATGTTTTTTAGTTATTGCTTTGCTATATTTAGTGGTCTCTAATTGTCTCTTGAACATCTTTTTTATCTAAGTTGGTGTTATTTGTCACGTGGATTCTGCTTGTATGTCTGTTGGGCCACTTGTTTTCATGTCTATGGATATTGCCCTTGAACACTTATTTTCAGCTACAGCAACACTCATGCATGCAGCAATGTATTAAGGACTTAAGGTCATAGGTTTTCTGATCTAAATAAGATTCTGATGTGAGAGGTTGTTATCCTACTGCATTTCTTATGACTTGTGATGTGCTTTGGTTTTGGGGCAGATGTGAAGGACATGAATTATGTGATCAATTATGACTTCCAGGGGTATATTCACCGCATTGGTCGAACTGGAAGGGCTGGGGCAAAAGGAACTGCATTAACTTTCTTCACAGCTGGAAACACCATATTTGCTAAGGAACTCATCTGCATACTTGAAGAAGCTGGATAGAAGGTCAGTCCTGAATTAGCTGCAGTGGGGCATGGTGCACCTCCTCCCCCTTGATTAGTTTTGACTAGTTTGAATACTCTTAGGTGGTGTTTATATGTATGAGTGTGTGTACTTGGTTACTGAAATCAATTGTTTCAGTGAATATCAATCAATTAGGTCATGGGGGTTTTCGAGATTGTGGGATTGGTTATGGTGGTGGTCGCACACTGTATTTTGTGGGAAACATTAGCATGTATGATTAGAAATTAGGAGTTAAAATGTCTTTTCTCCTTTCAACTTTAATTTATGTTGATTTTTTTGTTCAATTACGTAGAGGACTAACTATAGTTAGTGGTGGACTATGTAAGATAAAACATCTATTTATATCATAAAGGTTTTGAGGAAGATGATAAACAATTGTATTTTCATTTTGCTTTGCCCTAAAGTAGTGAAAGTATGCGCAAAATGTTCTTGTCCTTAATTTACTTGGCCAAAATAGAAATTGTTGTGGCTGCTTTTGTCCTTATTTAGTGGGGATAAATACATTTTTCTAGTTTTATATGTAGATGACATTTTACTTGCAATTAGTGATTTGAGTTTGCTAAATGAGAGAAAATAGTCTCTCTCAATATATTGAGATGAAGGATTTTGGACAACCTTTTTGTGTCATTAGCATTGCCATTTTAGAGATAGATCACAAAGAAAGTTAGGATTGTCTCAAAAGGCCTACATTGAAAGTACTCACAGAGGGAGTACCATAAATTGTAATACATGGAAGTACTTGTTAAGAGTATTACCGTCATGATTCATGTATTGGATTGTTTATTTGAGTGAGAGCATTTCACAACAAGATGGCATAGGTAATATCTTTATATTAGTTTGACTATCACTCATCAAGTTATTTAAATGTCACATGGGCCAAGTGGGAGAATGTAAGATTATCTCTATTAGGAGGCTTATGGTCGGCATAAAATTTACTCTAATTGATTAATTACAATATATATAGATTTATTTTAGAGTGATAGATAAAGACCCATCTTTTTGGAGTGTATTTGTTATCACCACTTAAAATGTCACTTAGTGAATAGATGTTATTTAGTAAATAAACACTTTAAAGTAACTCTCAATTAAACTTTTTGATGGAAACTTTTTGATGGAAGGAATATACATTAAAAGAGAACAAACATTAAATTGGAAGTCCCTAGAATAGCCTTTAAAATTTTCTATCAAAGAGTTTTTAAGGCATTGGCCATAGACTAGAAAAATTCATTCACAACTCATTCTTTTGCAATGTGATTTTCTGTACAAATCATTTGAAGAACATGACTAGAGGTATTTTATTTTTCTTCGACTGTTTTAGATTTCTTACATCCAATTGATGCTTACAGTCATTATGTTGGGAGGTGTTGGTCATTCTAATCTTTTTCTTACTTGCTTTAATTGTGGGTAATTATGCAAGATGGGTTTTGATTTTGTGTGATTTTGTATATTAATTTGAGTGGAATTAATTTTGTACCATCTTCCAAGAGAGGGTTACATTTAGCTTCCCATCTCTTCATTTTCAATCTTAATTTTATGTAAAATGTATTAGTAGAATTTTTAACTACTGTCAATCTTTTTAGCTGAAAATCCTATACAGTGTAGTAGTGGTACACTCATCCTTAGGCCCAAGGCTTATAAGGCATGAGTGGGAGGCGTCTTTCCCCGATGTTGGATTGAGCAAATTCGTGCGGGTGGCATCAGCCTCCTCGGCCCATTCCCAAAGTGAACAATTCCTTTGTTGGGGTCTGAGACAAATCTCCCTCCCACAATGAGAAACCATGTTCTTATTTATTTTCCTTAAAAAAAAGGTTCTTATTTCTTATTCTTTGTATGATCCGATCTTTAAATTCTTGCTATGGGAATAGATGAAATTGGGGAAAAATCGATGAGCATAACAAAAACACTAAAAAGATTACTCTTCTTTTTTCTTTTTCTTTTTTATTTATCAATATTAATTTAGGTGTACTAATAATTTATTATTGTGTAAGAGTTGTATGTAACATATTTGTCACATGCAAATAGATTTTTCCTTTTAAAAGAAAATGCAAATAGATTTATGAAACCTATGGCGCGTAAGGAACGCCACCTCATACAGAATTTGTTTATTGCATTGAAAAAAAAAAAAAAAAAAAAAATCTAATTCTTGAATAATGCTACAGATACAAGCTATTTTATAACATTTTTACAAAATGTTAACATGACCAACTTTTTATTAGTTTTTATCTAGCTCACATGGCTAACCTCTTATTGGTTTTCATCCAGACCCACTATTAATATCATTTTTTCATTTATCAATAATCACTCACCACATCAGCAATTTGTAAAAAATTTTGTAAAATAATTTATATCCCTAACATTATTCAAGACACAATTATCTTCGGGTTGTTAACACTACTTACCTTTTATAAACACCTATTGTGCTTCACAGTAAAGAAAGCATCAGTTGCTTAATTCTTTTGTATTGATTGGCACCGCAATAATGAGTCTCATTTAATAAAAAAAAAATTAAGAATAATGTTAGAGATATAAACTATTTTCAAAAAAATTTACAAACTGCTGATGTGATGAGTGATTATTGATAAATAAAAAAGTGATATTAATGGTGGGCCTAGATGAAAACTAATAAGAAGTTGGCCACGTCAATATTTTGTAAAAATGTTGTTAAATAATTTGTGTCTGTAGCATTACTCATTGTGCCTTTTGATCAACATTTTTATTGTTATCAAAGAGGAAAAAAAACATTTTTATTTGTTTATCAACTTATTTATTTGTGTGATTTAAAAAAAAAAAACTATTTAATTTGTAAGTAGAATTATATTATTATTTGTAATTTAGACAAACTAGTCGCTAACCCGTGCGATGCACGGGAAAGCTACCAATTTTTTCCAAATGATGTGACATTAGCTATTGGAATTCAGCATCGATTCTCTGGTAGCACATTCTTATTTTTCAATTTCATTTATTTGATATCTTCCACTAAATATTCAATGCATTCAACAACAACAAAAGATGCAACCAAAGCTCTCTTCAGGTTTTTCTCCTTCTCATGTCCATTGATTTGCACTTAATTTGAGGGCAATTGGAACAGCAAGGGGGCTATTTGAAATTTTGAGTAACATTAAGAGTTTGCTTGCTTAGTAGATTAATCGCAACTTGTGTAACAGTCTAGGATAGGTACTTGCATATACCTAATATTAAATTCAAGTCTATTAAAGGTGAGATAACAGTGGATCTTTTCTTTATAAGTAAATATTAGACTTTATAAAGAGAAAGAGCAATTATGTAATCTGATCTTTTGTTCAATTTGGTGCCGCCCCATCCAAAACCACCCTATTGACATCCCTAAAGCAGTAGAAAAGTCAAACAGATTGAAGCCATACTTTCTGCATATCTAATTATGTAATAGCACACTCCTGTTTTGAATGTGGCACAAACATTATTGACTGGCAATTGCAAACATATATATCAGGAGACTTAATAATAGAGTCAGTCAAAGGGACATGAAAAGTCATCTCCTGAATGGGTTTTTTTTTTATAGTTTTTTAGGTCTTTTTATTCTTTCTTATAAATAAATTTTAATAGTTATAGCGAACTTACTGAACATTCATCTCAATGTTTGCAATTACAATATGTTCTATGCAGCTAAATAATTTAACAAAGGAGAACACAATTCTAGTTGAGAAGTTACTGTGTAAGTACTATATATTTATCTTACGTATTGCTAAGATTATGTACAACAACATAGATGGTGACAACAAACAGATTCTATTTTCCAAGAATGATGCTATCAGTGCTCCCTGTGCAAAAACATATGCGGAAGCAGTCACAGGGTCATTGGATAAAAGTCTCCAGGCAGGTATTCCTTGGATATTTTTTAATTTGTATGATAAGTGTCTTTGTATCTCTTTAGATTGAAGGGAAAGTAGGGATTGCAATGTTCTTAGCAATATTGGCCACGGGCCAGGATAGACAGCCATGGGATTAGGCCAGAGACAGAACATAGGCATTGATTTAGGTGCGCACAGTACTAAATAGCACTTACATCACATGATATGTGTAAGCTTATAATTTTTATGATGTATTTCTCTGTATAATTAATTAAAATGATTATCTAAGTGTGTGCACAAAAACTACAATTCAATCAACTTTAGAACACAAAAACAAATAGCTCAGTTTCCATACAAAAACATAAACATATAACTAAAATTCAAAAAAAAGTTAAGAAATCCACACTAAAATAGTAGCTCAGTTTCCACAAAAAAGTTAAGAAATCCACACTAAAATTGACCAATGGCTCAGTTTCCATACAAAAACATAAACATATAACTAAAATTCAAAAAAGAAAAAAAGAAATCCACATTAAAATAGTAGCTCAGTTTCCACAAAAAAGTTAAGAAATCCACACTAAAATTAACCAATAGCTCAGTTTCCATACAAAAACATAAACATATAACTAAAATTCAAAAAAAAAAAAAGAAAGAAAAGCATACCTTTAACTCTGATTCGAATGAAGGAAAAGAATGAAGAGAAAGGCAATAGCAATAAACCTAGAAATTGTATAGCCGTGAAAAAAAAAAAAAGCATCGTGAAAGGTTTATATATATAGTTATAGAGTCCTAATCTATATAGAGTTCGGATTCAGGAAAAAAAATATAGGTTTATAAGATAATAATACCTGTGGGCCGTTCTCGACGGGCTAGGTCTATTGCATTGCCGACCGCCCAGCCCAGTTTCCACGGGCTGGTGAAGAGTGGAAACTGAGTGAAGTGGATATGGGTATGGTGGGATCTGTGGCCATGGGCTTGCCGTGGAAAGGAAGAAGCAGAGGATCGGTCTGTTAGGTTGGATCGGTATCGGGCTGTTGGGTCTTGTCGTGGAAAGGGAGAGGCAGCAAATCGGTGGATCGGTGCTTTGAAGAAGGTGTCGTTGGGTCTTGCCGTGGAAAGGAAGAGGCAGAGGATCGGTCTGTTGGGTCTTGCCGTGGAAAGGAAATGGCAGAGAATTGGTGTTTTATTTTCGTGTGGGAGGAAGGTAATGGCAGAGCGTCAAAAGAGAAGGCTTTCGTGTGGGAGGAAGGTAATGGCAGAGCGTCAAAAGAGAAGGCAGTCGTGTGGGAGGAAGGTAATGGCAAAGTGTCAAAAGAGAAGGCCTTCGTGTGGGAGGAAGGTAATGGCAGAGCGTCAAAGGAGAAGGCAGTCGGGTAGTGTTTTATTTTTTTTTTTTGTTTTATTATTTTTTATTTATTTATTTTTTTAATGTTGTGCTGACGTGGAAAAATGTGGAAGCTTCAAAAGTTTCGGTTTTATTTTCGTGTGGGAGGAAGGTAATGGCAGAGCGTCAAAAGAGAGCGTCAAAAGAGAAGGCTTTCGTGTGGGAGGAAGGTAATGGCAGAGCGTCAAAAGAGAAGGCAGTCGTGTGGGAGGAAGGTAATGGCAAAGTGTCAAAAGAGAAGGCCTTCGTGTGGGAGGAAGGTAATGGCAGAGCATCAAAAGAGAAGGCAGTTGGGTAGTGTTTTATTTATTTTTTTGTTTTATTATTTTTTATTTATTTATTTTTTTAATGTTGTGCTGACGTGGAAAAATGTGGAAGCTTCAAAAGCTTCGGTTTTATATATATATATAGATAAGAAAAAAAAAATCTATTTCCCTTAGATTCCACGTACTTGGACTAATAGGTTTGGGGAAATAACTTAGTAATAATGCATGGGGGAAATAGCACTGGAGTAATAGGTTTGGTGGAGCATTCCCAGTAAGAAAGCTAAAAAATATAGCTTTTAATTAGTAACTCAAAATACTAATTTATCTATTTTAACACTCCACTTTATAATATACCTAACATCAAAGATTTTATTTTAACATGCAACACATTAAAATAATATAAACAACACAATAAAATATTATATCTAACACAATAAATAACAATCACAACCATCAACACATTAAAATGCTATTTTTTTTAACACCATACATTATTTATTTATTTAAGTTTGAAGCTACAATGAGCTGCTATCTACAACAACTCACTGTAGCTGATACTCAAAATTTTTTGAGTTTACTCCTTTGATGTACAACACATTTTGAGAGTATTGGTTGCTAAATTAACTTTTTAGTCAATTTAGCAACCTTACAAAGTATAACTCTCTCCCCAGTTTTCTCCTAATTTTGGGGTGAAAACATTTTGGTAGGTTCGAGGAGACAACAGCCGGGCCTCACTACATTTTTTTCATCTTCCCTTCCCAACCAAACACCCATTAAAACTTCTTTTTTTTCCACTTTTCTCTCATAAAATTTCCATCCTCCCTAAAATCTCTCCAAACAAACATACCCTTAGTAACATGGTCCAGAGGAGTTACTAGTACCACATCCATAGTGTGGTGGAGTTATACTCTAAGATGTGATTGGTGAACAAGTCGTGTATTGTGTCTGAATTTTTTTTCAAAGAATTAATTAGGAAAAACAAATGGTGCAATTCTAATAGACTAGTGGGAGTTTTGAATTGAATAAACTTGAAAGTTAGAGAAATAAATTGAACGAATGTGAAATTGGAGGACTGAAATGAATTTTAATCAAAATTAGGTGATGCAATTTGTAATTTAGGCAAATATTAAATACTGAGTTCCGACAAATAAAGAGAATGTGATAGAAATGGCGCAAATAGTATTTGAGTTGTAACAGATTTTTTCACAAATACGTGTTAATACTCAGAAATATTCTTTCTTAAACTTTAGGGTTTTAATATATAAGATTTTGTTATCAAACTGCCCCTACTCACATATTCTATATCTTTGAAAAAGTGGAGCCACTTGAACTGCGTGTAATTAATAGAAATTCAACATATATAATCAACAAACGTTCTCTATTATCTTTTAACGTCTTGAATAAATGTAATGCAAGAACTTAAATAATCTTTTTAATGATTGCTGTTTGGTCCCACAACCACAAATACAATTCAAGACAATGGCCGTAGAAATTGATAAATAGTCTTGGTCATGGGAATGTAGGAACCCAGAAACAGGGGCCAAAATGGGCAAATACCCTTTTTTCGGAAATTAAACATTCGTTTGCCCTCTTTCTCAAACTAAATAGGGAAATGCCCCTCTTTTGTAACTCGACAATAGAGAAATCGAGTTATATGAAATACTCGATACTCCTATGATCGAGTTATATATAGGTTTTTCCCGCACTGCTAGCATTTTTTTTTTTTTGAATCTTTACATAACTCGATTACTTAAAAATCGAGTTAGTTATGCTATTATAAACTCTGATTTCGTATTGTCTTTGTGTCAGGTGCAGTGTTTCAATATAACTCGATTCCGGGAATATCGAGTTATAAAGTATACTTGATATCCGTAAAGTCGAGTTATTCTCTTATAATTTCTGCACACCTTCTCCCACTCAGTGTGCCTTGCTCTCTGCTGAACTGAGGTCGTGCTTTCTGCTGAACTGAGTTGGAACTTCTCCACAGATCAATAGCGGCTTTCAAACTCAATTGAAATTTGTATCACCTCAGGTAAAAAACTCACATCACAATTTTAGGGCAATGGTATTTTCATTTGATATTGTACTAAATTTTGATTTTTTAGGTTGAATGAATGTGAAGTAAGTACATAGGTGTGATTTTGGTTATTTGTTGTAGTAAACGTTGGTCACAAGAGAATGAAATAATTTCTTTACTATAGCAACATTTTGTATTGCACATAATCATCATTGGTCAGACATTTACAACAACATTTAGTGTTGAAGACAATGTGTAGACATTACCAACAATGTCTATTGTTTATGGTCAAATGTTAGTGTGAGTGTTAGTATTTCATTTTTAGCATGCAATAGTACACAATTTTATGAATGTCTTTGCTGTATACCATTCTATGCAGCATTACATTATTTACCAACAGTTGATGCACACTGTTAACTTGATCATTTGGTGTTATTGTATTCAGCGTCAATGTCTGGTTCTGGCAACCCACAACTCTATAGGCCTCATGATGTGTTCACTGCTATGGGTCGTTGTTGGGTATTGGAAGATGAGTTCAGCTATCCAATCAATCTGAATTTGCGAAATAGTGCTTACGTTCACAATACCATGAGACAGGAGTGGGCTTGGTTATTTCGTGAACAACAAATGTTTTATGATGAGTTGGTTGGTTTTAAGTTGCCAGTGCCTCGGCGACTCGCATCACAGATGCCCAGAGACAGCATCGATGAACTTCGTAAAGCATTGAACCGCATAAGAGAAGAAAATAATCGAATGAAGATACGTCTTAATCGATATCGGACCCAAGTCGAGATTCGAGAGTCAGTGCAGGAAGGGTGGTACGAGCATGCACAGTTCATGCAATCACTTCTTGCTGATCCCATTTCTCAGTCAGACGTGGAGATGTCAGATGAAGAGTAATCGTGTCGTGTCGTGGTGTAATTAGATTTTGTTAGAGAACTATTTTGCTTAACTATGTGTTATATGTATGGTTGCATTTGTACTATGTAAACCTTATTATTGATTATGAGAAGCATGCACGTTATTCGTAATGTAGATTATTCTCACATAAGTCATAAAAGTCAAATATTCTCACACATGATGTTTTTCAATAAACACGTACGACATAACACAGAAAACATAAAATAACTTACACTAACATTATTAACTTAACCATAGACATAACACACACACACACCACATTGGCATTCATTTTGATAGGTAGTCCTCGTAGTTGAGGACATTGTTACGTTCTGCCGAAGTGAGTTGCCTGTTCGTTGCAGCGGCTAGCTCCTCCGCCAATTGTAGCATATGATACCTGGACCTACGAAGTATCATAAGATTGTTCTCTTTTTTTATTTTCGTCACTGCACGCTCATATTGGTGCATGTTTTGTCGTGGCAGTGTGAGCGAGCTACGCTCGACAAGAGGCGCTCCGAGTTGCAGGAGATCATTGTGCAGAGCGTTGGACTCGTTCATGCGAAAGTCCCACTCCTGTTGCAGTCCGGCATAGTATGCCCTCTCGTCAGAATCTCTTTCCATTCTATAGTTATTTGGAAAACAAGGTAGCATCCAATTACGCATTGACATTGAAAAATGTGACTTTAGATCAGTATGTGTAGAAGTTTTGCAAGGGTAGATGTATATGGGACTTCGGTATGTGTAGATGTTTTGCAAGGGTAGATGTAAATGGGACTTTATATAGGGGTTTTGCAAGGGCAAGTATTCAAGTAGATGTGACTATAAGTATTCACGTGAATAAAGATGATATGACTTGACAGTATATTGTTCAGTGGCGTCTGTTGGTGCATGTGATTCGTTGAGGTAGCTGTTTCATATGGCTATAGCTTGTGCTACAGTAGCGGGCTGGTGATGTGTTCTGCAAAAGAGGTTGCGTATTTATTCACGTGAAGACTATTCAACATTGATGTGCTTCATCTGACATGACTTGACGAGACAATGTTGAGCTGTGTTAAATGTATCATAAACTTCTCAGGGATGCTTTTCATCCTTTAAAAATGCTGCATTGCAAAAGGATGCATAGCTGTGTATTGACGTGCGTGTAGGTGATATGACTGGATAGGGTTTAACAGTGCGAAGCTGTTGAGCAGCACTGCGAACATCAATGTAGCAATAGGATCAATAACACCCGAAATTGATGCACAAAATTTTCTGTGCTACTCTGTGTATTGACGTGAGTGTGGATGGGTACTTCTGGTCAAGGTTCAACAATACTGAGCTATCCACCGTAGCTACAGTCATTGCTCCCTATGGTGGAATTTGGCAAGTGGGATTGAAGAAAGCTGATAACAAAATTTGGTTTTGTAATGGTTGGCAGGATTTCACTGAATACCATTCTATTTGTTATGGTTATTTTTTAGTCTTCAGATATGAAGGAAATTCAAGCTTCGATATTGTTATATTTGATAAGACTGCCATTGAGATTCAATATCCACCTAGGAAGAATTGTAAATTGGAAGATCATCAGGAAAAAATATCAAAAACTTAGATGAAGATGATACAAACATTTCTTCCTCAATGTACAGACCCATAAAACATGAAGTCAGAGAAAAGTTTGTGCTAAAAAAATTACCGATTATGTCCAGAGGAAGAGAGAGAGAGCAATCCAAGCAGCCAAAAAATTCAAGCCTAAAAATCCTTCTTTCATGGGTATCTCGTGGCCACATAATATGGTGAGCCTTTATACATAATGTGATTATGATGTTCTCTTAAATATGGCTTGGAAACATATATGGGAAGCAAGTATATTATTGGGAAGCAATTTGTCACACATCAATGTCTTGTGCTATTACCCTCCATCAAAACATATTAAGCAATGAGATTCGGGAAAGGCTGGGTTGCATTTTCGAAAGACAATAATTTAGAAAAAGGAGATGTCTGTGTCTTTGAGGTGATCGAAAGGACTCCTGTTGTGATTAGTGTCTCAATATTTCACTTGGTTGACCATCAGAGTTTGGACTAGGATAACTTGTTTAAAATTTAAACTAGTGATGTTTATGCTTATATTTAATTAGGGACTTTGATCACTACTATGGTTTATTTCTGATGGATGTGGTTTTAAGACTTTTCTCTGACTAGTTTGGTATGTCTTGTTGAAAACTATTCAGAATTCCTGTGCTTCATCTGACATGACTTGACGAGACAGCACTGAGCTGTGTTCAATGTGTCATAAACTTTTCAGCCATGCTCTGCATCCTTGAAAACGGTGCATTGCAAAAGAAGGCATATCTGTGTATTGACTGGACAGGGTTGAACAGTGCGAAGCTGTTAAGCAGCATATGTAGCACTACGAACAACATCTGTGTAGCAATGGTGGACAGCTCACACCCAAAATTGATGCATAACCAATTCAGGGATGCTCTGCCTCTTCGAAAATGGTGCATTGCAAAGGGTTGCACATATGTGTATTCAAGTGAGTGGGGATGGGTACGTGTGGTCAGGGTTCAATAGTTTCGAGATGTTGAGTATCACATGTAGAACTACATCAATCAAGTGTAGCAATGATGGACAGCTTACCCCCAAAAATTTGCTTACACTTTCGAGGGGTCCTCTGCATCCTTGAAAATAGTGCATTGCAAAATGTTGCATATCTGTTTATTCACGTGAGCATGGATGATATGACTGGACAGAGTTCAATAGTGTCGAGTTGTTGAGCAGCACATGCAGAACTGCGAACATGACTTCGCCGAACAATGCCGAGTTGTGTTAGCCTTCTCCAACCTCACTTGCCAAATGCTAGTATTATGAGCAGTGAGTGTAGCAACAGTAGAGAGTTTTATCCCCCTGTTTCCCTACAAACCTTTCAGGGAGTCTTTGCAGGTAGAAAATGTAGTTACATTTTCCCAACATCAATGTAAAATTACATGAAGAAAACTATGCTTCCAAGTTTTACATCAATGGCTTCCGATCATCACAATTGCAATATTAGGGAGCTTTCAAGCAATGCTACAACAAACCAATAACTTGAATGAAACATTTTAAAGGCTGATCAGGCTTTTAGGCCTTTACCCTATTTTTAAGCAAACCAAATATCGTTGTGAGAGTGTGTTGGGTGAGCCATATGAATTTTCAGTGAGTGAGTGGTTAGTCTGGTTTGGACGAGTCTTTATGTAATGTATCTATATAAAGTAGGACACTATTACAACTAAGATACACAGATACGTGCATATTATATCGTGACTCAAACAACTCATATAAAAGAATTATTCGTATTATTGAATCATATGCGCGGTTGGTCTATGTGGTTTGGATCAGTCTGTATGTATTGAATCTATTAAATTTTCCTACAAGTAATGTGCAATAAATATAATTTGGAGACATTTCACTTCCTAAGGTTTTCCCTACATTACAAAGCAAAGGACATTGTCCAACCAAAGCACATTACTTGAATGTAGCAACAAAGAACATGTATGAAAAAAATGAGAAAGTGATTTCACATAAACTTAGCCAAAAGTAATAAACAATTAATTTTTAGAGTTGCAAAAGTTGAACATACATAATCATCATTTGTCACACATTAACAATAACATTATGTATTGCACATAATGTGTAGACATTAACAACAACGTCTAATGTTCATAGGTAGAAATTTTTGGAAATCATCATTGCTTGAATCTGAGAAGTCTGAAATATCTGTTTCATCATCTAACGCAGTAATTTCATTAATAGACTTCATGGCTAGCTCTTGTGCCTTCCCCTTTAGATGCTTCCTAGCTTTTTGGATTGCGTGAAAACGGTCTAGTCGCCTTTGCATTTGATTGTTCTCTTGTTCAAGACAAGCAAGTATGTTGGCAGGTTCATCTCTAGGTAACTCGGCAGAGCGTGCCTTAGGAACTCGTAACCTGTGCTATCGACAATACACCTCTAACTCACACCTCTTCTCGTATAGGGTTGACCATGGTGGTTCTGCTATAGTGAACTCTATTGCGGTGGTATCTGTACTTAGTTTTGTAGGTTTGCCGACCATGATGTGTCCGACGCTTCCAAGACTCTCATACGTGTATATTGGCATATTAACGAAATCTCTCTTCTTTCCAATCCATTTTCCTCCATAGTGGTCTGTGTATGTATGTAGTTGTTGATCTGTTGGAACTTGTGATGATGCATTTGTTGAAGTAGGTTCAAACTTGTTTCGTATTGTACGATTTGATATTGAGGCATTGCGACTCATAGCTTAATCAATCTACGAAGTTAGCGGGGTAGAAAGTTAACATTATATCACTAGTGCATTTATAACCTCATTTCACGGTCCAGACATTATAATTTCACTTATTAGGGCTTGTCATGTCAAACCCTTCAGGAAAAACGCTATATGAACAGGATTTTAAATGTTCCTAATGTCACATCAAAGGTGGGCAGTAGTTGCAACAGTAGATGTAAATGAGACATCTGTGCATCCAATTTCACAATTCTGTATTCACGTGAGTGTGGGTGTGAAACAATGTCGAGCTGGGTATCCACATCGTGTAGAGCACCGAACATTACTTGGCTAAACAGCAGCGTCTGTTGGCGCATGTGCTGCGATTGAAGGAGTTTGATATGACTACAGTTGGTGCTACAGAAGCAGGCTGGTGACGTGTGTTTAGAGTTGGAACTTGGTCACCTTGAAACTTCGCTATATTAATTGTGTTTTGTCTTTCACCAGCAAGTTCGCAATATTAATTTATTAATTATGTTTGGTCTTTCACAAAACAAATTATGAAGATCACAGTGTTTTCTGTGATTTGGTCATTTTGAATGTCTGTAAACATCATGGTGTGTAAACACGACGGTGTTCATTATCTTTGGTCATTAAACATTTACAGGTTAAAAGCATCACTTTGGTCTCAGAACCATCACTCTTACAAATTACGCAGCGCCACAAGCTGAAACACTGAAATTTCTCTTGTAATCGTATCCAATTAATGTGACACTGCATTTGAGGGAATACCTACTTACTCGACTATTCGATCAAACATCGTGGTCAAAGACTTGTCGGTTTGAAGCGAGGCCCAATTGGGACTGAATACCACATCTGTTATACCTTAGATGTTGGTGGCTTGAGCTCCCGGCTATATCTGTTTAATTGTGCTTGGTCCTTTACAAATTCTTAAACATCAGGGTGTTTATTATCGTTGGTCATTTTCAAGGATGCTAGTCAAAACGATCTTCCCATAATTCGTGACTGTTGGTTAGAAGAGATTGCACATGGTAAAACCATGTTCAACCCTGAAACTAAGCTCTCAAACAAACGTGTGCCATAATAATTTACAGGTTGAAAGCACCACTTTGCTCTTAGAACTTTGATGTTAGTGGCTTGAGGTCACTATTATATCTGTTTAATTGTGTTTGGTCATTTGTAAAAACATTAAACATCAGGGTGCTCATTATCGTTGGTCATTTTCAAGGATGGTAGTCAAAACACTCTTCTCATAATCCGTGACTGTTGGTTAGAAGAGATTGCACATGGTAAAACCATCTTGAACACTGAAATTGAGCTGTCAAACAATCACGTCCCATACACATTTACAGGTTGAAAGCACCACTTTACTCTCAGAACTTTGATGTTGGTGGCTCGAGCTCACTGTTATATCTGTTTAATTGTGTTTGGTCCTTCACAACAACATTAAACTTCACGATGTTTATTATCTTCAGCTCACTGTTATCTAATATATTATGTAAGGGGCTTCCCCTGTTTGGATTCCTCATATTTGATTAAAAAAAATCTGTTAGACCTAATGCTAGAGTGAATGAGGTCATGCCAAGTGTCGCTTTTATCTTTTTCGACGAGTCTGCACTGCAAGGTTTCATCAATAAATTTTGTAATGAAAATATGATGCATGAGGAATAGTCCAGGCGAGGATCAAATTCAGAATAATATAATTGCTGATTTAAGATCGACAAAAATATCCAATTAGTGGAAAATACATGTAAGCTCAGCAAAACCTCCAATAAAAATAGTTGCCTGAAGTCAAGATATAGCTTCAGCCATTGTTCTAAGGAAAATCTCCTAGGTGGTTCATCGTTAATATCAAAACCTGTAAACGAATTGTGCTTTCACAAACCTTCCATTTGTATTAATAATTACTATAATCTAAAAACACGTGAGTGTCGTACAAAATTATGAAATAAATGTTATTTACACACAGACTTGGATCTACTTGATATTATATAGAATCACATAATAACATAAAAAATTCTTAGACCATTACATCCATTTCAATAATACTAATGATAGTAACGATGGGCATGAAACTAACCATCATATTAATATATCAAATTACTTTCAACGGATACCATGTTGTTCAAATTGCCACTAAAATAACAAAATATAGAATTGTCATACAATTCTCCAAATATGTTATAGCAACTACGAACTGAAAATCGTCCCCCCCTTGGGTACAATGCCCAATGGCAATCATCAAGAGTCAGATGGTGTAGAATGTGGAACAGGACGTCTATAGTGAGCTAAGTCCGCTCGCATAGCTCCAACCTCGGCAAGAAGACCATGTAGAAGCTACCCATGGGTTGCTTGAGTCGTCATAATGGTCTCCATCATAGCATGAAGAGAGGGAGGAAGAGGGCATGTATGCGCTGCATCAACAGTGTCAACATCTATCTCATCATCACCATCCTCGGCAACAACAGATGTGGGATCCCCATGCATGTCCTCATCTTGAACATCTCCAGTAGTAGACCGTACTCGTGGTCTGTTGGATGGACCAACACTGAGGTCGACAACCTTCTTTTGGGCAGTTCGCTGTTTCAGAAATTTGGCTCCTATGGGGGCTTGGATGTGAACCAACTCTTGGGAAGGAAAGTTCTTTAATCCTAAATATTTGAGGACCCTATGGATGAAAACTGGGAAAAACAAAGCATGCCTCTTATACTTGCTCCTATGCACCTTGACAATGGTTTCGATGAAAAGGGAAGGAAAACAAATGGAACTATTGGTGACGAAGGCGTAAAGCAAGATACACCTGTCTACAGGGATTGTATGGATATGAGAGATAGGGAAAATGTTGTGACAAGCTATCCTAAAGAAGATATAATTAAGCTCAGTCAACTCACTTGAGCTAATACTTTGGTCAGAATCCCGATTGTTTGATCGTCCACAAAGAACATCCATAACATCATCAATACGAGGAGACATAGAGTTTGGATAAGTAGGTGTACAAATTATAGGTACATCAAGAGCTTTAGATACGTTCTCCCTAGTTATTGTAAACGGTACACCACGTATGGATGATGCCACCTTGTGACCACCCAGATCCTCATGCACCGATAGATTTGAATAGAATTCTCTAATCAAGTCAGCTGGAGGGGGTTGTATGTTTGTACACAGGGACAGCCAATGCCTAGACTGTAGATTCTCACGAACAAAAGGATGCAGTTCCTGTAAATTGATTTGCCTTTCTCCCCAAATACGCCTACGCTTAATCAAGGTTTTGAAGGTTTGCTCATTTTCAGGCGTGAGGAACCTTAATTGATCAAACACCATTTCAGGTTAGGATGCAGCTTTGCATTTTCCCCTCTTAGTCCTCTTCGGACCCATAACTAATTGATGGTCAGTAGTGCAAACACGATCAGCTCACACAAAAACAGAACCAAAATGAAGTTTGAAGCAAAGAACAAAAATTGGAGAGTAACCAGATACCATGTGTAGAAAATCATGCATACAATATACTGTCTAGAGC
This sequence comes from Quercus tomentella, assembly GCA_028535165.1. Classification (NCBI taxonomy): domain Eukaryota; kingdom Viridiplantae; phylum Streptophyta; class Magnoliopsida; order Fagales; family Fagaceae; genus Quercus; species Quercus tomentella. The sequence goes on along the minus strand of JAPQVY010000068.1, from coordinate 72,446,048 downwards.
AGTTTACAACAACACAATGAAAAAACAATATTCTTATTCACGGGTTGTTTAGTTGGTGCAATAATTGTAATGCATTTTGGTCCGAGTCAATAATTTAAAGTTAGAGACCTAGAGTATGTAACAGTAATAATATTATATAGGAAACATACAAGTGGATTTAGGAACTGACATATTTTTGAAATTCGTAGCTACATGTAGTAAGTTTCACCAGCTTCTACAAAAAACAGAAAATAAATTGCACAATGTACAGTTCAGACATACAACCAGCATAAGGAGTACCACACACATATGGAGCCACTGGCAAGTTCATGTTGTGGAAGGAAGACAACCTATGACATAGGCAACCTTACTAACAACAATGCATTTGACTAGCCAAACACCCAATTTCATCACAATCTTCATAGACATAGAAGTGTCAAGCATCAAAAAAAAAATTTGAGAATAACGCACCAACAATGTGTAATTTCAAAGACAGCAACCGTTAAAAGAGTCTTACTATGTAAAATCCTCGAAGAATTTGCACAGGAAATTGTGGGTTCTAGCCGGATGAAGCGAGAGCAATCGAAGATGTAATTTCGGACAGCTGCAAGTTCTATAGAACTGGGGAAGAGTTAATAAAAATGGGTCATAGATTGTAATGTCCATATAACTCGATTTTCGAGAACTCGAGTTACATGCAATCCAAATTTTCAACACAAGGGCTTGCACATAAACCGATTGTCCGTAAATCGAGTTATGTGTAGCACAAATAACAAGAATCCAGTTAATGGTGGAACGGCTTTCTCATAACTCGATACTGCAGACAACGAGTTAATTTCAAATAAATCGATTATCTCTAACTCGAGTTATATTGCTAGGCCCTCCACACCCAGCCCAGATATTTGGACTGGTCCAGATGCAGTCCAAGACGAATCCAAGTTTAAAGGTAGGCCTGCCACAATACTCGATTCTACCTGAATCGAGTTGTGTGCACTGGAAAATCACAAGAATTCAATTTCTGTGTAGAACGGCTTGCACATAAATCGATATTTCAGAAACCGAGTTGTATTTAGAATTCCTCGATATTTCGGAACTCGAGTTACGTTGTACACATGGGCCCATCCAGCCCATATATTTGGACTGGTCCAAATGCAGTCCAAGAGGAATCCAACTGTATAGGGCTACCTCACACATAACCCGACTCTGTTAAAATCGAGTTATTCGCAGTAGAATATCTCAAGAATGCAATTTCAGTGTGTAATGGCTTGCACATAAATCGATACATCAGAAAGCGAGTTATTTGCAGAGTTACTCAATTTTGTAGAACTTGAGTTATTTTCACTGGTCTCACCCATAGACCTCTTCTCCCTTAATCTTCCTATTAGGTGTAAACATTTCTCAACATTAATTTAGTGTGGTATTGACAATAACAAGTTGACTGGGCTTGTTAATTATGATACCTCAATTCATGTGTCTGATCCTCAATTTCCTTGTGCAATATGGTGCAGGTATTGTGCTGAAGCTAACATAAATAATTGCCGTTCATGAATATTTTTGTGATGTGATGTGTTACCAAGCACTTTTAATATAAAAATGGTTCTGAAATATGTAAGCATTACCTGCCTTCAATAAGAAATTTGTAGGGCTGCCCTAAATTCTAGTGTCATCATTCTGCCATTCTGGGACTGCTACAAGTAGTCTTCTAAGTTGTTCCAAAAATCATGTGTAGCCTTTTTGTTTAATATTTTTTATTTACTTTTTTTTTTAGTGGTATAATTTTCAATAAAATGTAAGTTTCACAGTTTTCATGAAAATTTCTTGAGAAAATGGATTTAGAAATAATCCAGACTCATGATTCCTTATGACAATGATAGAATTACCTGCATTAATGTGATGGCAAAACACTAGAAATAACTCTGTTATATGTAGATCAATGATTTGGAGAATTTTAAATCTCCAATTGTTTGATAATATAAAATCTTTAAAAGAGGGAATTGATATTGTACACCACAAATATCTGTAGTTGTAAGTCTAAATAGCATTAGATTAATATGAGATAGAGTAAATGTGGGCCAAGGATCACTATATTTAATAATAATAAAAAGTTTGAAATATCTGTACCTTTAAAGTAGTTTATTCTTTTAGATATCTTGAGAACATGATGGCATTATCATGATCAGTGGTATCTAACTCCAAAAAGGACATTATTCACCAACTAAAAAATTCAAAACATCTTACCTGCAGCTGAAGACACGGTAGGTCCATTTTATCAAGGTTATCTGGATGCAGCTAATGCTTTACAATTAGCTACTGCATGCTTCAAACAACAAAAAGATAGCACATTTAGTTCTTCTCTTTCTCTCTCTCTCTCTGTCTCTCTCTCTCACTAGAATAAGATGATAGTGCTGATGAACATTCAAACCACTATTTGTCTATTTCTGACTCAAATCTATGCAAAGAAAAGTTTGAGCTGGTGATTGAATAACTAAATATCTCATATTGGCATATCTGCTGTTGGGTCCAAGCCAACTGTGTACTCAATCAAAATGTGAAGCACAAGTGATATTTATATTGATTGACAGAAAGACACAAACATATAAACTTCTAATCTGGTCAAACTATATGCAAACTATGCAATGTCAACATCTAAATGAACCCTCAAACTATTTACATTGATTGACACAATTGATGGATTAACTTCTCACTTATTTTTTAAACATCTAAATTTGCAAACATCAAAAATCTATGCAAAGAAAAATTTTAGATTTGGTGTTATTGTATTAAAGTGTTACAATATATACAAAACATACAACAATGTCATCTGAAAACAACAAAATCCTATAGCATTAACAATGTTGACCCCCCTAAAATAAAATCCTGGAGTCGCCATTGAATGTAATATAATTGAATGACACGCAAAAAGGCCAAAATCCAAACAAAGTTGGAGAAAAAAATACAGCATCACATTTATTTTAAAATACATATGGAAGTTCATCATAGTAATTACAAATTTTCCAAGAGTGAAACTCTAAACATCACAAAAGTACCCAATCAATAAAGTTGCAAACTAGGATGAACAAAATAGGGATGAATAGTAAAGTTGCAAAGTAAACACACTCTAAACATCACATAATACATTATCATCGCTTTGCATCCACCCTAACCACTTAGTCTTGGCATTTGAAAATGTGGATGTTTAACACAACACTGTCCCTCATAATCAGCTCAAATACGCAAACATCTCCTACTCGCAAACTATTTTCCCTCACAAATGCAGACCAACCAGCTGATACGACACATGATGAACCCCCACTTCGTTCATAAATGTATAGCTTCACAGGCCATAATCGGTCCACAATCTGGACCTTGACAGGGAGTATACTTGCTTTGGTGTAGTCCTTGGTAAACCCTTCTCTCAGTAAGTAGTTGATAATGTCTTGGGTAAACTCTGTACAAGGAACAATAACAGATATTTAAAAAATAGTTCAACCTAAGATGATACTATTTGATATCCAAATGATACAGTTAAATATATATACATCTTTTCACCTAAAAACACAAATAAGCAAATCATTACCAACAAAATGTCCAGCAACAAGTATCTAGTGTGACAATCTTTCTAATTGATCTATGAAAAATGATAGTTAATGGGAGTTGCATTTCTAAATAACAAAAATATTTCATTTTAGTGAAGCTAAAAGCTTACCGCACGATCCTTGCCATTAACGTAGGATGGACGAATGATAACAGTGAAAAGGGGATTTTCTGATTTAAAAGCATTGGCTATAACAATATTTTCAGCTACACCACCGTCTTTCTTAGGATGGGCTGATCCTGAAACGAGTTGAAAATATGAAGTCATGCACATAAAATTAATAGTAAACATGCTAAACAAATCAACCAGTTGCTTACAAAAGTGTAACATTCAAACTTGAACCCTCTCCCCTATAAAAGTGTTTGATGATTTCAACAGAGCTGTCATCACTCTCATCATCTTCGATCCTATGAACTTGGAGTTCGTCGTCTAAAGTATAGTCTATTTCTGTTGCAGTGGCATCAAATATGAGTACATCAAAGTGTGAATTTCCTTCATATTTGAAAACCAGCAAGTGCCCCACGGCTACACCATGAGAGCTTGCAAATTCGGACCAACCATTTTGAAACCAAACCCCCCCAGCATGTTGTGTCAACTTGACTTTCCATTTTCTACCATTTGGAATAGTGAGAAAGGCCATATCTGACAGATCCACTCCAAATTTCTGCACGAACTTATCTGGAATCCGTTGTAAAAAGAATCTCCATAACATAAATGCAGGCTAGGGAAATAAACACATGCAATCAATCAAGCTCTATGGAGTTGTGCAGCTACCATTGCAGGAAAAATGGATTTAGTGATTGTTAGGTCATATTACTTTCATAAATGTTCAATGGTATTACTATTTGTGGGATGAACAAAAGCTCAAAAAAGCAGACAAAATCCTTATACACAATGCTAGAAAATAAAAGTAAAACACATGGCAGAATACTCCTTAGTTACAGCCCCCCACCCCCACACAAAAAATAAAAGAAAATGGACTGATCCATAGATTTTTATGACCACATCCACGGATTTTTATCAATGCTCACTGCATTAAGTAAAATGAGGAAGAGGAAAGAGGGAGGAGGAAGAAAGGAAGGAACAAGAACAAATTTATGATCAAGTACAAATCAAACAAAATAAAATAACAGCCCATGCAACATTGAAGTTATATTTAATAGCTATAACTTCAATCTGTCATATTAAGGGCTCGATATTTGACAGTAACAAATCTTATGAATTTTTATGCTTCTTATACAACCTAATCTTATAACCAAAATAACCATCAACAGCTTTCAACATCCAACATTTCTCTGTTGTTGTTGAAATGTAAAAAATTTTGGGGAAATGTTGTATTTTGAGTGCTTCTGTAATGTGTCTGTGATTTGGTTTTGGGGTGTTGGGGAAACATTGAAGATGACCCACTTTTGTTTATGGGCAGGATTTCGATTTAGACGTACAAATTTTTGCCACTTAGCCACTTCATAAGTTTGTGAACTCTAAAAAACAAATGATAAAAAGAGTGAACGATTTGTGTATCCTAGTTTGATCCCAGGACACAGTTTCACAGTTTAAATTGAGTTATACATCTGTGCTGACCCTATAAGCCCTATCACATTTTCAAAAAAATGCTATCTGCTCTTGCTCTGTATTTATTTTTCCTCAATCTCTACCATGCGCTTATCCCTGTTTCATTTTTTGTTCATATAAAAGTGTTCGATGCAAAAGTACTCTGTTATGTGACTGTGTTCTTCTTAAAATGTAACCTACATATTGCAAAATGAAAGTTTTTCTAACTACATGTAACAAATGTAAAGTTTTTTCAAGAATCACAAATAAAGAAGATGAAGTGGACGACGTGTATTAGCATATGATTTTCAGAGGAATCTAGTTTATAAATTTAAGCATACTTACAAGCTTTCCTTCCTGAACAGCATTCGGCAGAATAATCTTGAAAAAGTGTGGGGACCGATCAGCAGGACCATCGTCGTTGTCTCTCCGCCATTGAGAAGCCATTGTTCTGGTTCTCCAAACAAGTCTTTTCCCTGAGAAGTTGAACAATTGCTGCTTTGTACGTTTGAGCACTAAATAGTGGCCAGAATGGTGTGTGGTCATACACATAACCCGATTATTCGGAAATTGAGTTTTGTGTACTGAAAGGAGTCCATGCTGTGCGTAGTGTATCTCAGAGGAATCCATGTTGTGTGTGCTGGTTTGGACGTAACTCGATATCCCTAATCTCGGGTTACGAGTAGACTTACTCGATACTAGGTTAATCGACTTACCTGCCAACAACTCACTTATAGAGAAATCGAGTTACGTTGACACTGGTCCGGACGCAGTCCAAGAGGAATCTAAGTGTGCACAGAAATCGAAGCTACAGAAATCGATTTCTTCTCTACGTAACTCGGTAATACGCAAATCAAGTTACGTTGACTGGGCTTCTCACCCCAGCCTATGCATTTGGACTGGTGCAGACGCAGTCCAAGAGGAAAACTCGAAAGTAGAGAAATCGAGTTCTTTTCAACTTAACTCGGTAATAAAGAAATCAAGTTACGTTGACTGGCCATCTCAGCTAGCCCAGATATTTGGACTGGTCCAGATGCAGTCCAAGACGAATCCAAGTTTAAGGTAGGCCTGCCACAATACTTGATTCTACTTGAATCGAGTTGTGTGCAGTGGAAAATCACAAGAATTCAATTTCTGTGTAGAACGGCTTGCACATAAATCGATATTTCAGAAACCGAGTTGTATTTAGAATTCCTCAATATTTCGGAGCTCGAGTTACGTTGTACACATCGACCCACCGAGCCCAGATATTTGGACTGGTCCAGATGCAATCCAAGAGGAATCTAAGTGTGGAGAATGGTCTTCAGGGTATCTCGAAGCTAAAGAAAGCGAGCTCCTTTCAACGGAACTCGGTACTAGAATAATTGAGTTACGTTGACTGCCCTCCCCCTCCCAGCCCAGATTTTTGGACTGGTCCAGACACAGTCCAAGAGAAATCTAACTGTGTACAATGGTCTCCCACGTAACTCGAATCTAAAGAAATTGAGTTACGTAACTCGGTACTACATAAATCGAGTTATGTTGTCTGGGCTCGAACACCCAGCCCATATATTTGGACTGGTCCAGATACAGTCCAAGAGGAATCTAACTGTGCAGAGTGCTCTCCAACGTAACTCGGTACTCAATAAATCGAGTTACGTTCAACGTAACTCGGATCTACAGAAATCGAGTTACGTTGACTGGGCTTCCCCATCCAGCCCAGATACTTGGACTGGATGTAGTCGAAGAGGATTGAGAATGGACTGCAACGTAACTCGTTAAATTGAAAATCGAGTTTCTTTTAGTATTACCTCTCTACTTGAAATTTTCCTTGCGACTTGCACTGTTCACACCCATTCAGTATTGGCGTGCTTATTCATCGTAAAAGTGGACCTGCTGATAACCATACTGTGAACAACAAGTCATCCATCTACTTCCAACCACATCCATCAGTAACATTCCCCCATTTCCATTACGCAAATAAAAAAATCATCCATATATACAAGCTTATTTGTAAGTAAAGAGCCTCTATGCATTTAAATCAGTTGATGTACAAAAATAAAAAGTTCAATTTCTGCATTTTAAACATTCTTCACAATTGTAACTTGAAACTTGGACAGCATCCGCCAACAATGGTTTTAGGCAAACATGGAGTCTGCGCATTTGAGTGACACCTTCTTTTTGTTCTCTTCAGAAGTTGCCTCCTTTCTGAGGAGTAGCCAACACAGAAATTAGTATACAACCCACATTAATTAATAAATTGAATTGACAAATACAGAAGAACCTTCAGGCTTGCCTGCTTAAATGACGAGCATCTACAGTTACACCTTGGCGACAATTACAAATCTGCAGCAAAACATATACAGTTAGGGAAATAAAGACCCCATGAATACTAGAATATGTACACCACAAACAATAAGATTGAAAGAGCACCAAAACTGGGACAAAAGACTTGGAATGGTAATATGTAGGAGTTAAGACTAACTGCAACTACTTGAAGAAGTAATCACAAGATTGCCCAAAGTGGAGCTAAATTTGATACAATGGTATTATTATCATGGTTCCAATCTACAAATTACTCCAGGTATCTTAATTATAACTCATATAATGTAATATCTAAACATGTAAAGAAGAATAACTTATGATACCCCCTTGTTACTATGATTTGTAATTGTTACCTGCTACATAGCACCATGGCTTGTTCAAGCCACATTTCGAGTTGGACATGTACGACGGTTATGACCCTCTTGGCGACACAACCCACACTTCAACTTTGGTCCATTCTCAATCCACAATGAGGTTGGCAACTCCCTATCCTCGTCATCCATCTCATTGCGGATTCTCGTGGACTTTGGCCGACCTTTCTCATGGATCAACCGCTGGTTTGGCATCACGGTTCTCCTTTCTGCTGGCTCCGGCCATTCTAACCTATCTTTCAGTGGTTGGAATATCGGCTCATAGCTGTGATACCGTTCTTCAATGCGGTAGAAATGATCCATATACTCAGTGGCATCATGGTTGTGTTTGGCACAAACTGCTATCAAGTGGGAACAAGGGATCTTGTTTGCTTCCCATTTGCCGCACGTGCATGTCATGTCTATGAGGGAAACCCTATGGGTGTGATCTCCCCCGCCAGTGTTCAACAGTGAAGACTGTGTCTCCACTGTATATAACCGTTGTTGCGCACTCATCCTTCTAACAATATGGAGCTTCGCCTTCTCTTGATTTGCCTCGAACTTTTCATAGGCATATTTGCACCACACTTGCCCCTCTTCTAACTGCTCTAGGGTTTTGTTTCGACGTTCGTCAAAGTATGAGTTCACCTTGTAAAATGTAAACTTCACCATTGCAGTTATGGGCAAGCTACGTGCGCCCTTAAGTACCCCATTGAAGCACTCTGACAGGTTGGTTGTCATTGCCCCATATCGGTGCCCATGGTCATGTACAAGTGTCCACTTTTCTTGATTTACCTCCTTAAGATAGTCGTACGCAGCCGGGTTGACATTCTTGATGCAATCCATGGTGTTCTCAAACTTCCTAACTTGATTCGCAGTTGCTGCGTTCCATACCAAGTTCTTCAACGGCACACTATTGAAGTTATTGTTAACATTGCTTACTAAATGGCGGAGGCAATACCGGTGATGGGTTAAGGGCGGTTGCAAGTAGCCCCTAGTGGTGTCATCGAAGCATGATTGTATCCCACGATGCCTGTCGGATATTATACACAAATTGGTCCGGTCTGTAACATAGGTCAACAGGCATGCCAAGAACCATCCCCATGTCTCCGTGCTCTCGCTTTCGACAACGGCAAATGCGAGTGGATAAACCTCGTTGTTACCATCTGTTGCCATTGCTATCAACAGCTTTCCTTTGTACTTGCCATAGAGGTGCGTTGCATCTATGCTTATCACCGGCTTGCAATGACTGAACCCTCTAATACATGGACCAAAAGCCCAAAACGCGGAGTTGAATATACAAGTCCCCGGGACATGGGGGTCACACTTTAATATGGTCACAGTATCCGAATCTGCATCGGACAATGCAACTAGAAATCGTGGTAATTCTGTGTACGACTCGTCAAAATCCCCGTAAATACGTGCAATTGCCTTCTGTTTGGCTTCCCAAACCTTGTACATAGTTACATCATGTCCATGCCTTGCATTCAACATACTACGCAAGTCCCTTACCTTTCGGGTTAGGTCCTCCCGTACATACTTCTCAAGTGCAATGGAGATGAACTTTGAATCCATCATCCGCCCATCAGTTGCTAGCTGGAGGGATGAGCAACTATGGGGACCCTTACATGTACTGATAACCCACATCCCGTGCTTCTTGCTGCAATTGGCCCGAATTGAACACAGACAGTCCTCATGTATGCACCGCACTACCAGCCTATTGGTGTCAGACTTGATGACCTTGTATTGCTTATTATGCTCCACAGAGTAGAAGGTCAACACATATTGAATAGAGGCTTTATTCTTGAATAGCATCCCCCTTGCTGGGTGGTCACCTTTATGCCAACTTGTAAGATGTCCTGTACCTAATGCAGGTGATGGGTCATTAATATTGTCCCATGTGTTTGATGTGAACCATTCTGGGATAGGAACTGTTGTAAGACAATCCTCCTCATTATTTTCGATCAGTGGTACATCTAAGACCTCCGCGTCGTCCACTGGTCCATCAGTATCAATGAACTCTTCGTACACATCTCGGCTGGCATCAATATCAATTCCCCCGTCCATATCAGCTTGGACATGTTCATATGTGTGACTAGACCCTCCCACATCATGTGTATTGGTGGCACCCACCACTTCGGTGTTGTCCAAATGATCAACCGCACTACATGGTTGATTATTGTAGGGGAAAGGCGTGGCATAGGCAAAGGGAGGATGCACGTCAACCGACAATGAGTGTGGCTCTTCCACCCCACTGGCATGCTGTGAACTTGCACTACCATGGAACCCAGCAGCCTCAACAGTTACATACAAGTCGGACGCTATGAATTGGGGGGTCCGCTTAATCACTGCCCACATCATGTCCACGTCAGCATCGCAACCCAACGGATTTGAGTTGCAGACAACCTGAGTACTCACAAGTATTTGGGGGGCACGGTACACGATGGATATCTTATGTGACTCCCTGTCCAACCGTAGAGCTTCCATTATCTTCCGGTGCATTTTTCTCAAGTGTGTTCCCCATTTCAACTCAATGAACTTCTGCTTCACTGACTCGCCTCTATAGGACAGCCCATGCAAGTCATGGAAATACTGTTCCCCATCATAGTAAACGTAGAAGCAGTGACGACCCATGCCAGACCTGGATAAGGACAATTAATTGTGGTTATCATGTAGAAGATAGGGGGTTATGTTAATGCAGCATTAATTAATCTTTTACAGATGCACTATGATGCTATCCTAATTATAGGTGTACACACTTGATTCGTTTGGACACAAACATTGGCCTTTTAGGGGAGACGTGCCACAACAAAGAATCAGGGTGTTTGTAATATCGCTTGGTAAGGATGCAATAGGGAGTAGGAAAATGCAAACATGGTCAGCAAAACTTGTTCACCTCGCAGGCTTTCTTTTTCAGAACCCACACAGTAAAGCCTTTCAGAACTGAAAGAGCGATACAATTTAAAGCTCAATATACATTACACATCATTGTTAATATGTATGAATGAATGCATATGTCATCATATGAATTCACCGTACAATATTTGTTTATATATATGTTTATTTAGAATGATTATATACATATTTCCCCAAAAAATTCTCAAAAATAATTATTATATACATTACTATATCTATACATATTTAGGAACAATATGTATACAATGTCACTATCACACACACACACACACACACACATATAAGATTTTGCTAATGTATGTCATAAGAGCACACAATAATTAATCGTATTTTGGACAATTTTTTTCAGGATTTTCAATGCATTAACAGTTTTTGCAATTCCTAACAAAATGTTTCAAAAAATTGGTGCCCTAAGCACATACATTATATATAAACATACCTATATATGTGTGTGTGTATATATATATATATATACATATACATGTGATCATATATGGGTAGGTAGCTTTGTTGATATTTACATATATTTGTTCATGCCACATATACATTTTATGATATGGGTAGGTACGTTTTTCTATATATACATATATCTATACATACATACATTTACGTATATATATACACACACATAATGTCAGAATAAGACAGTTGTAGAAAGCAATCCCATTTTGTCCCTAAAATGGCAATCCAATTATAAGTAGTTATGTAAGTCAATAAGTTATGTAAGTGAATATATACCTGTCGGGAAGATGTGCCAGAACAAAGAAGAAGGGGACCACAGCAACAGCACGCTTGGTGAGGATGCAATAATGACAAGGAAAATGGCAGAAGAGTTAGCAAACTTTGTTCACCTCATAGGCTTTCTTTTTCAGAGACCAGACAGTGAAGGTTTTCAGCACAGATAGAGCCAGGCATGTGCATGGATTCTGAAATGTGGGGAAGGGGACAACCATGACTCGATATTGAGGAAATCGATTTTACATAAAACTCGACACCATAGAAATCGAGTTACTGTTGACAAGACATATTGAAATGACGGCATTTCAAAAACTCGGTTACTAAGAAGTCGAGTTACTTGTAACTCCGTATTTTATGTAGGGGCAGATGTTGCTATAACTCGATTTCTTTAGAATCGAGTTTTAGCTCCATTTCCTCTACATAAGCACACTTCACATGTTAGAAGGTGCAACCATATTCTGGTGCAAAGAATTCCCACCATTGCGTGTTTGTAGAGCAGGATGGGACGTACCTATGTTGTGTTTAACGGTCGTGTTCCAGGCATATACAACAGTTGGCTAGATGCGAGTAGACAAGTTCATAAATTCCCAAACGCCAATCACAAATCATATAAAGATCGAAGGGAAGCCGAAGCTGCATACATGGAGTATTTGCATGGTAATGGTATGGGCGTGCATGGTGGTGCGTCTACATCGTGGGCAACTCCAAACATATCAACCTCAACTCCACCTAGCACTTCTCTAAGCGAAGGAACCAACTATGACAGTGGAGACATTAGGAACACTTTGTTAAGGTATCAGTTGGAAGTTGCCATTGGAGCGTGACCACGCAAGGAGGATCGCAAGGTTGAGTGCAAACATGTTGAATGAAGTAGTGGCCCATGTTGTGGGGGATGATGAAGTTGATGCAGCCATGAGACAACGTACGGATGCATGAATGCAAAAGTACGACTTCTTGTTGTGGTATTTAGTAAGATATGTATACTTGCAAGTAAGTACTTTCATGTGTGGTTTAAGTAGAAGTGTCATCGTTTTCCAGTTGTTTGACTGGCAGATATGTATATATGGAAAAATAACCATATTATTTTTGTTTTTGGACTACTTTGGTCTTATTCGGTCCATTATATCTACTTTGGTCTTATTCGGTCCACTGTGGTTTCTAGGAAAATCGGTGTACTACATTCTATTTACTTTATTTGATCCTATTCAATCAGCTATGGTCGTACCCCGTCTATTTGGTTCACTGCAGTCCATTATTGTGTAGTTACAAAATACAAGATCAGCCTATACACAATGAGCCACGATTAACGAATGTACATGACGTCAAAAACAACAATGAATTGCATAACCTCTACATGAACGATTTGGAAATCCTCCTCGTTGGAGGATTCACTGCAATTCATACCAATCAAAGAAAATTCAAACTTTAAAAAAGATAGGATTGGAATTAGTCATACATGATAAATCGTCCAACATCAGAAAGTGATCTAAATTCTTCAAGTCAATTCTGAAAATTTTAATAGCCACAATATAGAAAGTACAGAACAAAATAACCATGAATAAAAATTGACACCAACCAACTAAAAAAACAAATAACACAGCTATATAAAGGTTCTTGAATCCCAAACACAGTAAATAAAACCCTAAAATTATGATGTACCTTGTAATATTATTCTGAATTAGAAAAAAAAATGAACATTTAAAATTTCAAAATTACGTAAAAAGTGAACATTACATGGAATACTACAGGTTTCAATAGATACATTACTATATCTTCCCTCTAACTAGCTCCACTGGACGAAATAGAGCACCTATGAGAGTGGTCTTGCCACTACCAACAATACGTATTTTGTGCCCTTCCTCAAATGTGCAACTGATCCCCCTCAGAACAAGTGCATCAGCCTATATTTTATCTGTTTTATCAATGATATTCTTAGAATCTCAGCATAAGAACCTTATACAATTTTAAATTAAATAAAAAAAAATAGTTACCTGCAAACCATGTATTTCAACTTTACCCACAGATGGCCAATTTGATGGAGGCTAGTTCCTTTCGAACGAGAACATTCTTCAGGAAAGTTTGGTGTAATGCCCTTGTAAAAACTCAAAGACCCTCGAACCTAGAAGCCCCAACAGAATAAATTAGCCTTATAGATGAGAAAATGTCTCAAGTTTATAATGAAAGTAAGAACGTCTAACAACCTAAATCAAGTTTGTGACTCAATGGGGTGAGACAAAATCTCCCACCTTCACAAGTTGAGATCATTAGGTATTTATTCTCTTATAGCATTTGCGAGAACATGCACAGATTTAGTATTTTACTTATAGAAAAGACCAATGTGTTTGCACTCTAGTTAGAGCTTTCCTTCTTCGACAATGAAAATTAAAGCTGGGCTAAATACTTACCGTGCAGTTTCCTTCACAAGGAATGAAAGGGTCACATTGTCAAACATGCAATGGAGCTCTTACAACCTGGAAATGAAAGTCACCCAACCATATAAGAAGCAATGATCAACTAAGAAATGAAATCAACAATTCATGGTCTAACACCACCCAAGACAAATGCCTACCTGGAATGGAAGAATAGCAGCAATTTTAGAGGATGCACCCAGAACAGCATAATCCTCTATATTCTGGGAAAAAAATGATGTACACCGTAAGAATTAATATACCATCAAACATTCATATCAGAGATACAAACACCACCCAATTAATAACATCACAAAGCAACCAATTATACTCCTGGAACTATGTGTAACATACAGAGTTGTAATAGAACCACAAAAGCCTACACTTAACTCCAATGAGTCTTTCTTAACTTAAAATACTCCTCGTATACAATACTCAGAATGCCCCATGTTCCAAATGCTGTAGATAAATTACTAGTTTGGGCAGCACGTGCAAGGCACATGCTTGCCGTGGAAAACGAGTAATAATTAAGATAATTCTGGATTTTATTTATATCACAAAACATAAATATAAATCATTTGAGTTTTAAAGTATATAGAGATTTACATTAATCAAATAGACATTAATTCTCAAAAAATAAAATACAGTAATTTAACTATTCTCAACATGAAACACTGATATCTTCTCAAATAAAAGACATTAATTTATAGGCAAATGAATCCAATTGTATTATCCAATTGAACTTCACCTCAGCAGCTAGAAGTTCAACAATGAAATGAATAATCAATTACAAATACTTACCTGTAGTCTATGTGATTGTTCTTTGGAGAGACACAGAGCTTCAGTTTCATAGCTCAAGGAAGCTCAACAAAGACCTATATTTTATTATCTTTTGGTTTTTCTATTTGGCTAGCATGCATATATCACCACCAAGAATTGCCAATTCAAAGTTTCAGCAACTATTTGCTAAGCAGATGAACCGCTGGGAATTTATTCAGCCCTTCATATGCAAGCAGGGGCAGAAAGTCCTATAGCAATAACAAATTGTCTAATGAAAAACCAGATAAATGCCAGCAACGAAGCAATAATTTATAAATTCATTCTCTACGAAATATTGTTGCTACTCTGCATACCATTTTCTAGAGCAAACAAGTCCTCATTCTTCTCCTACAGGTCACGTGCCAGCTAATATGTCAGCTCAATGGTCTTAACTGCATTTCCCTCCAAGGAAAAATGAAAATTCCTGAGTATAAACTATACAATTAGAAGCATGAACAACCATGTATTCAACAGATAAAACAACCTATAAAATATTGATGAATTATTGAAAAATAACATATAAGAGAAATGGCTGAGATTATTATCAAGATCTATAATTTATACTCCGCCTTGTTATCTTCAGAGAATGTGTTCGCTAAAATGGTTAGCCAAAATTCATAACATTTTGAGCAAATTGATTAGCAAGGCATTCAACCAAATAGAGGATAAACATAGACTTGCAACTACTTGGAAGGGTAAGCAAAGCCTTGGAAATTTTTGTCAATTCTAGCGTCCTCTAACACCCATATGCATATTATAAAGCCAACTTTGAAGCAAATAACTCAACTCTCAATCATGTGAAGATAAATACAAAACCAGTCAGATTGGTAATGAATGCCAGACGGTGGTTCTGTTTTCAACCTTGCATATCAGATTTTCCACCGTGCAAATCAAACCACCAATCTTGAGGCCAACTAAACCACTTTCTTTAATTACATAAATGTAAAATCAAACACATATCATCATATAAGTATCTCTCGAAACTACAAACAAAATTCAACAAAACAAGCCTATCGTGCAAATGCAATAATTATAGGCGTGTGCTCTGATGGTGTGAGTAACCATCGTACAACACTAAGAGTGAGCAGCTTTAAATCCTATTACTTTTCCAACCAGAATAGAAAACACACTCAATTACTTTTTAATTTTTTAACGGATACCATGCCCTCAAGATAATCATTACGCTGTTTCATCCCCAGTTCAAGCAATGAACGCCTCCATCATTTCATTAAAGCAAATGATGGACAAGATTTGATTCATTGGCCAATGACACACACAACATATATATATATATATATATATATATATATATATATACTGAAAATCATAAAATAAGAAGGCTAATTGATGAAAAAGTCAATAATCAATTTTTTGTTTCTCATTGGGTTCCCAAATTGCTAGCAAAATGAAAAGCTAATATATACAATGTTAAATAACAATTACAAACCCCAAGAAGCGAAAGGAACAAAACATGCACACATAACTAAGATTTTTGCCGTTTTCAGCTTTAGGTAAGTTATATTGTGAGCTGATCTAGAACTCAGAAAAAAAAATATAAATTCTATTCTCCAAGGTCCCTACTAACGAACTTTTAATCAAATGTACACAGATCTAATCATTCTAGAGAGGAGGGGATTTAAAGGAGATTAAAAATAAGAAAATGGGAAGGAGGATGTACCAATCTAGGAATTTTAGGGAAGGCGAATCAGAAAATTAGGAGAGAGACACATACCTAGCCAAGCATTGTAGAGACTCGGATAAATGATTTGCTACAAAGGAGTTGGTTCTGCCATTGATCTGCATAAACTTCGTCATGAAACTCTTTTACGGAAAGTATCAAATTACTTCTTCTTGCTTATCAACAATGCCACACATTTGTTTCTCAAAAAAAAAAAAAAAAAAAAAATTACTCTCTTACAACCCACTTTACTGTAGCCAACAACATACAAAAACACAAAAAAGTTTGGCTTCAAATGAATACCAATCCAGACATTTGTCGATTTGCAATCAAAACTCCAAGTGCAGAAAAACTTCCTAATACATCAATAAATACAATACGCCTTATGGGTTTTCTCCAAAATATCAATTTCTTGACAACAAACACATTGACAGCCAGTATTCTCCCCAAGCAATGATCCTGAAATAGATGCACAGCCACCAAGATTCTCCCCAATTAGTAGAACATTTTGCATGCTTATTCCAGTCACCTATACACATGAAGAATAAGCACACAGGGACAATCCGGCTCAATGGCCTTTTCGTGTCCACCATTGCAGTTAGGTCTAAAAAAAAAATACTACTTTAGAAGAAAAGTGAAACGTAACTATGCAGTCACCTATAGGCAGGAAGTATAAGCATACACTAAGGCATTTAATGATCTTTTCGTTTCCGCCCATATGCCCTGACAGGTCTAATCTTACCTATTTCATCAGACATAACAGCATAATTAAATTAACATAATCAATCAAATGCACAGTAGAAGTAGCTCAAGAAGATGGGAAGTGTAGACGAAGTACATACCATCACCGGTCCCGCAATCGGGAGTATGCGCACGCGGGCGTCGCGATCTCCGCAAAGCCTCCACCGGCTCAATGTCCTCAGCTGGTATCTGCTCAATCTGTACAGCCTCTCCGTGGGGGGTTTGAGATGAAGCTAGCATGGTGGGGTCCACATGCACTAGAGGTGGGGTGGGCATGCCTGGTGAGGGGACAAATATGCATCCACCATCATGGGCAGATCCACTAAAAACTGGGGGCGACATAGAGGAGGGCCCTCATAGTTCGTGCTAGCACCATGAGATGTAGTGTGGGCTGGAACAGTGCCCTGATGATCGACGCTATGGGATGGCCCAGCACCATCGCCAAACGTGCATCGCGGTGTCCTGCCGTCGTCATCAGACAGTACCCAATCAGTGCCAAGCCATGCCTCTTCTGCACCCGACTCATTCCCTTCCTCGTAGATGGGACCCAACTTGGTCGTACGGTTGCGACCAGCTTGACCACCTCCACGATGTCCACCCCCACGAGACCCACCACGTTGCCCACCACGAACGGGGCCTGTGTACCAATGTCAACTGCTTCTACAAGCGCATTCGCCAATTTAAGTCGGCCTAGCTCCTCCACAAGCTCTAGTGTAAATGTAAGGTCAGTGTGCATGTCAGAACCTTCATCGCACCTCTGTATAGACTTAATCATCGTCCGAACCTACAAAACAAGGGCGTCATAAAAGCAAGAACGCAAGTATGATGCAAAACTTGGATAAATCTGTTTCAAAATCAAAAGAAAAAAGTAGCAAACATAGCTAATGAAATCCTTATATTACTTATAATTATTAAGCATCTTTAAAAAGACAGTGTATAAAAATAGGGGTTGGCCCCCCCTGTGCAAAAATTTATAGTTCCAACCCAACACTCAGGAATTTTCAGTTTCCTGTTATGTTTATCGATATGCAATCTAAACATTGAGATAATACTTCTAAAAAACACGTATAGTTGGTTGTACATAAGTTCAAACTTAGCATAAGTGAAAATATCAGAATTTCACTACTGTATCTAGGCTTCACCAGATTTACAACTCCATTAATATCACATTGCAATCAGGACACATATTTTGAAGTTATTATTTCCTAACGTACACGCCCAAATCAAATGAATTGAAAATATCAAACGCGAGCTTAAAGTTTCAATTAAGGGAAGTACCAAAAACTTAGAACATATATCATACTTGAATCTAGTATAAATGCACATCTCCTTGTTGTATACTTGCAAGATTTTAAATGACCTTTAAGCTGTTGGGAATTGCATTCTACCAACAGTTTAGTAAGGGACTTCCCAATCCTAGAGGTAATATCTATCAAGGAATATGTAATTAGCTTTCAGTCCTGGAGGAAAGGCTATCTAAACTATCATGAAATGTGAATTTATCACTACTACACAGAGGTGCACCGTCCATTTGAAAGTACAAGCCAACCAAAAACAAAAAAAATTAAACAAAAAATAAAATAAAATAAAATAAAACCCAACACAACCCACCCTTTTTAAAAGTTGAATGTAATTATATGAACAAAGGTGTGGTCATCATTAGTCATTGCCCATTAACCATTCCTCACGCAAACAAATTGGATCAAGACAAATTCAGTTTGTTATGAACAACTTAAATCATGCAGTATTTTGACTTTAAAACATAATGACAGACTCATGCAGTATTTTTTGACTTTAAAACAAAATGACAGAGAAACTTATAGAGATGTAACAACGATAATTATTGTGGACTTTTGCATGCATGATAAAGCTGCTGAGGATATTTAATCGAACAATGGTTTCATTCATAAAATAGGAATTGTTGCCTCACCATGAGTTCCCAATACGCAAACTCTGGTGTTATGTACGGCCTTGTGTTGTGATTGTACCACATCATGTACTCAACGAGGTACGTATCATCACCGTCTAGGAGAGAGGACCCGCGAACTACATTCACTCGGTTGGCCCATTGCCGAATAAAGGGATCATGTTCTACCTCCCAGTTCTTCTCCCATTTACCCTGAAGGGATATCTTGTGAAGGGTAGTCGACGTATCCACGACACTTGGAACTGGTTGCTTCATCCCAAACTGACGGAGGACTCGCTCAGGATGATGCCACTCCACTATCCAAAAGAAGATCAATGGCACCTCGACCCTCCAAATATGCTGCCCGGCAGTGCAATACGCAGGTAGGGAGCCCAGCGTATGCGTGTACGGCTCCCATACAATCTGCATAAGTGGATTATGTTTGTGATAGTGAGACATCATACTAATTTAACATTATGTTTGTGATATGTAATATGCAAAGCATGGAATTTCTTGCTTCTAGTCGTACACAAAATCTTCAGGGATTATTAGGCAGAAAGTAAAAGAACAACAAAATTGACCTGCAAAAAATATTAAAAGATCTAGGTTGTTCATGTCCACCATTTTCAGCCCCATGTTCATATGCATAACATTCAAAGTTAACTGACACCATCAAATACTAGGGTTTTCAATTTGAACCAGACTTAGAGGAGGGTACTAGAGCATCCTTATGGCTGTAAGATGAATCCAAGTTGATGATTTCGCAAAATCTTTTTATCGTAATAGAAATATTGTGCTACATTAATTGCATTAGTCATTAACAATGTTTCAATGAATGAGAACAAAATGACTATTAATCATTCTAACACTAAAGTAACTGTACTTAATTTGCTCTTGAAGCTATAAAAAATATGGAGGGAAGACATATATAAGGTCTACTGAAGACATTGCATTTCAAGTAGCACTTTATATTGCAAGAAATGGAAGCTATGTAAATTATTACATGGTATAATCTTCATCAAATACTGTTATTATATTTCTATGTAAATATATTTTCTTATAAATTTTAGTGTTGGAAATTACGTAAACCTTTTAATTATCTCAAACTAATCATGTCAATGTCTAAAATTACATTCCTCTTGATGAATATGGTGAGTAGCATATTTTGCACGCTTCTAAAATTATATGAATAAAGTAGTCATTAATAATCCATAGCTTTTAATAATTTTAGGACTATTAAGGCAGCTAAAGTGAGGACAACTTAAGGAGTTGCATGCTGCAATTAAATTGTGCTCTCCAACTTTGGTGCAAGGAGTACGAACTAACTTCTCATTTAGGTCAACAACAAGAGGTAATGTGTCAAGCGTCTTTATGTTTACTCATATATCACTGATTAACAATTATTTGTTTCTTTAAACTTAGGCCATTGTTTTCCAAGAAGACAATGGAGGCTGTGCATATTCAAAATATACCACTTGAATACGTAAATCGAAGTCAAACAGTATTCTACTAGACTGTAAAAATATAACCTTCAATTTAGCAAAGGTAATTTATAACTTACAATGTAACAATGTTTTTTGCATCACAATAACAATGTTTGTAATCCTGGATACCCCTATGTTAGAAGAAGAAATACTAAATTGTCTACTTATTGGGCAGAGCAATAACTATGGTTTTAAGCTCATAACATTTTATTAATTAATTACAAACCGTACAAGCTTAAATTTTATTTGTTTAATCAAATTTGTAGCATATATTGTTTGCGTTTTGAAAATATCATTTGTATTCTAATATGCCTTGATTCCCTTGTTCTAAAAAGACCCATATTTGTCAAGTTTATAGTAGGAAATTTGTTGTTTAGAATTTAATTGATATCTTCTGTGTTTACAATCATTCGCCTTATATAAAGTCTTAAGAAATATTGTTTTGAAATTTTTTAGTTTCTTTTCATAGCAAGCTAAAAGTTCTATTTTCTCGTGTTAAATAGGTTGAAACAGTGTATAATGACATAATCAGTAAATGAACACAAACTTTTGATTCAGTTAGTAGCTGGAAAGAATTTAAAGATGTCATCGTGAGTTTCGAAGATGCATTATTAAAATCAAATGAATTACTTGAGCACACAAATACAACCAAAGACAAATCTGATTATCTTTGGTATACTCTTAGGTAAATTCATTTCTCATTGAATTATAACCAATTACATAATCCAATATGTGCGTCTTCTCTTCATTGCATCAGATTAATGACATTTGTAACAATTGGTGGAGTTTTTGATTTTTGGTTGCAACACAGGTTTCAACTCACTGTCTTGCACTAAACCAAGACTTCATGCTCAATCTTTTACGCATGTTGCACATGCTTTTTTGAACAACATATATATAGGTAAGTTACTTATTTAGTTCAAACATCTTGGAAAAGGGACAATTTCTTCTGTGTTCTTTTTTTTTTTTTTTTTTTTCGGTGTAAATCACAAACGTTTCCGTACATAATGAAGGATATAGCCAAATTCTACTTAATATATATATGACTAAATTTATATATAACCCATTGATTTAACCTAACTTAACCTGCGTCATGTGAGTTGGGTTGCATTGGAAAAAACCCTTCAATCCAACCCAATTTGGGAAAAAACCCTTTGATTTAACATTCAAGAATTTTTTACTTTATGTTTGGTCGTATTCACGATGGACATTCCAATTGAGTTAAATGATGGGATGGAAATCCAAGTATCAAACAAAATGATGGGATGGTATTATGAAATCAACTCATTCCTACAACAATCCAAGAATTCAAACTAAAATAAAAATAAAAACGTGGTCATGCAATTGAGGGAAACGAAAATAAAAGCATGTGCGGTGCATTTGAGGGAAACGTGCTCGGCCCGTAGTCATAAAAATTGAGGGAAACGTGGTCATAAGAATTCAAACTAAATTAACCGAATACCTGCTCGGCCCGTAGTGTAGCCAATGACGCCCGGTACGCAGCAAGGACGTGTGTGGCATGCTCTGTGGTGCATTTTGGCCCGCTCCACCTACCAAACATGGGGTGTCGACAAATGCTCATTACTGAACCTTACATTTAACCTTACATTTAACAAACTTTTCTTTTATATTTCACATCCATATACTAAGCATTGATAAGTTTCTTTTGTTTGTTAGTTTGGTATATTTTTAATTATATGAAAGAGACAAATAACGAGAACTCAATGATCGTACCTAATGGCAATGGGCCCTGAGTGCACTGGCAGTAGAGGCGGCCTCACAACAGGGCATAATTGTGAGAACCTTGAATAGGCCCATAGCTGCACCAACAAGAGTGCTCCTCCAATTTGCATCGCATCCTTCTTCGATGCACCACAAAGTTGCCTATACAGCCAGGCCAATGCTACACTACCCCAGCTATACCGTTTCGCATTGCTGACTGGGTTGAGCAACTGTAGAGGCACCAGTGAGAGCCGGTCCGCAGACTTGTCCATGAACAAGAGGGCCCCCATCCGTACAAGTAGGTGGTAGCGGGCATGTTGCTGCACGACTTCGTCACCAGCGTCCGCAGCTAAGGGAGCGGCAAACTGTGCATCAAGCCAGGTGTATTTTATCCTCGCCCCAGCAAGGGTAGACTTGTTTGACTTTGGTATCGAGGGTGGAGGTTTATGGCCCAACAACTGTTCGCACAGCTCACTCCATACATAGTCTGTCTTCCCAGTGACAGGCAACCCATCCACCGGAAGCCCCAGCATCACCTCCATATCTTGCAAGGTGATACCCATTTCTCCATCGGGTAAGTGGAACGTGTGCGTCTCCGGACGCCACCGCTCAACCAACGCCATGATCAAGGCGTGGTCGACCTCCATATCAGGAACCTTGAATAAACCAGTCAACCCTGCTGCATCTATGTGTTGCATGATACGTGGATCTAGCCCACCCTGTGGCAATACACATTTACGGTGTCGAACCTTTATCATGCCAGGCACCTCCTGCACACAGACGAGTATTGTGTTAAGAGATTAAACACGAGGTAATTATAAAACAAACATGTATTAATAATACTACTACATATCTCGTCAGCGGCGCACCTCCAAAGCGGACTTAACCGATGATTCGGCTGCTGGGTCAACTGGGTGTCCACATCGGGTCCAGGCCGCACTCTCTCTAGTGCCTGCATATCTGACATGGCAGCAAATATATTGTTAGCAATTTTCTAACAAGTAAACCACAATTAATATAAAATAAAACATCACTTCTTAAATAAATAAGAACTTGCCATAAAAAAAATTATTTCAAAACTATTTAAATCACTTCTTAAAGCTTAGGATAATTATTAATTAACTATTTATGAAAATTTAAGTTATAACACCACTTTTATGAGAACTATAATCAACCGTCATAAAAACTAAATACTTTTTTCTTCTCCTCTACAAAGTCCCTAAAAATGTATCCAAAATCTAAACTTTATTATGAACCCCAAAATCTTAAAAATTTAAGTGCTCCTAAAATACGAAGAAATGAAACCCCCTCCTCTCAAATTTATTATGAACCCCACCATTAATTTAAAAAATAGACTCCTCAATGAATGTGAGAACAACTCCCTTTTCTTTGCTCTGTTCACTTTTTCGTTGTTAACTTTTTCCTTGTTACTTTTGTGCACCTAATAAAGAGGACCAAAGTGATCAAGAAAAACGGATCAAACATATATGCCTTAAAAAAACTGCCAAGAAACAAAATCCATAAAATAAATTGAACAAGTGAGAAGATAACAGTCAAACATTCAGCGGTAAAAAATGTGAAATCAAAAGAATATTTCAAGGGCTTTCATATTGCCCAGGAACAATAAAGATTCAACACTTCTACACCATAACCTTGCTGCAAAATTAAATCACAATTTTCCCTCACGTAGACAAACCATGAGTTAAAGTCTTTTCACTAACAATAAATAGCAAGACCTAATGAAAAATCAGTGTTTACCATAAAACAAGTTGCAAGCTGACAAACTAAAGACAATCATTTTTTTTTTCCTTAACCGAGGCACTCGCATGTTAGGGAAAGAATAATGATTTCAATTGATAAAAACAGATTATTGCCTTATGTCCTCATATATAAAGATTCAAGAATTCTACACACTCTGTTGCATCAGAAAATCAACATTTCCCCTCCCTATAGAGTGTAGACACATCATCACAAATCAAGATTGTGAATCACAATTTCACCTTCTGTAGACACATCAAGATTCAAAACTTCTAACTAACAAATAGCAAGACATAATAAAATTATAAAAGTATAAAAGTCCAGTGGTCTCCATCCTAACAGAAAATGATATCAATGATGATATAGAAAACAAATAGCTAGACTTCAATTAACAAAAACGAAGTTGCAGTCTGGCTAAGAAAAAACACACAACCTGACACATTATGAAGAAAATAAATAAATAAATTGATAAAGAAAGATCATTCCTTACGTCCTCATCAAACACCATCCCATGTAGACATGCCTTACTTAAACATATTAAACAGATTCATTTACGGGTAAAAAAATTCATAAAAACCCTTGTATCCCAAAGCATGACCCAAAAATAAAAGAGTGCAAATAAGGAAGCACATACCTAAACTTCCATATTTAGATAAAAAAAACCATGTATAAAGCATGCCAATCATTTCTATTTGCTCACCATTGACTAATGCAAAATATCATATGAGGCTATAGAGCAAATGACAAATTCATCTATGCAAATCTTAAGTTCTAAAAACTTGTGATGAGTGCAAATGGATGACAATAGAAAAAGAAACCAGGGAAACATGTCGAGTGTTGGAATGAGTTACAACCGCACAAATGGGGCCTAAAATATCCACAATAGAAGCACCCATTTTAATTTACACAAAGATTTTAAATTTCTTAATCCATAGTAACTAGCCAACTCAAAATAAAAGAGGGCAAAAAACAGTTCACATATTTGTGCTCCTATAGAAGAGTACCACCTTGATTTAGAGAAACCTTAATAAGCAAGCACTCACTCTCCAAATTCTTTAAATAAAGAATTAGAGTAAACAATATTATAATATTTTATGGATCAAACAAGAATCTCAAATTCACCGAAGGGTGCAGGACCATTGAATGTTCAATTATTCCTCTCCCCTTCCATATGGTCAATTTAAAACAAATAGGAGCTGTATTGCAAGCAAAAGAACTTCTATGCTTGCTATATCAGCTTCTCTAGCCATATAGTTGCACATATAAGCCGAGGGTACCAGGGAATTAATTTGTTTTTTCAGTACAGTTACTTAAAATTTTCTACATTGGACTGATATGCACAACAAAAGTAGTGTCAATCCCAAGAAATAATGAAATTTATAACAACCTAGATATACCAAAAACAATGAGTACTAAAACTTTTAAGGGATATCAAAGAACTTAATCTCTTTGTTGCTGTACTGAAAACTACAATCTCATCACTCTTACTGGTTTTTAACTGGACTTACAGTAACTGACTTTCTGTTTCATTTAAATGTGTATTATATTTCATAGATTTATGTATATAGGATGTCATTATGGGCAGAACATCTTGGATTTACGGAAGACTGCTTCAACCAACCAGAGTCTCAAAGTTTTCATCATTTCTTTCTTAACCTGTGTACCCAATAGAACCAATCTTTACGAGATGGGTTCTGCTTGAGAGCTAATAGTTGCTGCTAGAGGCACGACACACATTTTACACCATTTACAACAACTATTTACACTCAAACATAATTAGTTTGACACCATTTACAACAACTATAACAAAATCATGCCTACAATCGGATAAGACACATTTTGCACAAACCCAGAGACATCACTGAAACACCACCACTCGATTTGCCAAAACCCCTCATCAAAACCCCAAGCACATTTAAACTCATTAATGAGAAAATCATCATTGCAGCATATAAAAGACAACAAAATTCTCATCTTCATTAGTAAATTTACTACTTCTTAAGTTTCAACAAAATAATCAAAATCCCACACAAAACACAACCTAACATTAACCAACATCAGAAAAGATTTCAGAGGGAGAGGATTGTACCTGTAATCAGCGGCGGCGGGAACCAACGACGACTGATGGAGACTCGAGGAAGAGTGGTGAAGCCTGATCGCAGAGCGAGAGAGACAGAGTGTAGAGAGAGAGTGATGGCAGAGAGCGAGGGAAAGAGAGTGTACAGGGAGAGCGAGTGACTGAATAGGCGTTTTGAGACGTTAGGGTCCTATTGATTCAAACCGCTGAAGAAAACTCGATTTTCAGTTTCCCGAGTTATGAACGTCTACACAAACATTTTTTTATTGGGAAAAACCCACGTCTGCAAGGGAAGGGTCAGACTAACTCGATCATACAAATATCGAGTTATTCATTAAAACTCGATTTCTCTATTGTCGAGTTACAAAAGAGGGGCATTTCCCTATTTAGTTTGAGAAAGAGGGCAAACAAATGTTTAATTTCCGAAAAAAGGGTATTTGCCCATTTTGTCCCAGAAACAGGCCACGTGAAATCTGTTTCTCTGTACTCGTTCGTTTCAATGGCCAATTTGGTCATAGGAGTTTGATAAACTAAAGCTTGGTCATGGGAACCTAGAAGCAGGACCCATGGAATGTGTTATACATGCTCAGCATTTTCAAACTGACTTTTATGTTTTATACACACGAAACTGATTGTCAGTCGAATTAAGATTCAAAATATTTTTGTGTTTTTGTTTTTTTATGAGCTGGAGCTTAATTGTAGAGTTAAGGTTGCTCTCGTAAAAGTTATTATGATTTTTTTTAGCTCTTATAACTCAACTGACACTTCCTATTATTTTCAATAGAAATGTCCAACATTTAAATTATTATTCCTTAACTATTGAATTATATGCTAAAAAAATCACTCTTAATAGAACGTTTGAGAAATTATAAATAAAATAAAATAAAATTTAAAGCCCAGTATTTATAAAATATGAAGTGTAATTATAAAGGTCTTTTTTCTTTTTTGAAAAACTCTTAATTTAGCTTTACCTAGCTATAAAGCTAAAGGACCCTTTAATTATCTTCTGCAAAATTATCAAATGTTCAAAATTTTGTAATAAAAAAGGCTTCAAGGTTTTTAAACCATTTTTCCAATAGTGCGTAAACACTATTTTTTCTTGTATTTAGTAATAGAGCTTTTGTGCTATAGAACTTCAATTGAAAAGTTTATTTATTTTTTTTAGCATTTTAGGTATATAGCAATCATTATTGAAATTGCTGATTTCATACCATATCGATCGATACAAGTTGATAATTTTCATACAACATTTTAGTTTTAGTTTTAGTTTTTGTAGCAAGATACTATTTGCCACAGTTGTTACCCATCTAGAGATGACATATACAACTATAATTGATATATGAACCACCGCTTTCAAATGAACCCAGTAACTTCTACTACTCACAATACTCACAATTCCATGTGTTATGGCAAAAGTTGTTTTCTCTTACCAGCCATTTCAAATTTTCAACCTGTACCAATTTCACAACTTTTTCTTCTTTCTTTTTTCTCCGTCAATTGCGTTTCCGATTCTATTTCTTCTTCATCCCAATGCTCACCACTCCAAACACGTGAACTTCTTTTTCTCTCTATTTAGTTCTTTGTCAAATGGTTGGTTGGTGTGTGTGAATGTATACCATTTTTCAACCTTGTTTCAATCAAGTCTATGCGTAACATTATCTAGATACGTTGATTGATTAGGCCACATATATAATTGGCCAATATATGATATCATTGGCCAGCATATTTGTTTGGGATGTGTTTGCTTAGTTTGCATAAAATCTGTTAATAAATTACTAATCTGTCATCAAACAATATCATCCCCTTTACTATGTTGATGAAATCCACTAATCACATTTATTGTTGTGAAAGTTAATAGAGCTCATGTAATAATATTTTTAATAGTTTTAGCATTTCCCCCGGTATATAGCTGAATTCCAAAAATGGCATATTGGTATTGATTGTTGGATACAGTTTTTCTCCATAAAAGTTTGAAATAAAATTCTTCCAACCCACTACCTGGCATATACTTGTAGTCATATGAATTTTTTTAGGACGAAGTTTAACTACAAACTTGATTATAGATATTTGCTCAAAAAAAAAAAAACATGATTATAGATAATAACTACAACTACATTTAATATCTTTTTATTGGATATAAATTTTGAGAAATCCATCATTAGATTACATTTTTTTTTTTCTTATATCCTTCATGTTTGCAAATTTCTAGAATATCAAATAACAGTAGTAATATTATCAATAAAATGTTTAAAGTTTAAGTTTTTGTACTCTAAAATTATGCATAAAAGGAAGTTTATGAATTGTATAGCAAATAACATAAGATTGTCACGAAATTTAACATGCATGTTAAGAACATAAAAAATTGTAATCCAACCATTAGACTGTTACAATACGTAGTCATGTTATTTTTTTTAGTGGAAGTTGTAATCATTGGCTAGATTCAAGTTTATAGCCAAACTTTCTAACTCTGTCCATTTTTTAACAAGTCATGTGACTCGCTGACTTCCTTAAATAATATAAATTAATATTTTCATAAATTGTGACACAATAAATTGGAAGAGATTCCCTCAAATTGATTTGGAGGTGCTTAATTGTTATTTTTATATTCCGTTCCCTTATCAAATTGAAATGACCTTCTATACGTTGTTCACAACTTTCATCAAATATCTAGTTCAATTGAAAAAACCCAAATTGAGAGTGATTCTAAGAGCTATATGAATGCTATCATGAATAAAGAAGCTGTTGACACTTGACAAACTTCGTTGCCGACATTCAAGATTTAATTTCGAATCAAAGCAATGTGAACTTTTGATGTTGGGCTTAGGCTTCCCTACTTTTGCAAATTCAATTCAAAAGGATTGCCTGGGTCTTGCTTGACCAGGGAGATTCCTTCTCTTTTTCTTAGGATGTTTAGCTGTTTTGTTTCAAACTGTAACCCTTAGAAAAAAGAGGATCAAAGTATAAGTTCAATAAACCTCAAGGAGGGTTTTCTAATTTCTCTTAACTTTTCTATAGAAGAAGATTTAGCTAAAAACGAAAGTTGGTGCTTCACAATATTTCTCAATGGAGTGGCCTTTAATGAGGTCTTTGCTATGGGTTTTAGTACTTGTTGCTCACATTCACGAGAGCAAAGGTTTATTGAGGAAGAGAGGATGGGTTTACTAGAATTGAAGGCCTTTTTGAAATTCAGTACTAATTATATCAAACCTCTTCTTCCATCATGGGTTAATGAGGCGAAGAGTGAGTGTTGTGGTTGGGAGTGGGTCATGTGTAACGCCACCACAGGCCACGTGATTGAGCTCTACCTCTCCAATGTAAACCAAGGAACTCACATCTATTCTGATAATGAATCTAATTATTATCCAGAAAATTGGTTCCTAAACGGCTCTCTGTTGCTGACTTTCAAGGAGCTAAGAATTCTTGATCTATCTCATAATGGAATTGGCGGTTGGCTAGGAAATGAAGGTATGTGAGCTTTTTTTCTACTTTCAAAACCACCCTCCCCACCCCCCCCCCCCCCCCCCCCCTCCTCTCCAAAAAAAAAATGCTAGAAGAAAAAGAAGAAACATTATTTTTAGTGTTTTGATTCTAACACATTTTTTTATCGACTTTTATATGTTAAAATGTGGATATTTCGTAACAATTGTGAATATGAGTGTGAATAGTAGATACAAACAAGTGTGAAAATATTTTTTTCCCCTATCATTATGACATGTTAAAAAGATGCCTTTATAGAACCTCTTCACTTTTCCCTCCAATCCAGAATTAAAAATTAAAAAAAAAAAAAAAAAAAAAAATCTTTGAGCTATTCATGTCTTGTTAAGGATAAAGGGTAATGCACAATAGATTTTAGTCAAATAGATTATCTCTAATTTGAATGGATTTCGAGATTTCAATTTACTCAAATTATAAATTTTCCAAACTTAATCCTGCCAAAATAGACCATTCTTCTTTCTTTCTTTCTTTTTATTTAAGGCAAACTGATCTTTACCATTCTTCTTTCTTTCTTTATTTTTATTTTGGTTGAGATACGAAATAATCAATTGAATATGAAAAGAAATATAAGCACTGTTATGAAAAAAAAAATTATTCTTATATTCCATGACATTAATGGCCATGGTTGTTATATATATACTGAGGGTACGTATGTATTTGATGGTTTAAAACACCCATATATATTTAGTAGGAAAAATATGTTGAAAGAGTGTGGGTGGTATCTTCTACAATGCCGTGTGAGTGTCTCCACACGTGTACCAAACACAATGGTGTTATAAACTCGGACTTAGGTCTACCCATCCCACCAAGTGGTGTGAGACTCGAACACAAGCGTTTATGGTGAGGAATTTGAGCTCATACCACTCCTACTGACAATCTTCGGTGGTACATTGAGAAGTGCTATTGGTAAAAAATTTGGGAGTCTTGTTCCCCTTGGGGGCCTTAGGCAACTACCTAATTGACCTAGTTAGTGGTAGCTAAGGCTGATGTTCCAAAAATTATGCCATTTTACCACATCAAATACCTACTTTATTATTTTACCACATTATTTTACAACATCTCATTTATCAGATGTTTTATAATTCAATTCTATACATTAAAATAATATTTACTACTCATTAAAATAATCAGGTTCAGCCTTAGTTACCACTAACTAGGCCAATTAGGTAGTCGCCTAAGGCCCCCAAGGGGAACAAGACTCCCAAATTTTTTACCAATAGAGATATTTTTATACTTATAGAGCATCCGTAGCAGATGTTCCAAAAATTATGCCATTTTACCACAACAAATACCTACTTTATTATTTTACCACATCATTTTACAACATCCCATTTATCAGATGTTTTATAATTCAATTCTATACATTAAAATAATATTTACTACTCATTAAAATAATATTTACTACACATTAAAATAATATTTACTGCTCATTAAAATAATATTTACTAATCATCAACACAATAAACAAATAATAAATAATATACCACACATCTTCCGTACCGTGGCAAATTTGTCACGGTACTGTTCAATGTTGGAAAAAAAAAAAACCATATCCCACATCTGTTAAATGGGCTCAAATTGGGTTTGGTGTGGGATATGTGCCAAATATTTAATATTTGGCACATATCCCACATCTACTGTGGGTGCTCTAAAAGTATTAACTAGGCCCCAAATATTAGCCAATAGATTATAAAATAGTAACACAATGAACGCAACAAAATGTTACAATAATTTCACAATATTTCTAAATTAGCATGCCAATTCACACATTGGCTCACTATAATCTCTAATTAATTTCTTTTTTCCTATGCTAATTTAGAAATATTATGAAATTGGTGTGTCCATAGCATTACTCAAAAGAATTTGTTTAAAATAATGTTATATTCACAATATTTTCACAACATTTTCACAATAAATCTTATGTGGCAGTTTGTTATTGATCGGTAAAAAAGTAATGTCAATGGTGAGTTCAAATTAGAACCAATAATAGATTGCCACCTAGGATTTTTTGTGAAATTATTGCAAATATAGCACAATCTTAATTGTTTATCAAAGACAAAAACTGTTGAGGAGGGGGGGGGGGGGGGATTTCGCAAAGTGTAGGTGGAATGATGTCCACTAAAGGATTCTCTAGATAATTTGTTACTAGCAATGAGCACAATATAATAATAAAAAAGGGTAAAAATCTCAAAAATGACTAAAAACAATTTCCAAACAAATTATTTAGAAATAATTTCCAAACAAATTATTTAAAAATTTAGCTAAACAACTCACATATGAACAAGAAATTTATTTAAAAAAAAAAAATTCATCTAAACAAATTAGAAGAATAGATTTTAAGTAAAAATAATAATATTAATTGAATTTAAATATATAAAATGCCTCAATTTAAACATCTTCTTAGGCTCCAAAATTCCTTAGGGTGCCCCTGTCATTAGTTGCCAAGTTGCCAGATAAACAATTTCGTTTGTGACATATTCACCTGACGGATTATACCATTTGTTACACTCACTTGGATACAATTTCAAGTGTAATTTTTTTTTTCAATGACATATTCGCCTGTATAATTCATACTTAGGTAGTATTAGCCTAATATAGATAGCTTTATTAGAAATAAATAATGCAAAAAAGTAGTCAAGTGTCTTATACCTCAACTATCATTTTCAAAACACTCATGGTTCAAAATTTAAATCCCCCTAGAACTCCTTGTAACTATCAAATAATAATAATAATAGTATTAATAAACAACAGGTAGCATTGTGCCCTCTCAATTCGTTGCCCTTTGCTAAATAGTTGGTCCTTGCTTACGTTCATTTCTTTACGCTCTTTATGTGGCCTTACAAACCCTAAGTCTGTATGTCTTGCTTGGCCATGTGGAGCATAATTTGTATTTGACCCAGTTTGTGACCTAACTCGACTTGAAAGTATTATGGTTTTAAATTGCATTTTTTAAGAAGCTTAGTCTATAGAATGGAGGCTTGGGCCAACAAGCCCATTTTGGACCCATTTTTTGGATTATTTATTTGACCCTTCATATTAGGGTTTATTATATTTTAAACTTTACACATTGCTTCACAGGTTCTAAGAATTAACTTAAATTCCTAACATTTCTTGGTGGCGATATATTAATTGAAAATTTATACCCACCTCAAGATTTTTGTAAATAAATATGCCCCTTCATACATATGATTATGAAGTGGTTTCAAAAGTTTTTTTTTTTTTTTTTAAATTTTTTATTTATTTTATATAAGATATAAATTCGATTCTAACCTAATCTAAGTGTATATGTGTGTAAAGTCTTGGAAACTTAAACCCCGGTCCTTGCCTCCTCTTGTCCCACAAAAACTTTGTACTTGTAAAGTGACCATCACATCAAGGGTGCATGGTGCTGTGGTTTCAGAAGTTGAATTGTCCGTATATTTTTCTTATGAATTTCAAGTATATATATACAGTATTAGGGTTTTAGACCCTAGTTGTCTAAGATTTTATCAAAATCTTAGCCAAATAGTTAATTAAATTAATAATGCATTAGATTAGAATTAATTAAACATTAAACAAGCACAAATCACATGAACACCAAGAATGATGACTCAAGAAAACTTTTGAAATTGTGGTTTCAAAGTAAAAACCTAAAGAGGATTTGACTTAAACAATCCTTAAGTCGACATATCCATTAAATAGAATCAAAGTTTATATAATAGACTTAACCATAAATGTACTGCTACCTCATGTTGGTAACTCCAAATTCACAGACTCTTCTATTCCAGATTGTTGCACACTATCTCTCCTGTTTGTAACTTTGAAATCTCCACTCAAAGGTTTTAGATTAGTAATTGTGGTTAACTGATTTCTCTATGGCTTCATATAGATCTGCATTATAGTAGCAGCAACACCATGTTGATCTTTCTTTATGTGCTCTTGAACTCTCACGGGTTGAATAAATGGAGGCTTAGATCTACTTTGAAAGTCTCAAGTATAGTGAGATTGAGAGAAAATTGGATATACAAATCCTAGCCGCACATATGGTGATCTCTCTCTGAAAAGCCTCTCTAGGGATAGCTTATGATGTCCTTTAAATAGCACAACAAACGAATTATGAATTGGGCTTGAAACAACCAAATTATGGTATTTTTCACGTTTCAGATTTTTGCTAATATTGCAATCTCGATCAGTCGAGTTAGGTGTCGAACTTGTAATCTAAAATCTCGATCGATTGAGCCAAGTGTTGAGCTAGGTGTCAAATTGACAAAAACTTGTTTTCCTGCTTTGAACTTAATTCTTTCTTGATATGAACTTGTGTCTTTGTCTTGGACTATAAAATACACCTTTAACACACTCAAGACTCACCAAAAACACTACAAATGAATTACATTTGATCATGGTTGCCAACTACAAAAATATGGATTCTACATTTAGTACAGGTTCAAAAAGCTTGTCAAGATTGGGGAACTTGGAGACATTAAATCTTGCTGACAACGGCTTCAACAAGAGCTTTATCAAATCATTGAGTGCAATCAAATCCCTTAAGAATCTGAATCTTAGTTGGAATTGGCAGGGACTGGAAGGATCCTTTCCTGCCCAAGGCATGTCTGTTTTTCATATTACTTTACAGAATCTGTAATAAATTCCAATCAATTTAGTTTTCCTAAAATTCTCTTTTTTACAGAATTATCAGCTTTGGAAAACTTGGAGAAGTTGGATTTAAGTTCTAACCTACTTAATGGCTCCATAACAACCCAAGGTAATAAAGAGTACCATTGAAATTTTTGATAGCTTCATGGCTACTTAACACTGTCTCTCTCATTTATTAAAAACAAAAAATGCTTAAGGGAATAGAATGATATGGCACTCATTTATTAAAAACTCTCTAGAAGAACTATTTTCTCGTATTAGAATTGCAAAGCTGATGAATAGCATGATATGGCACTCTTTTTCTATTGTGTTCTTGGATTTAACAATTGGTTGTATACTTTCTTTAGAATGGAATTATATGTCTAAATTGAGGAAGCTAATGCACATAGATTTAAGTTGGAATGTCTTTGAAAAGGACATTTTAAGATTCTTGGGTGGTGCACTCCCAGATCTTAAATCTGTTGACCTGAGTCACAATGAAATGCAAGGGCCTCTTTCTAGCAAAGGTGCGTACATATATTTTTAAAATATCTCAAAATTTTCAGTTTAAAATTTTCTTTACCAAAAATACCATGACAAAACTTAAACAAAATTGAAATCTTATCATCCTTATTTGCCTCATGAACATTTATTTTCTTCATGTTAAAAACAAAAAGAAGGCAAAGAATGGTTTTAGTTAATACTTCAAGTCTTCAATGCAATACAAAAATGCTTTTGGTATATGCTAATTATACCAATAGTATTAGTATGTCTTCAATATTCAATATGCATTTTAAAATGAAAAATTTTCTCCATATAAAATGTGTTTGGTAGTTCTAGATCTTTCCCTCTATACTTTTACGTTCAACCTTCAATATGACTATTGTAATTCTCTTCACCTTTGCTGTAGAGCTGATTAATCTAAATAATTTGGAGATACTCATTGTGCGAGAGAATCAACTTAATGGAAGCCTACCATTCAAGGGTAAAAAATTCCATCATCCATTTTAAAAACCTAAAATAATTTGCTTGTGAGAAGGAATGTCTTTTAGTATCAACCAGTATGTCATTTTAATTAAAGATTCACTCTTGACAGATATGACAAATTTCAGTAGTTTGGAGATTTTAGATATGAGTGGTAATGTGTTTATTGGAATTCTTTCTCCATATATTGGGGCACTACCATCTCTCAAGGCTATATCATTATCTCAAAATAAACTCAATGGGCCTTTGCAATTGCATACTAAAGGTAAGAATCTACTATGAAATCTAGCATATTTATGCTTTGTTAGTGTTGTTACCTATATTTATCTAAAATTTATTAGGAGCGTAAGAACAAGTGAAGAAGAATGGTTGATATAGAATTATTCACATTGATTGCAACTTTATAGTACAATGGATGACTATTCACTTTTTCCAGACATTGAAATATTTTTCTTAGGTTTTAGATTGAAAATATCCATAAAAATGTAATCTTATTTGAATTTGTAATATGTCATCAAGAGTTCAAAATTACAAGTCCAAGATGCAGTTCAAAGAACAAAAAATTGAAGGAGTTTCAAAAAAAAAAAAAAACAAAACAAAATATTGAAGAATTTGATAGCTCTTCGATCAATGCTTGATCGATCAAACAAGTGTCTTTAATAATTTACAGCCTTTTGATCACAACTCAATTGATCGAAAGAAGATTCTCGACACTTCCTTGACAGCGTTTGGTTGATCAAGAATCGTGGTACATATTTTGACTCAGTGTTTCCTTGTCTTTCATGCCAAATATAAGGCACTTATAGCACAACTACAACCAAGGTTTTAGAGAGATCAAGCCATGTGCTACCATTGGGCGGATCAAGAGCTAAAGACATAAATCCATTCTCGGAGTGGTTTTTCATTTTAGGCTTCTCCATTGGTTTCCACTTCGTCACTATACTTCTTTATTCTTTACTTTACTATTTATTGCTTTACATTGGCAATATGTTTGCTCATGGTGACTAACATGTGATAATCCTGCATACACAATTTGGTTAACTGGCTTAAATAGTTTAATCTACTACTTAATAATCTAGGGGGTCAAAACAGTCTTTTTTAGATGCTATTACCATAAATTAATTAAATTGTCTTGTTATTACGTTGGCACATAATTAGGATGGACACTATTAATGGTTTTTTTTTTTTGGACAGATTTAGGTATGTTGAAGAAACTTGAAGAGTTAGATCTTTCTGATAATAACTTTGAAGGGATCCTCCCTCCGTGCCTAGGCAGATTGACATCTCTTAGGTTTTTAGATATATCTAAGAAACAATTCAGTGGAAATATTCCTTTATTTGTGATAGCCAACTTGACATCCCTAGAGTACATTGATCTTAGTTATAATCGTTTTGAGGGTTTATTCTCATTCAGCTCACTTGCTAATCACTCTAAGCTTAAGGTGGTTCGATTTAAAGGTGAAAACTACAGGATCGAAGACGATAACAAATTTGTGAGTGAAAGCAACAAACTTATGATAGAAACTGAAAATCCTAGTTGGGAACCTTCATTTCAGTTAAAGCTGCTACTACTGCCAAATTGTAATCTGAATAACTTCTCCTCCAATGTTCCTAAATTTCTCTTTTACCAACGAGAATTGGAATTGGTCGATATCTCTCACAATAGGTTGAAGGGAAGCTTCCCCAATTGATTGATTGAAAATAATACTAGACTACAATTACTAAATCTTCGGGACAATTATTTTGGGGGTCCATTTAATCTGCCAACAGATCACTACAAAAATCTTTCTTGGTTGGATTTTTCTTATAATAATTTTGATGGGCAGCTCCAAGAAAATATTGGGAAGATTTTAAACTTACAATATCTAAATATATCTCAAAATCATTTTGAAGGTAATCTCCTGTCCTCAATTGGTGACATGAGTAATTTGGAGAAATTGGATTTGTCCAATAATAATTTTTCGGGAGAGGTATCAACGAAATTGGTTGCCAATTGCACCTCCCTGGTAGTTTTGAAGTTATCTAATAATGAATTTCAAGGTGAAATTTTCTCAAAGAGGTTCCAGTTTTTTAACAATAGCTTATGTGTTTTGGAATTGAGCAACAATCATTTCAAAGGTACCCTTCCAGATAAAGTATCACCAGCTGGTAGTTACTTAGGGATCCTTGATATTAGCAACAATGGCTTCTTAGGTTTAATTCCCAAATGGCTAGGAAATATGCAGTTCCTTTGGTCTCTTGACTTGAGTAATAATTTTTTTGAAGGTCAAATTCCATGTGAAATGCATGCATATATTTTAGTAGACCTTTCTCATAACTGGCTTTCAGGATTGTCACCATCTTGTGCTGATTTATCCATCATTCAGCATCTATTTTTGTAAGGGAACAGACTCACAAGACCAATACCAAAAGTTACTTTTAGTGTTTCATTTCATCTTGTGACATTGGACATTAGAGATAACCTATTTTCTGGGAGAATCCCTTATGAAGTTGGCGAGCTTTCAAATTTGAGAATACTGTTGTTGAGTGGCAACAATTTTAGTGGTGCGATTCCAAAGCAACTATGCTGGTTAAAGAATTTAAAGATTATGGATCTTTCAAAGAACTATCTTTCTGGAACAATACCGCACTGCTTTCGCAACATAACCTTTGGGAAGTTAAATGAAATTGAGGCTTTTGATGGTCTTCCCCAACCAAATTCCACTTTTCTGGAGTTTAGACATATAACTATCCCATATCAAGGTATCTTAAATAGGTATTTTGAAATTCACGAGGTAGAACAAAAAGCTGCTGCTGATTTTGGAATTGAGTTTGTGACGAAATATAGGTCTTACTTCTACAAGGGTGGCATACTTGATATCATGTTTGGATTGGATTTGTCATTCAACAAGTTAACAGGTGAAACCCCTCTAGAGTTAGGACAACTATCTCCAATTCTTGCACTAAACTTGTCTTACAATCAGTTGACAGGTTTCATACCAACAACATTCACAAATTTAACCCATTTAGAGAGCTTGGACCTTTCTCACAATAATTTAAGTGGAGAAATTCCTTCAATATTGATTGATCTACACTTTTTAGAAGTTTTCAATGTGGCTTGCAACAACTTATCAGGAAAAGTTCCAGATATGAAAGGACAGTTTGCAACATTTCAAAATAGCAGCTACGAAGGAAATGCATTTCTTTGCGGTCCACCACTAGAGAAAAGTTGCACCAGGGTTGATAGTTCACCGCCATTACCAAGAAAATCTTTAACTACAAGTAAAGGGAAATGGTGTGATGTAGATCCTTTAGTCTTCTCCACAAGTTTTTGGGTATCATACATAATTTTTTTTATTGGTGTATCTTGTATTTTCTATATTAATCCTTATTGGCGACAATGGTGCTTCAATCTGATTGAGTATCGTATGTATAGGTGTCATTATTTTGCAGTTAATATGCTGAGAAGGCAATTAAACTAAATGTGTCATTAGATATACTTGATTTCCGTAGACTTTTTCAATGGGATTAATTATGGAGACTTAAGTGTGTATTTTTTTTTTTTTTTTTTTTTTGAGAAAAGACTTAAGTGTGTATTTAGTTATGAATAATGGTTATCATTCTTTCATATAAAACAAAGTTTTCACTTACACTTTCAATCTGTATTGTAATTCTTTATTTCTTATTACTAGCTAATACCATGTGAGATAGCATGGGTATGCCATAATTTCACTTTGAAAAAAATTAGTAGGAAGTTTTAATTGACCATATGTAATACTCATTTTTCAGCATATGATACTATTA
This sequence comes from Quercus tomentella, assembly GCA_028535165.1. NCBI lineage: Eukaryota > Viridiplantae > Streptophyta > Magnoliopsida > Fagales > Fagaceae > Quercus > Quercus tomentella. Next base: position 72,407,149 of record JAPQVY010000068.1, on the reverse strand, counting down.
AGGTATGGGGAACTAGTTTTAATTGTACAAAATATTCTCTAAAAAAGAATGGATGATTGTCCCACATTACTTAATAGTGTGTTGTATGTAGTATAACTTACTTCACTCTCCCTTAAAAGTTACCATAACTTTTAAGTGGAGTTTGTGGTATGCCTTAATTCCTTTGTGTTAGAATTTATTTCCCTCTCCGTGTGTGTGTTTGTTTCTCGAAAAGAAAAAAAAAAAGTACAATATATGATTAAGGAAAAGTAAAATAGCTAGATAATGTAATGTGTCAAAAATAATATAATTATTATTTAATTGATAAATCAAGAATAATAAATTGTGAAAAATCTATTTTGAGCCATAACTGTTCTAATTATAATAATTGAATATCACTTAGATGTAACATCAACTATTACCACTGCAAATTCACAATATGGTAAATCAAATAGTCATGTGTACAGGGTAATTCTACAGTACCCCCATTTTGTGTTGATTGGGTAAATTTTGGGTGCTATATTATATTAACTCTTTTGATGTGAATGCTATATGAAACTATTTTTCCACAAGTCCACATATGAAAAAATAAAGAATTTATTATTTCTACCACAAAGAAATCCATTACAAGTATCTTGACTGCTACTTACTCCACTACGTGCTCATCACAAGAAGGAAAAAATTAATTTACAAAGAAATCCACTACAATGTGTTTCCTTCACATCTATATTTGAATACCATCATGGCAATAATTGAAAAATAGACAATCAAAAGCATTTTGCAATGGGCCTGCATGTTTGGGTCATTCATTTCTAAGTTCTTAACAAGGCAACTTCTAACTTGTAGGAATTTTTTATTGTCCATTCTGCAACTCAAGAGGTAAGTGAAATATCTACACTTATACAGTATGGCTATCTACACGTAGAAAAATGAGATATTCATAAGAGCACATCTCTTTGCATAGAGCCTCAACTATTCATCTATATAACTAAAATGATTCAACAATTTTGACTCATCTAGCTCAAACTGAATATATCAGCAAGTTCAAAATCATATAAATAAGTTAAAAAGAAATTAAAAAAAAAAAAAAAAAAAAAAAACAACGGCATTCTAAAAACCTAGTTTGTAACTTCATGCATATGCATGGATATACTTAAAAGATACACATTAAGATGCATAATATAATAATCTTACATATATAATTTAAATATTATTGATAGTCATTCTTATATATATATATATATATATATATATATATATATATATATATATAACTCTTTAAAAAGTCTTGTAAAAATGTTATTAGGTAGAAAATGTAAATTGTCCATTTTTTTAAATATTTTTATGTTCATAAATTCTAAACTCTTTAATTTTTGTATACAATAATTCACTTGAATGGATATTTATGATATGGACCCACATTTGATTCCAAAATTAAGAAATAAAACTCTCTCAAAAAATAAATAATTGAGGACACATGGCGCAACTTCAATTGTAGAATCTAATTGGATTTTCTCTAGACTTTACCTATTTATATATATATATATATATATATATATATATATATATATATATATATATATATATATATATAGATGACTTATAAATTTGATTTGTTTTTAGTTATAAAAAAATGCTCATAAATATAAAATCATCCAAACTCTCTCTTCCTCTAATTTTATATATAGTGATAGATATATGATTATGTGTTTTATGATTTATTTATATTTGACTCCTCGTTTTCTATTCTAAATTAACTCATATGGCACAAAAATTAAAAAATTTCGATTAGATGGTACACATGCCATAAAATTAAACTTTAATTGAAATCCAATTTTTACACTGAACTAATTAACTTGATTCAAAATTTTAAAAATTTTGATTAGATGGGACTATATATATATGACTTATAAACTTGAATTGTTTTTAGTTCTACAAAAAAAAAAAAAAAGGCTCATAATTAAATATAAAATCATTTAAAAATTATGTTTTTAATGGTTTACTTATATTGGACTCCTCTTTTTTTACACTACATTAATTCATTTGGTACAAAAATTAAAAAACTTAGATTAGATGGGACACATGTCACAAAATTAAACTCTAATTGAAATCCATTTTTTACATTAAATTAACTCATTTGGCACAAAAATTTAAAAATTAAGATTCAATGGGACACGTGACGCAAAATTAGATTCTAATTGAATTTCAATTTGAAATCTAATTAGATTTTCTCTTAGTTTTACCTATTATTATTATATATAGATATATAGATAAGGATATAATGAACCTTTAAGAGGTTTCTTATAATTTGGAAGTTAAGTAAAATTGTTTGTTCTTTTAGACCCCTTAAACCAAATTGTTTAACCTAATTAATTAACCAAGTTAATTATTAGGTTTATTATTCAGATCTAGGTTAAACAAGCATATATCATTTCATGTATACAAGCGGAAAAGTAAATAGCACCACGATATGATGATCCAAAAAAACCGATGAAACGAATCGTTTCAAAGTAAAAACCTGAGGGGGATTTGACCTAACTATCCTCAAGGTAAAATAAATCCACTATAAGAGAATTGAAATTTTTACAATCAAATTTAACCCTAAATCTATTACTACCTTACGTAGTAACTTACTGACACGATCACGTGCAAGCTTCGAATCCACAGACTCATTCTCTTCTTAGATTTATAGCAACACAAGCACCCTTGCTTGTGACTTTGAAATCCCACTCAAAGGTTTCAAATCACCATCAGTAATGATCTTGATGCAACAACTATGTTCTACCAACACTTGATTGTATATCTTGCTCCAGTAGATTCTTGTGTAGTTAGAAGGCACAAAACCTTTTAAATCTCACAAAGAGTAACACACAAGTCTTCTAAAAGTCTGAAAAATGTGGCTAGAGTTTCCCTTTTATATGTGGAGAAGTTGGAATAAAACCCTAAACATTTTCGCGGGCTTAGGCCTGTTTTAAAAATTTGTAGAATTTCTGTTCCTGCGATTTTCGATCGATTGATTCTAATTTCTCGATCGATCGAGCAAGACAGAAACTCTCTTCCTTTTTTTGTAGTCAATTGGACTTGGAACTTGAAACCAACACTTTTAAGCATTGTCTAACACCTAGACTAGACATGTTTTGTTCTTGATTTAATCACTATAAAAAACGCGAGCTATAGTCGCGTTTTTTTTAGCCACATTTGCAAAAACGCAACTACAAGTGGGCTATAGCCGCATTTTAAGTAAACGTGGCTTAAAGTGTCAGTCAATAGCCACGTGTTTAAAATGCGGCTATAGAATACGTCTACAGCCGTGTTTTTACGTGTTTATAATTGCATTTTTTGGTTAAGAGCTATTTCTGCGTTTTAAACATGCGGCTATAGGACCTCTCTATTTTATTATTATTATTATTTTAATCTGAACTATGTCCGCGTGTTTAAAACGCGACTTTAGCTTGCCTATAGCCACGTTTTGTAAATGCGGCTATAAATTTAGTTTATAGCCGCAACGCGACTTTAGGGTTTGTATAAATAGTATAACAAAAAACTGATCAGCCCTTTTGTTGTAAACGCGGCTATAAATTTAATCTATAACCGCAAGTTAAAAACGCGACTTTAGGGTTTGTATAAATAGTATAACAAAAAACTGATCAGCCCTTTTGTTCTCAAACGCTGATCTCTAGCTCCCACCACACATTAGATCTCCCATCACACATCGACCCTCACCCTCCACATCAGCCCTCACCCTCCATCATACCTTTGATCTCAAGCCCTCACCCTCCACTAGGGGCAGACCTACACTAGGGCAGAGGGGGGCAATGGCCCCCCCACCCCCACAAAAAAATAATAATAATAATAATAATGATATATGCATATAAGCTAAAAATTTAAATTTTGCCCCTAATACTCCCCCACCCCACCCCATTAAAAAAAAATGGTATACAAAAAATTAAGATTTATCTTTAAATATATATATATATATATATATATATATATATAAATATATATTTGTCTCTCCTCCTCTAAAATATTTAGATATTAACTTACAAGAAAATAAATAAATAAATAAAATTCATGTCCCTTTAACTACAAAAACAAAATAAAAAAATAAATATGGATTAAAAAAAAACACACACAAAATAAAAAATACTTATTTTATATGTTATATTTTTATTGATGTGTTTTTAAAATATGGTATTTTGTTGAATATGAAATAGATGTTTGTTTTTATTTTCATAATTTTTTTTTTGGTTTGAAGCTTTTGCCCCCTAGGTATGAATCCTGATTCCGTCCTTGCGGCCTCCACCAAATCTTCATCACAAACTCTCGCTCTCACTCTCACTCTCAATCTCTCTTAGTTTGATCTTCTTCCCTTCTCAGCTTTTGATTCCTTTTCATCGACTCCTTCCTATCGCTAGGGAGGTTTTTTAGCAAACCCAAACAAAAAGGAAAAAAAAAAAATTAGTGCGCCAGTCTCCCAACTCAAACTCAAACTCACCGAGTCGACTCAGTGGTTTCGTGACTCGTCCGGATCTGAGTTTGAACTCGTAATTGCTGAGATCTAAAGGTAATTCTGCATGTTGATTTTTGTTGCGATTTTCGTCGGATCTAACGGTTTTAGTTTTTGCTTTGAGAAAATATCCCGTCAAATATTGAAGAATTTCTCTAAATTTCGTTTTTTTCTTTATTTTTGTTTATTACTTAATATCGGAGAAATATAATTATTTAGCATAATTATTTCTAGAAAAAATAAAATAAAATAAAATGGTTTGACTGAGAAACATATGGTTAGAAAATTTTAAATTATATATATTTAAGAAATATTTAATTGACAATTTTGGATTCTATGGAAAGTAAACGAGTGGTGATCCTATTGAAGAGGGGGGACCAGTAACGTTTATAAGTTTCTATAAGAGGTAATGTGCAAAATAGCTGTGCAAAAGAATTGTATATAGTTAGTTAGACAACATTTGAAACAATAAAGGAAACTAGCATCTCGAGTTTTAGAAACTCGAGATCCATATTAGAACTCGAGTCTAAAAGACTCGCTTTGCGAGTGTGAAAATGCCACATAGATCTCGAGTTTTATGCAAAAAAAAAATTTCACCTATAGTGGCGTTTTTAAGCCTTACAGTGACGTTTTAAAGTCCTATAGCGGCGTTTTCCTGCAAAAATTTTTTTTTTTAGTACAGGCTTAGGGAGTCTTATAGTGGCGTTTTTAGGCCCTATAGTGACGTTTTATATCCCTATAGCGGCGTTTTTATTCAATTTATGGAAATCGAGTCTTTAAAACTCGATTTTTAGCTTGATTTTTTTCCTACTTTTAATCCATTTACAAATCGAGACTCAAAAACTCGAGTTTTATCTTGGAACTCGAGTTTTAGACACTCGAGATGCTAGTTTTCAATATTGTTTTGAAACTTGACAACTAACTAAATTTTTTAATATTTATTGTTATTTAGAAAAAAAATTCTTTCTATAATGAGCAAAACTTCACAACAAGTCTTTATTTATAATATAGAATAAATAAAGACTGAATTCAGTGAATTAGGGTGTAGTGGTTAATGAAGTTAACGCTTGAATCTGATGCGTCAAACAGTGTTAGCGATGACTGTGATTTGGTTCTGGAATCTTGTAAATCTAAAAGCCTATAGGCTATAGGGATGCTGCTTCTTCTTTGAAAGTGCGTGGGTGGGACAATTTTTCTATTCAGTTATCATCAAATTTTGAGTCAAATCGTTTTTATTTATGTTTGTCTCTCAAGCTAGCAGCTTGTGCCCTGTTTTTTCTCAAAATAAGTGTTAAACAAGTTTTTTTACAATTGCTTAAATAGAAAGTATAACATTGTTGTTAATTACTTTCCATGACTTTTTTTTTTGGTCCAAATCTCTTGAAAAAACATTGTCTCTTTCTATGGTTGTATTTTGCTTTGGCTTAAAGTGACCTCAATCTATTAGGGAGTGCTCCAGCCACTGCCTAAAATATATAGTGTACGTAGGCAGTACTAGGCATGGTCTAGCCAACATGTCTAATGGTGGGTTCCTCATTAAAAATGGAGGAAAGTAATTGCATCACAATTGACACGTGTCCATCATCATATGGCTAACACTAACAATCACTACAATACAACATCAATGATCAAGCTTCCGTTGGGGTTTCATGATGGGGTCTGCCATATACTGCTGTTGCTAGCAATTAAGGAAGGAAAGGTCTCTCCTTTTCACAAACTCTCTCTCTTTACCTTCTTCTTGGCGAAGCTTTTTCTGGGGTTGATTTATTTTATCTGATTTTATTCTTGTTTTTATTTTATTTTTATTATTTGGTTGGCATGTTTATAGTTGTGAATCTTTGGTATGCTAGCATTTGTAGCTTAAGATGGTGGGACATGGGAGTGGATTTTTCGTATTGTTGGGGGTTGAATTTTGAAATAATGGGGTTTCCTGGGTTGGGTAAGAGTTTGTATCTGATATTAGTTTCTGGGTTCTTTTTGTTTTGGGTAATAAATTTCATTGCTTTCCTTTTTGCTCTCGAGTTTAATTTCTGGGTGTTGAATATATGCAATGGTTTCTAATTTGAGGAAGTGCTGCTTTTTTTGTTGTTGTTGTTGTTAATGTAGACAGCTTCTGTAGAGGAGCTTATTTCAAAAAAGTTAATTGGAATATTTTTTTTTTTCATGTCCCAATTGGAATATGATACTATTTTTTCTTATTAATTCATATACTTTTTTTTGGCTCTATGATGTTAATAATAAAAAGTTAATTCAGTTTTCTGTTCTTAAGCAGTATATCTGCTTGGCTCTGTTTCATTCAGGGCTATGCCTTGATTGCTCTATTTGGTTACTAGCTACTTGATGAATTCATATTTAACTTTCCTATTTCTGATTTTTATTTTGTTTAGTTTGCATGCTTAATTTTATACATTGGCCGATCCTTTTGTTTGAATAATATCTCAATCTTTATGTTAACCAGTTAGAAATGCAGAATTTGAGTCCATATGAAATTAGTTTTTCCGATGAAATATGTTGAACTCTTTCCTTACTTATGTACTTTTACATGAATTGTGAGTTTTCAGGGAATGTGGAGTGCTTGGAAGTCACATGAAATTTTATTTAATCTATCTTATGAAAAAAAATCAAATTGGTGTTATAGTTTAACATATCATCATGTTAAAGCAAAAAGAAACATAAATATATATTCTAGAAAGAAACTTGCATTGAAGTTTATTTAATAAAAATCATCCATTTCCAATTTCTACTTTCTCTATAACACTCAAACAAATCCCATTCCTTTCGTTTCAAATATCCAAACAAAGAAAGATAATATATATATATATATATATATATTTAAATTTCTTTCCATTCTTTTATAAACTTCCAAACATACATGTGGATGATCATTATTCATTATTAGAACTATAATAAGCTTGAGATTACTCCAATTTGATTTGGAGAAAATCTGTGTTTGTCCTTAAATCGTTGTGCTTTGCCTTTGTCTGGTTTAGTATTGTCACAACCATTTTGTTACTATGTATTGGTGTGGTCCAACAACTAGGTTGATGTGGTGCATGTTTACATGACCTTATAAGAGCAAGTCTGAACTGCACCTAGTAGTATTTATGGGGTAGCGTGGTTCTAAAAGTAGCTTGCTTTTGTATGTTTGTATATTTCATTGCATGCAAATTTGCGAGATGGTATGACTTAGAAGCTAATTGTAATTATTAAGATACGATTTGTAATATGTGGTTAAATTAACTCATATTTATGAATTCAGTATGGCTTGATCTTTCAAATTCTTCTTGCATTCTTTCATGATCAGATGGGAGCTCCAATATCCTTAGCGGCTGTAGTGCTGGTTTTTTCTTACCCTCTTAACTTTTTTGGGCATGGTTGCCAATTGGTCAAGTTATTCCCTACCATACAGTGAAAATAAAGTCATGCTCTATTTGGAATGTTTGTATCTGATCTTATGTTAGGCCCTTTGTTTTATTTGTCCTGCAAATATGATGTCATTGGGTAAATATCTCAGTTTCTATTTATGGTGTTGATCATGTAACTTTCTAGTCTATATGCAGTTTACATGTGATAAAAGCTTTACTTACTCTGTAGAAATTGTGTTATTGTTTCAAATATTTAGTTTTCTGCAGTTTCTCATTCTCTAATGTGTTGGCCTGATTGTCTTTCTTTCATGCAGAGGATCACATTCAATTGAGTCCTTATCTGTCCTATGTCAGTGGGGCATTGGCGGGGTGTGCAGCTACTGTTGGATCATATCCATTTGATCTTCTACGAACCATATTAGCTTCACAGGGTGAACCGAAGGTATAGAATTTAATTGCATGCATGAAGTGATCTCATTTTGTGTTCAAACTGAATTTCTTTCGGCTTATAATATGAATGTTTTGAGGCCATTCTGTGATCTTTGAAGCCATGCAATGCATAAAACATTATTGCATTGTATTATTTTTAACACTTGCACGTGCAAAGTGATGTGTTACTAGCAAACTTTTAAATCAATCTTGGGCATTTTTCATGGATTTTTTAAATACACACACACATTCCAAAAAAAAGAGGAAAAAAGAGGGAAGAAGAGATTTGAGCTAGTGACCTCCACATCATGAGGTGTGGTCCTAGCCAATTGTACTAGCCCTTGGGGTTGTGCATTCTTCATGGCTTTACCATTAATAAAAAATGAGAACGAGGGTCATACACATTTATTTCATTAAATTTTTTTTAAGGACAATACTTTACTAAGAAACATTATTATAGATAAAAGATGTTGTGGTTTGGGGCTAAGATATGCTTTTAGTGCTTTCAATACTTTATATTTGACATACGTATATTAATTAAAGACTTGGGGGAATTTGTGTTGAGCATAGACTTTTCCATAACTAGAAATCCTAAGGTTTTAGTTTCCCATCAAAGGGGGAACTATTAGGGAAGTATTTGGCCTCCACGGTTTTAGACAGAACAGAATTGGGTTGGCTGGATAGTCTCCAACCTGTTTGGCTAACATAACTTTTTTCAACGAGGATGCTTTCCTTATGCCTAGTCCTCCACCCCTTTTGGCTGACACAAAGCTTCCTAACCCATTAGGTGAAGTTTCCTTTTGTCATTTTAATGCCCCCACCAAAAATTACAGAGGGTTCTATCCAAAGCTCTTCAAACAAACTCAGGGACCTTAAAACATGAAAAGATGTACAGGGGTAGGGAATTTAGGACAGATTTTATTAAGGTTAATCTACTCGCTTGAGTAAGGTGCTTAGCTTTCCATCCTTGAAGCTTCAAGTTCACTTTATCTAAGAGAGTTTGAAATTGGAAAGCTTTATTCCTGCTGTTTTCATATAAGCTTGTTTTCTTCCACCATAGAATACACCTGTCAAGTGTGCCAAGAGTGCATACACAGTAAACAGTGACACAAAACAACCCGTAAACAATCTTGCAAACAAACAAGCAACTTTATTCAGTGTTCTTAAAGGAAAGGCAAAAGAACAAAAATAAACTTTATTCAAAAGTGGCATAGTTTTATTCTTATGAAAATGAGAAAATGAAAAGAGGTTCTACTGCTTTCGGTAATTTTTAAGTAAAATTTTTTTGGAGTAATAACTCAGTGCTAGAGAACTGTTTTATTTTTGAATTTATTTTCAATTTTTGTTTTTTGTTTTTTGTGTTTTATTTTTTTTTGAGATGCAAATCTTAAAGCCCAACTTCAGCCCAAGTTATTTAAGCCTCCTGAGTCCTGAGGGTCTCGAGCACTAACCAAAACACGTGTATGGTAAGACCATTTTTGTAAACAGCATATTCTATTTGACATTTTTTTAGCCTTTTGAATCTAAATAGTTTCTCTCAGGCCTGAATAGTGTCTTCAAGAGAGTTATGTTACACGTACCATTGTTACTTGAAAATCATAGGAGAAATATATGGATTAGGCAGTAAAGCTTTTATTTATTTATATAGCCTTAGGATTATCAATTTGTGCACATGCCTTTTTTCCTCATTTTGTGGCATCTTACTTGATGATTATCTGACGCTGACATTGTGATATCATATCAGAGGAAAACAGAGAGAGAAAGCTCAAGAATTTCAACTGTGGTCTTCTGGGTTTGTGTATTGATTCGGGTGCCGAAAACTGATTTTTTTGGACTGTTTGGAATTGTTTGGCTGGAACCAGTTTTCATTTTCTTCCGGGAAATCAATTTGTTAACTGTAAGTCATTGATTTCACTTCTCCTCTTTGCTTCTCTATTTATTTATTTTCGTAACTGCTTCTAACTTAGTTACGTAGCACTTCTTTGGAACTTGAACTGGGTCCCCCATATATTTGTAGTGTTTGTGATTTCTTGAGTATTTATTATGTAGCTCACTAGGATTCCTTAGAACTTTATGAAGGTAGGGCAGAAGTATTACTGCCAGCAGTAATATGTGTTTGTGTTTATATCAATTAAAACTGTCTTATGAGTCTTGGAAGCTTCAATGATGAGATAGTTCATTAATTTAAATTCGTGAAAATGGTGCTTCCAGGTTTTGCTTATTGAGATTTTTTTTTTTTTTTTAGGAAGTATGTTGCTTGATATTACCCTTTTTCTATATATGCAGTTCCTTTCAAGGTGCTTTGTATGTTTCTGTCCAGAAATTATGGGGCTCATAATGCCTTTGCAACTGTTCAGCTAAATATCTATTTGCTGTTTCGTAAACATTCTTAAATATGTAGTAGATGTTTGCTAAAACTTCCTTATCCAAATTTTCATTAGACATCGTATCAAAAGAACCTCATTTTTTGGGAAGATGGGTTTGTCTCAAGTTATTTCATTTGAACTCATCTTTAGGAAAGACAAATTTCAAGGAATTAAATTTTATTTTATCTCGTTTTTAGGAAATTAAAATTCTAAACTTGTTTTGAGGAAAGACAAGTTTAGGACTAATGAACTTGTCTTTACAATAGACGATTTCAACTTGGAGAGCACAAAAGAACATTATATGCATCAGGTTTTTTTTTTTTTTTTTTAATTAATTAATTTATATATTATTAATCAGACTTTGTTGATAAAGAAAACGAGAACTCTATGTTCACAATGGTCAACGCACAGTATCATAAACAATTACAATCAAATAAAAAAGAGAAACTAATAGAATGCTGGAAATAAAAAAATGGTAGTAAAGTGAATAAATTCCAGATTTTAAGAAAACAAACGTGTAACAGCCTGGTAGACAAGCATATCTGCAAGCAATTACAATCTCATTTTCCTTTTCTTTTCCTTTTAATGCAGGCTGTTCAATTTCTCCTGCGCTCTCATGAATGACTGAATTCTCATAACTCTGATAGTAAGGCTGAAGAGACAAATTTGCAACAAGTGGACCCTGATAGAGTGAGTTGTAGTTTCTCAATGACAGATTACACTTGGAAGATTCCAAAAGTACAAAAGTAAAAGGAAAAGGGAGGATTTTTAGCAACTTGAAGCTGAAAGAAATTTGTTTATGATTTGGGTGTAGCCTTTTAAAATATGTAGCAGCATAATTGATTTGCCTTTCAGGGAGTGTTCTAGAGAACTTACAATACTAAGGTTTTAGCCCTTTAGATTCACTAAAGCATTACATTTGTTCAACCAATGAAAATGACTTTGGTTTTATGTGGATAATGAGTTTAGAAAGCATGCCTTTCACAAAAATGTTGTCATCATCAATTTTTTACATTAGTTTTCTTTGTTTAATGCAGCCAAGAATCATGTTATTATGTGATCATGTTTTTAGCTTATAATACTTACTAATTAGCAAGTAAAAGACAAAGGAGCAAGACCAAGCTTTCTGGGCAGGGGAAAAAAAAATATTTAAAACGCGGCCATTGGTCTTGCCCATAGTTAGGCCACGGCTAAAAAAAACGCGGCTATAGGCCAAATTGTACTATAGTCACGTTTTCAGGAACTATAGCCGCGTTAATTCTACACATTTAAACCTAAATCTTTAGAACCTAACATAAATGACTGCTGTCTGCTGCTGTAATTGATATTGGGCTTCTTCTGAAATATAGAAAAAAGAAGATTCATTAATATAAACAATTGCCAACTAAAGAAAAATATCAACAAACATGTTATCAAAGCACATGAAAATTTCAGTCACACTTAACACCATATTATTTCACATTTGTAAGTTACTATAAATTGTGGTCTCCAAATTGTACAATTATTTTCAAGTATTTGTGCAGCTTGCTTCATCTGAGTTGGAGTCAATTACTCTAAAATCCAACATTAACATAATAGTCCAAAAACATGGCTTATTTTCATCTTATATAATTAAACATTAGATCGATATGCCTCGCATTAGTTTTAAGGGAAAACGCAGATGAATGGGGTAAATGGAGAACCAGTAGCAAGATCGCAATTAAGGAGATACTTACAAAGCGAAAGATAACCACAACTGTTAAGAGCAAATGCCTTTAAGGAGAACATGAGGACCACTTCTGGTATTTTTCTGCACGTCAAAGTAGAATTTATCAAATATAGCATATAATATAGACATTATGACTAAAGTGATATACACAAAAGGAATAGAAGAATTAAAAATAAATCAATATCCTTAAAATTTATAATAAAATATTTAAATGCAAGCATTTTCTTGGCATTCTGTTCGAATTCTAATCATTTATGCAGTATTGCAATTTTCATCTTAATAACATGCCTAAAAAAGAGAAAAAAGAGACAATATATTAATAGCTTATATGGTTATATTCCTACTGCCATTCACCATTTTACAGGATGTCTTGCAAATGGGTCACACATACGGGGAAGCTTCATTTAGCAACAAGTGATAATAAAACATATTGCAAAGATGAAAAGCAGATCAAATGGGATAGGACTAGTGGAGTTCATTATTTATATGGCCTCCATGAAAAAAATGTGTGACAGTATTTCTGGAACAATTTTATGATTTAATTTCAGAAAACTCATATTAGTCTTCTAAATATGTGGGTTGTTTCGGAGAGGAGAGTTGAAGAGTTTCATTTGAAAACATAGAAACAACATGTACCATGGTAGGTCTATCTGTTGCTTGGTCTTGTACGCATAAGAGACCAACATGAATGCATCTCAATATTTTAGATGGAGGGCATGACTCATCCAATATTGTTGGGTCTATTAGCTCGATACACTTGCCTTTGTTCCATAGCTGCCACGCTTGATACAAGTTGATATGTTAATTGTTATGTTTAAATTTCATGTACAAATTACAAAGAGTTAATTGAGAAACTTACATATCCTATAAGATCAAATGGATGATCAAAGTAATGGCGACTATTATTTTTCTTGTCACTCATGATTTCTAATAATAGGACTCCATAGCTGAATACATTAGTTTTTATTGAAACAACGCCATTCGAAAAATACTTTGGAGACATATAACCACTAAAGAAATAGTTGATCAATGAACTTTGGTGTATAAACAACCACATATATGCACATGCACGTACACACACTCACACACAAATATAATTAAATACTGCTTACTTGAAACTCAATGAATACTTACTATGATCCCATAATTATATTTGTGTTTTCTTCTAATTCTTTCAACCCAAATATTCTAGCCATCCCAAAGTCAGATATTTTTGGATTCATATCCTCATCAAGCAAAATGTTGCTTGCTTTTAAGTTTCGGTGAATTACTTTGAGTCTTGAATATTTGTGAAGATAGACAAGTCCTTGAGCAATGCCTTCAATAATATTGACGTGTTTTTCCCAATTTAATAAATACTTTTTAGTAGAATCTGGCTCAAAAGAGAAAATTGTAGTAAGAAAACAATAAAGATTAATTGATGAATTCATATAAAAGTAAAAATAAATACATAAGCAAATTTTTCTTAATAGTGAGCATATGACATGACTTACCAAAAAGGAAGAAGTCTAAACTTTTGTTTGGCATGTACTCATAGATTAGTATTTTTTTTCTTCTTCTTGAATGCAAAACCCTAAAAGCCTGACAAGATTAGTGTGTTGAAGTTTGTCAATGAGAATAGCTTCATTCTTGAATTCTATCAATCCTTGTCCAGAACTTCTCAAAAGTCTCTTTATTGCTATTTCTTGACCATAAGGTAATTTACCCTGAATAATATCGTGTTAGTAATATTTTACTCAAATTATCTTGATTTAGACTCCACTTGCATGATTTAATTTTCAATCAAGATTCCTTTGGCTCAACTCAAGTACTAATTTATTGATTGAACGGATTGGATGAGAGAGAGAGAGAACTAACTTTATAAACAGGTCCAAAAGTACCCTCTCCTAATTTATTTTCGATTGAGAAATTACTTGTAGCAGCAGAAATGCTTTCAAATCTGAAAATTTGCAGCTCCTGGCCAACTTGACCATCATTATTCTGTTTCTTCACTTTGTCATGTACTGTGGAAGGTATTACATTACCACCACCAAGTTCTTGCATGAGCATCTTCTGTTTCTTATTTCTATCCGCTAATCAAAACATATACAAAATATAACTGGAAAATTTATTTCTGTTTGATCATTAATACTATATCAAAAAAATATATGACGAAGCATCACTTACCTTCTGCTTTGTGTTTTATCCATTTTGCAAAGCATAAGAAGCACCCCAAGGTGATAAGGATTACCACTACTGCCACGAATATGGTGATCCACTTGTTTGATTGCCGCCTATTTCCCCACGTGTTTTTTACTCCCTCCGACCCATTTGGTTGATTCCCTGTCATATGGTGCGAAATCTTTTCCACGTTGAAATGATCCAGAAAATAGTGGAATTAGTATTAGCCTTCGTAAAAAAATTTAATGTTCCTATAATTTGTAATGAACCATACGGAGAAATTATGTAAGTTGCAATTATTATGATAAGCATAGTGCAAGTACACCTGTATGGGTTCATAAAAAAATTAAATAAAAGAAATCTAATTACATAATAAGGAATCATATGCATTAATGTGATAAGTCAAGCATAGAGTAAATAGACTTACTTGGTTCCCGAAAGAAGTATATTGTCCGTGTAACATTAGAATGTGGACCAAAAATTACCGGTGTGCTCCAAATTTCACACCCTGTTTGGGTTATCTTCATTTGTAGATGCGAAGGCAACACAAGAACAATTGTTCCAGCACTTGAACTTACAATCCAGAAGGGTCAGGCTGTCACCTTCATTAAACTTGAATCCATCTATGGCATCCCATGAACCGTAATCTCGAGAAAATTCACCATAACTATCCCTGCACTCTGGAAGCTTCACTCCACAATTAGCTAGAGTGATGTTATCGTCATTATATAGGTCTCCCAAGTAATTAAACGTAAGCTTTCTCGATTTTGTGACATCTGTTTTTTCCCCATCGTAGTAGAAGTATACTTCATTCTCATTCGATACATAGCTAAAATTGCAGTAATATATTCGGCTGATGTCCTGGCTGCTATCCCAGCAGATGATGTCGTGCCATAAGATGACCAATCCATTTGAAAGTTTAGTGTCCATGCCAAAGGTCAAGGAACTCGCCGCAGGTACTTCGCTGTTTATCCAAGATCTCAAAGACCAAGTATGTCCAGTTTTCCGGCTAACCCCAAGTTTCATTCCTGGTCTAGAGATGACCACTCTCTTACTAACCCGGATCTTTAAAACAACTCTACTTAAATAATAATAAAATAAATAAATAAAGGTCACCACGTTTCACTTTATTTCTTTTTTTTTTTTTCTATTTTTACTTTATCAACAAGACTTACCTTTTTCTTTTTTTCTTTTTTTCTTTTTTTCGTTTCTCATATCTCCTTTTCTTTATTTTGAATTTGAAGAAAAATAAAATACACCTACTATAAAACCATTACTATAACTTCTCATTTATATTTCTTAAAATTAGGCACTACCACTTTCTTTTTCTTTTTTTTTTCTGAACTAGGAGTCAGTTCCCAATTATCCCAGTCACAACTTCTAAGAGATGACTATTTGAAATAGTAGCATTTGTTCAAATATTCACAAATAAAAATAAAAAACCAACCCACATAATCATGAATGCATGATTCCATCAAGAAAAACAAAAAATCATGAATCCATTATCAGTTGCTAGTAGCCACACTTCAGTTTTTTCTCACTTCTCCCACTTCATTGCACCAAAAAATAAGATTATTTAAATCCCAATATCCACTAGAAAAATATCGATATTTTAGTAGTTGGTGAAACCATTTTGTTGTTGGTGGAGGGACCTAAAACTTTACCATTCATAGCTTTTCCTATCAATCTATTCTCCTACAAGTTTTTTAAGAATAAGAATGTTTATAAATTGTATTTTGTTATTCATTAAATTAATTTTTCTTTCCATTAATGAAGAATTATGACACTAAACCCAAAATAAAAAAGAGAGTCATAATGAGGCTAGTATCGTATATGTGGTTTCCAGTTAACTCAACTTAAAAAGTCTCTTATCATCGAATAAGAAATCTAGGGTTTTATTTCTGCCTACACCAAAAACCAATTGGTGTCTTGGTCAAATAATAAAGGGCAATAATTAAGAGCGAACATCATAGGTTGAAACTCTCTCTCTAAAAAAAAAAGAATAAACTCTCCCACTCCGTTTGTTTTAATGGAAAATCTTGTGCGAAGATAGTTTTTCACTTTTTTTCAGTGTTTGGTAGTATTAAAAAATGAATTAAAGAAAAACTATATTGGGTCAACATAAAATGTATGGCTTATTTTTTAGAGATTTTTTTTTTAACTAAATTTTTTTGAAAAACAATTCTATTTCACTGTAAGTTAAATAAGAGAATTAAGAGATCATTTTCTAACTCATTTAAGATATACTAATCCCATCAAAAAAAAAAAAGAAAAAAAAGATTGATACTAAACATAGAAAAATGAAATTATTTTATAAGCAACATTTTTGAAAAATAACTCATTTTTCTAGAAAATGTTAACATTAAAAAAAAAAAAAAGCGTAAATGTCAAATCCACAATAAATTGGCTTGGTCAGCCGTATGGATGGAGGGAGAGGGACCTTGACCAATTCATCTTGCTGAATATTTTGTGGAAATTTTGATTCAAAGGGTTTCAAAAACAACCAAAAAAAAAGTTCCACATTTATTTGGGTGACTAGGAAGTCTATAATCAAACTGATGTTTTTGAAATATTAGGAAAGAAACAGCCAACATATTTTTCAAAGAGCAAGACTTAGGTATAATACTTAGGTGTTGTTCCTTAGGTTCCTCTTTTAAAATTCTACCATGTGGATTTTTCTCATGGGATGAAAGTGTATTTTTTTTAGTTAAGTAGCCATATAGCTGAATCTTAAGAGGGGGACCTAAGAAATTGTACCCAAGATATTGTACCTAATTTCTTTCCTTTTTTCAAAAGTGAAAAAAAAATATAGTTATTAAATAGGAATGAGTTTTTAAGTGATGAAGTATAGTTATCAAACTAATGTGTATGTTTTTTTTTTTTTTTTAAGTGATGACGCATTTAACATGTACAATAAAGTTATTAAATAGATATAAGAGAGACAAAGAAAAATAAGGAAGGGAATGTGAAAGGAAGAAAAAAAGGGTCCAACTAGCTGTCATTTATGGAGTTTTTGGTCAAATTATGTAGGTCCATGATTTTCAAAATATTTACAACAATACCACTCAACCTTGTTACTCAAAAACTAAAATCTGATCCTAATTTGTTCTCAAAATAAAGTATTTAAATACTCTAAATTGAAAATTGTGACTCAGACACTCCAACATTGAATAATAGTGAAAAGAGTGAGTGATTATTTGGGTGACGTGGTGTTTTTTTTTTTTTTGAGAAAATAGTAATACTCATTAGAACATACAAACACAAAAGTAGTATATAGAGTTTTTTAAACAGACTCATAATATATTACATAACCAGAATACCACTACAAAAGGGTTTAACCTTTATAATAGTAGCTTGGGGTTATAAGGACTGAAAGTCTAACACACACAACCAATGTGGGATAAACATCCCTATTTTGTATTTTTTTTTAAGGAAACATTAATACTTATTAGAACACACAAACATGAAAGTAGTATATAGAGTTTTTTAAACAGGCTTACAATATATTACATAACTAGAATACCACTACAAAAGGGCCTAACCTCTGTAGTAGTAGCCTGGAGTTATAGAAATGGTGTTTTTATATGTTGAATTATATGTATAATGAGTAATATATAGTATTTATAAAGAGTTTTTTTTTTTTTTTTTTTATTTTTTTATTTTTTTTTTTTTTTATACTTTGGAGTTCAACAAAATAATAAAATTAAGAAATTAAGTATTACATAGGCTAGGGACTTGACATTGATTTTAATTTTGTCGTTGTGGTTTATGGGGAATATATTATAAGCCTAAGAACAGCGACTTATCAGCAACAGTCGATAGAAGGTTGCTAGCCCATGGAAGCTTCATACATCACTCACTGTCTTTGGGGTTGGCCATTCTCTGACTTCACGGACCTTGGCCATTCTCTGTCTTCATCCCCAACTTGGTAACCAAACTCTTCGATACGATGTTCTCTACACTACTACTATCAATGATCAAGTCAAAGACCCTCTTATTGATGGTGCAACATGCTTGGAAGATCTCATTCCACTGATCACTATGATCCACCTTTGGTGTGAGCAACAACCTCTAAATCACTAAAGACCTCCCTAATGGCACATCTTCCTCATCTTTCTGAACCTTATTAGGATTATAGGCATATGGTTCAACATCATTATACACCTTTTCACCCTCCTATTCACTGTCTGCCTCTCCTCCTTCTGCCATCACCAGATTCACTGCGGCTTGCTTAGGGCAATACTAGATCGATGTCCTAGTTCTTCGCACCTGTAGCACTTAGTCCTACTTGGCCTAGCATAGGGGTTAGCATTCGCTATTGGCTGGGCTGCAGAATCTACTACTGCCATTATGGACTAGTTGACACCACTATTCTCCCTAACCACGGGTTGCGATTGTGGTGTAAACATGGGTTGTTTACCTTTGTTGGCAATGGAGCTGGATGACTCCGAATTGCGGTTGGAAAACTTTGAACCTGCCTTGAGATGCTGATATTCTATTTTCTTGAATAGGGTTACAGCCTCATTTAAAGTATATAGGGTTTGTAAGGATACCTAATCTTGAATGGAAACTTACAGCATGTGTACAAATCTGGATATCTATTGATCTTCAGTTTCCTCTAAATCATTGCGATTTGCTAACCTGTAAAATTCTTCCATGTACTCATTAACTGTCCGAGTACCCTGCTTGCAATCCTGGTACTGTCTGAACAATTCCTGCTGGTAATTTGGTGGTAAGAATTGTTCTGCCATTAATCTCTTCATCCTCCTCCATGATCATATCGAAAACTTTTGTTCACATGTACAATTTAATTGAACACGATCCCACTAGGCAGATGCTCCTCCCTTCAATTTGTAAGCCACCAAACACACCTATTTGTCTTCTGCAGTACCCATATAATCGAACAATTTCTCCACCTCACTAACCCAATCTAGATACTCTTCAATGGAGACATTACCATTAAAGGATGATAACTCTACTTTCACCCGATAGTCCCTCTGCTCCTGATAATCTCGGCCATTATACCTCACAGGACAACGATGATTCCCAAGGACTCTCTCGACATACTTCTCGTCCTTAATATTCTCTTCATTGTAGTCTTGCTACCTATTCCGATTTGGACTGTGATGGGGAGGGTCATACGATCGGTTATCACGTCGCTCTTTGTCATCACGATTAGGATTTTGATTAAGTAGGGTGGCAAGTACTTCTTGAATCTGGGCTAGAGTCTATTGGGTTGAATCATGAAACTGTTGATTTTCAACATGAAAATTAAGGAACTCAGCCCTAGTGAGGACTGGGTTGTTGACATCGTTATCACCGTCATTGTTGTAGTGGTCACCATTTCGCCGATTAGCCATCAGACTGGGGTAAGTCAAGGCTTTAATACCAATTGATGTCGCCAAAGCCTAGAGAAAGCACACACACGATGCTCTCTTGATGGAGCAGAAACTAAACTATTAGCTTCTGGTAGTAAACCTCGAATCCACGAGGAGTTTCCCTGAATCCACAAAAAGAACAAAACTGAAATCCACCAGAGAAAGAATTTGACAAAAGTCTGTGTTTATTGATAATAATCTAATTTTTCTCTGACATCTACAAAATATATAAATACTGAGAGGAAAAAAAAAGTCTAAAACCCTAATTCGTACTAATTACATGATTAGGTGACAAAATACCGAAATTTAACAAAAATGGAAAATTTTATTTAAATGTAGAATCATAAATTATTGACATTCATGGTCATCCCAAAACAAGCAGGACCTTATTCTGACTTTTGAGTAAAAAGTTATTAAGGAAACAAATATTACTATAAACGGCAAAATCACAATTTTTGGGGCCTAAATGAAGGAATTTGCCGTTTTCAGGGTGTACCTCATGGCAAAGCCATGGTTATTGCTCAAAAGGCTATTTCGCTTTAGCTTGCCAAATTTCATGTGATTCCAACTCCAAGGCCCATGATTTTTACTAGTGCCTTTTTGCCTTGCGCATTGATTTCAGGCGCTCGTAAGAGTCCAGGAAAGCCATGGCGGTCTGTTCTACATCACTAAGGGATACATTTTTTCCTTTAAAATTGATATATGTATATGAAAATGAGATGAAGCATAAGGATAGAATAAATGTCATGTCCACTGGGAGGGGGGACCAATTCATCTTGCTTAATATTTTGTGGAGGAGCTTTGTTGAAGTTTTTATTTGGGTGACTGGAAGTCTATAATGAAGCAGAAACTTTTGGAATATGAAGTCAATACAGCGTTACATTAGAGAATACGATTATGTGGTATGCAGTTTTGTTTTATTCAAAATCCATGATTGCGTGGTATAAAGATCTTTGAATTAAAAGAGATTATTCATTTATTTATTTTTGGTTTATTGATTTCGCAAATTATCAAGAATAGCAAATTAAAAAAACAAATATTAAGGAAACAAATATTTCTATAAACGGCAAAATCACAATTTTCGAGGTCTTAATGAAGGAATTCGCCGTTTTTAGGGGGTGCCCCTTGGCAAAGCCATGATTATTGCTTAGAAGGCCGTTTCGCTTTAGCTTGCCAAATTTCATGCAATTCCAACTCCGAGACCCATGGTTTTTACTAGTGCCTTTTTGCCTCGTGCGTTAATTTCAGACGCACATGAAAGTCCAGGAAGGCCATGTCGGTTTGTTCTATATCACTAAGGAATACATTTTTTCCTTTAAAATTAATATTTTTATATGAAAATGAGATGAAGCATAAGGATAGAATAAATGTCACGTCCACTTGGAGGGGGGACCGATTCATCTTGCTAAATATTTTGTGGAAGAGCTTTGCTGAAGTTTCCACATTTATTTGGGTGACTGGAACTCTATAATGAAGCAGACGCTTTTGAAATATGAAGTCAATACAACATCCCATCAAAAAAATACTATTATGTGTGCTGTTTTTTTTTTTAATTCAAAATTCATGTTTGTGTTGTATAACGATCTTTGAATTAAAAGATATTATTTATTTATTTATTTATTTTTTGGTTACTGCTTTTGCAAATTATAAGAATAGCAAATTATAGATAAATAAATAAATAAATAAATAAAACTGAGGATAAGTTTCGTGCTTTTCTTGTCTTAAGAAAGTCTCTTTTGGTTAAGCTGCTATAGAGGAAGGGATTAATTCAACGATTCATGTTTTAAGTGCAAATATGAAATATGGAAGAACAAGCTCGTCTGCATGTGGCATAGGGATGGGAGGTTTTGTTTGAGCCAAGTAAAAGTATTTTTCGTGCCCATGTAACAAAGCGTGTGGACCCATTGCAGAAGATGTTAAGGAAGTTGATCCAAATTTCTTCGGGTGATTGACTGACTGGAATGAGATAGACGCTTTTGAAATAATAGGAAATGACAAGGGAAAAAAGTGGATCATTGGAGTTCTAATGCTCCATAGTCAATCAAATGATTAATGCAGCCTTCTATCAAAGAATGATCAGGTCTTCAGCCCCCAAAGCACGTAACTAAGTTTTTTCACCATGAAATTATAACCCGCACAATATGCAAATATACATTATTATTAACGTATATGGTTATTATTATTATTACTATTTATTTAACATAATAAGAACTTAACTCAGAAAAACTTTAATTTTAGTCGAATCGAGATCAATAATAGATCAACCGCCACATATATGGTTTTATTTTATTTTAACTATATGAAATCATCCTCTCCTTTTTTTTTTCCCTCCCAAATTAACCTATCACTTTTTCCCCTTACATAATGAAATGCACAACGGAATATTGCATAATTAACCTCTTACAATAGATAATAGATACTTTAGCAATCAATTTATCCCTTTGTGAATGGTTCATAGTTGGTATCAATATTTAATGATATTAGCTCTTGATAAAATTAATTAGTGAAATTAGTGTAGTAAACGATATAACCTTATTGTTGATACCCGATTTTGGTCGGGGGAGATCAAGCACACGTGACGACAACAAGTGTTTGTGTGCCTGACACAGAAATCTCTAATTACATATAGCCCCTAATAAAAATCCTAATACATTTGAAATATATAGGGAAAAAAAAATGCTACCATGCCTATCCCTAGATGAACATACATTTGTAAATGATTAGTGCATTTATTTAGGATCCATCCCTGAAATTGTAACGTCATTGATGGAAAAGCTTTCCTTCTTCATTTTGGCTACCATTGGCTCTTCTACCACTGTCTTAATGAAAAATGCTGGTTGTTTAGGGGTAGGTAGTTGGATGGTTTCATTGAAAAGCATGCAAATAACATCTTGCATGGCGGGTCTATCTGCTGCGTTGTCTTGTACACACAAGAGACCAATATGAATGCATCCCAATGCTTCATTTGAAGAGCATGATTCATTCAATGTTGTGTCAATTAGCTCTATACCTCTACCTTCATTCCACATTTTCCATGCCTAATAGAAGTTCAGTTAGACAAAATGCTTACTATCATGTAAGACCAGATTTCATACAATTTACAAAGTTTTACTGTTTGGATTACTTACATGCCTTGTAAGATTGAGTGGGTGATCTGAATGATAGAGATTGTTATTCTTCTTGCCAGTCAAAATTTCCAATAGTAGGACTCCATAACTGAATACATCAACTTTTGTTGAGATAATACCATTCATAGCATATTCCGGAGCCATATAGCCGCTAAAATGAGAAATGATAAAAGAGCTTAGTGTTTCTAAAAAGACATTTAAACTCACCCATAATTAAACTAAATTATGTCAGGTTGAAATGTATTCTTACAATGTTCCAATAGGTCTGATTGTCCTTTGTTCTGATTCCTTTAAACCAAATTTCCAATTTTTCTAGCTAGGCCAAAATCAGATATTTTTGGATTCAACTCATCATCAAGTAAAATGTTGCTTGCTCTTTAGTCCCAGTGAATTACTTTAAGCCTTGAATATTTCTGAAGATAAACAAGCCCTTGAGTAATGCCTTCAATGATGTTGATGCGTTTATTCCAATTTAAATACCTTATTTTTGTAGAGTCTGTTTCAAAGAGTAATAAGTAAATAAGCAATTGATAAGCGATGACCTTATAAAAATGATAATAGCAATAATTACATATGCAATTATGCTAAACCTTGAGCATACCAAAAAGGAAGAAGTCTAAACTTTTGTTGGCCATGTATTCATAAATTAATATTTTTTCTTCTTCTTGAATACAAAACCCTAAAAGTGTCCCGAGATTAGTGTGCTAGAATCTGGCGATGAGTATAACTTCATTTTTGAGTTCAGTCAGACCTTGTCGAGAATTTCTAGAAAGTCTTTTTATGGCAATTTCTTGCTCATTGACCAATTTTCCCTGAAAATATTTCCCAATAGTTATATATTAATGTGGTCTCAATTTACCTGTCAAAATTTTACCAAGCCCTTGGCTTGAGCTCAAGGGCTAGATCTTATTTCAAATTGTTCCAAAGTGTTAGGTTTTAAGACTTTAGGAACTAATTAGAACTTCAATGTGTATTGTGTTGGCAAACCATGATCAAAACATAGAGTCTAGGTTTAGGCTTGCTCAAAGTGTGATTTAATGTTAAATTGGAATCGAATGATTGCAGGATTTATTGGACAAAATATGCAAGGCTCGATCAATTGAAAATTAGACTCGATCGATCGAAACTCGTGTAGATTTAATTTTTTGCAGAAATTCCAATTCAGCCCAAGCCCATATGACGTGTAGAGTTAAGTGTTTTACTGCAAGTATAAAAGGAAAAACCCTAGCTACGTTTTAAAAGTCTTTGGAGAGTTGTGTGTTGAATCTTCTGTGAGATCTAGAGGTGTTTATCTTCATACACACACATAGAGTTGTCAAGATCATGATTTGCGTCAAGAACTCGATGATCTCTTCAGCTGCTGCTTAAAGAACATTCAAGAAGATCTGAAACCTTTGAGAGGTTTCTCAAAGTCACAAGTAGGAGAACTTGTGGTTGCTGCAGATCAAAGAAAGAAGTAGTCCATGGACTCGGAGCTGTATCGTGGTGTTCTTTATATTTCAACATTTTTTGCATGATATGATATTATTGTATTAATCTAGATCTAAATAATTTATCTAAGTAATTACTTGGCTAAATAACTATGTTAAACAACTTGTGTTAAAGGGTCTAAAAACGTACAAGTGGTATTAGAGCAGGTTAGCTCTTGTGTTTAGATCTTTTGATCTAAGAGTTGATCATTGACCCCTGTTGTCATGGAACACGATCACTCTCTTGTGATCCTTCCTCACTTTGATGGGAACAACTATGCCTACTGGAAAGTAGGAATGAAAGCCTTCCTAAAATCTATTAATGAGAGAGTGTGGAACTCCGTTGAATACAAATGGGAGAAACTGACTACTCCTATTAGTGAGTGGTCAACATCTCAAAAAGAGGCAGCTGCTTTTAATAGCAAAGCCATGAATGCTATTTTTAATGCTATTTCTATGAAGGAATTCAAGAGAATCTCAAATGTTGAGATTGCTCATATTGCATGGAATATTCTCCAAACTGTGCATGAAGGCACAAAGGCAGTTAAAATTAATAAGCTACAGCAGTTAACTACTAGATTTGAAAGCATTAAGATGTCTGATGATGAGTGTTTTGATGAATTCTATGGTAAACTTAATGATACTGTTAACTTTGCTTATAATTTGGGTGAAATTTATGATCAACCTAAGATTGTTAGATCCTTAACTGAGGACTTTAGACCCAAAGTGACTGTCATTACTGAAAGCAAGGATGTGGACTCCATCCCTGTTGATGAGCTTGTAGGAACTCTCCAATCTTAAGAGCTAGACCTGATAGGCCAAAAACGAATTGACCTCTTGTGATAGATTAATTGATTAATTAGCCAAGTTTATTAGTTAATCAAATTAACATGCAAAGCGCATGGTAGCACAAACAAATCACCAATTAAACTAAGTGCAGCAGAAAATAAATTGACATGGTGATTTGTTTACGAATGGGGAAAACCAACACAACAAAACCCCACCGGGTGATTTTAAGGTCACCACTCCCAAAATTCCATTATTAAAGGAATCCCAGTAATCACGGATTAGAGTCAAAACAGATGTGAAATTCTGTTTTTCATAAACCTTGACAGATGCCTATCTGTCGAGTTGCTATCGAGCAGCTGTCGAGCCACGGGGCTGGAACAGCTCTTTAAGCTCGATAGATGCTAGCTATCGAGTTTTAATGAACTTCCACTTTTCAGCTTAAATCTTGGGCAGACTTGAATGGCTTTAACATTTGATCTTGAAACAAAGTTTTTTGAAGTATTAAACACATCCTAGATCTATCCAAATACAAGTAAAGTGCGTTTTGTCAAAGGATTAGCCAATTACATAAAATAATGACATATGTTTTTAACAAGTGAATCACAATTGTCCTAACAATCTCCCCCTTTGGCAATCCGTGACAAAATCATAACAAACAAATGAGATATGAGAGAAGTCATAAATCACTCAACTCATATTCACTTGTTGAATACAATAAAATCTATCCTAACACAAACTCTTGAAAAAATTTGTAAGAAGAGAGTTTATGGTAAGAAGACTTTGACAACCTGTATTTCTGAAATACTTTAAACAAAACTCATCAAGGCATCTTTGTGTGAAACAGAAATAATAGATTACATACAAGTAATAAGAAGCATGTGCATAAAGAGAGAAAAGAAACAACACATGTAAGGGTAGGTGAAAGAAACATACATCAACATATAAAGAAAAATAAGTACAATGTATGTCAATAATGGTCACAAAACCCATGTACAAGAATAAATGTATCTAAAGTAGAGAAAAGAAAAAGATACAAATAATCCTCACTACATCCCTCAGATATCAACACTCCCCCTAACAAAAATTGTCCAAAAATAGTCCTATACTAACTCTCCCCCTAAGAATGACTACTCTCATATCCAAAACTACTTCCCCTTTTTGTCACGAGTGACAAAGGGTAAGAGTGTTAAGTAGACATCTCATCGGAAGAGCTAGTATCTCCATTATCATCATCATCGAAAGCATCATTGTCATCACCATCGTCATCATCCTCAACCTCAGAATCAGAAGCCACTAAAGGAGGTGGAGGAGAAGCCTCAGAAGCGAAGCCACCCATGATCGGCTGCCGCCGTGCAATATGGCCGACACGAATGTTCACCTGATACAGCTCTGTAGAGAGTGTATCAAGGCGAGCAACCATGTGCTGAAGCTGCGCCATGATGTCTTCGAGTGACACATCGCTCGTAGAAGAGGAGAGAGCAGATGTGGATGGAGCAGATTGAGATGGAGCCGAACAGGAGGGAGGAGCTGCTGACCCAGACTGCTTCGACCTAAATTGCGCCTCGTTATGTTTAACGGTAGCGGCATCTATGGCCCATATAAGAAAAATGGTCGGACACTGGAAAGGGAACAGAAAAATGGCATATGATCCTCGTGATAGTGGAAGGAAAGATGAGCTTATCACGGGACGCCGAATCCTTATGGATATCTATGATAGAAAAAATAAAGTGAGAAGGGAAATCTATAGTGAGATGCTCAAGAAGAGACAACAAAAACCGAGCACGAGGCTTTGTGATAGAGTTATAATGAGAGAGAGGGTGGAGAATAAATGTCATGACCATGTTAAAAAATTGAAGGCCTTTTGCAAAGCCCGAATAGTAAGTGAACTGACGCTCACCCCAATCAGAAGGGCGCTCATAGAAAGCAGATTTGAGCTCATCTTTGGACACAGTCCTCAAATGTTCACAACCTAGGTAGTCAGGAAACTCTACCCTAGGGACACGGAGCACATCCGCAACAATCTGCGGTGTGATAGCAATGCGCGTACCTCGAAGGCGAATGAGAAAAAAAGAGGTGCTGAAAAATCAAATCCATGCATGTTGGAGTAAAACTCCTGGATCAGCATGGATGGACATGTAACCAGGACGTCACACAATGACTCCCAACCACGACTGTGAATGACATCAGGTAGGTCAGTGTTGGCGAAGTACACCAAAATGACTCGGCGTTCAGAATGAATGCCTCGTCGAAAAAAGTTCTCCGAGAAGGCCTTACGGGCATCCTCATCACGAAACTGGATATGAGAAGGAGTAGGATCAGAAGACGAAGATGCCCCAGAACGAAGAGGGTTCTGGGACGGAGTAGACTTACGTTTAGGTGCCATAGACACAACTAACGTAAACAGAAAAGAGGGGCAGAGAGAGAGACAATCAGAAAAGTCTCAAGCAGTTCAAATATATCAAAATATATTGAATAGAGAGTATGTTTGCATGGGAATGCATGAGCATGTGACATGCAATAAAAAAAATCATGGGCTCAGCCCAATCCAATCCTACCAGCACACAATCAATTTGCACAAATCTAAATGCATGATAATACTATTATAATGCTAATGTGATGCAATGCATGAGATGTTAAACTCATTTAAGCAAAAACCCATCCCATAATTTCAACAAAAACTCATCAATTTTTAAAAACCCCAAAATTTTTCAAAAACCCCAAAACCTAGGTTTCAAAACATGAAATGCATGTAAATGAGGGAAAAGAAACTTACCAAGTGAAGAGAAAAACTTGAAAAAGCTTGAAAAACACTTGGAAATGAGGTTTGGAGTGAAAGAGAGTGTTTTGGGAGGTGAGAAGACAAGTGTGTCGGGAAAGAGATCGAGAAAAAATGATAAGGAAATCGTGATTCGCGCTTAAATAAGAGCCCAGTAAATCTCGACAAATAGAGGTGTCGAGAGGTGTCGAGCAAAAAGGTGTCGACGGATGCAGCTGTCGAGGATCTGCCGAAGCACAATTCAACAAAAGGCTAAAAAAAGCTCGATCGATCCACCAGCTGTCGAGAAGCTATCGAGGATCCAGAAGAAATCTCGATTGATCCACCTAGCAGTCGAGAAGCTATCGAGATTGCAATAAGAAGAAGTTGAAAAGCTTGATAGATAGCCAGGTGTCGAGAAGCTATCGAGATTGCTTAAAGATAGTTTTTCAAGAGGGAAAAACACAGATATGAATGCAATCAAGTATGCAACTCAACCAATGATCCAATCAACATTTTAGACTCTCAAAATCATCTCTCAACAACAATTTTAAGCACATGGATCCCCAAAAAGCACACACATACACTAAACAAGTCTAACCAATTTTATATTTCAAAAATAAGTCAAGATAGTTTAGTAAGCATACATTAACACATGTAAACCTTATGATGGTCAAATCACATTATACCTGCACATGTATCAAGAGTAGCAAAGAATATTGTGTGTTGTGTGTGAAAAAAATCGCAAGATTGCATAAGTGTATACATGTTATGACGATTTGAGATATGAGAAAATCATTTTAACTCACACGCAATCATAACTGTTTGATGGGGACCATCACCTTCGAGGTACATACTATAACTCCCACATCTCCTAGTATACACACGTGTAATCATATATAAAGCATTTTGATCTTTTTGCTTTTTATTTTCTTTGCATATTTTTCATTTTAAGCAAATCATGCATGGGCATATAAGACATAAAAAAGAAATACCCAATTACGTTAAGCATTTGACATTCCAATTCTGCTATGCCGAAGCACACAAATGTCATTCATGATTGGTGGGCAACAGTGGTGAGGTTGTTATTTATGCCTTTCTCTTAGGATTTTCTAGTCCTTCCCATCATAAAGAGTGATACAAGTGTTAAGTACAAGAGATCACTTAATCTTACTCATCACAAACACAAGCCACAAAGCTCACTTGCTTAGTTGTGTATAGAGATGCTCATCTAAGCTACAAAAGATACAAAGTTTAGAAAAATTCTGTTTCAATGGCCATCCAAGGTACATAAGTACCTATGTACACAAAACACACACTGTTTTTCTATTTTTCTGATTTTTCAATTTTTTATTTTTATTTTTATTTTTATATGAAAATAAAATAAATAAAATTGAAAACAAACAAAAACATGTTAAACAAAGCAAAGCATAAAACTAAACTGACTCAAAATAAAATCAAAAAACATAAGTTATGCAAAAACAAAAACACAAAGAGAAAGAAGAAAGTGATAGAATCACTTGAAGCCCTTTTTCCTTCCACACCTTGGAAGAACCTTTCCTTTGATTAAACCCTTGAACCGACGGTGAGGGAGAAGAATTGAAACCATTCAAGTTCGAAAGGAACATGAGAGCTTTGAGAAGATCTCCAAGGGGAGCAAGAGAGGATTGAAGCTGATTCTGGCTTCCAGATGCTATCATACCGTTGCTCTGTTGAGTGGCTAACCACTTATAGCAATTTGGTCATGTATGACTAGCAACTCCACAATGATGACAGAGATTCTGTTTCTTCTGTTTAGGCTTTTGAGAGTTAGCTTTCTTAGCCTTAGGGTTTTTAACATCTTTCTTATCCTGTTTAGGGGTGCTCCTAAGATAGATTTACCCTTGTCTAAGTTCTCACTAGCTAATTTATTTTTAACAACATTATTCTCAATTTCAACATTATTAGCAGGAGGAATAAAGACAGTAGTACTAGTAGAAGCAATACTAGGAGAAGAGAAATCATACCCTAAACCGGTTTGATCAGAAGCAGATTTCTGAATGCTTAGCATCTCGTCAAGCTTTGCACTTGAAGCCCTCTCTAATTGAGCTCTGACTTGAAACAGCTCCACTTCAAGCTTTTTGGTCTTTTCAGCCAAGAAATTGTTCTCGAATCTCAGTGCTCCAATAGTCTGATTAGCCTAATCAAACTTTGTGGAAAGCTCTTCACGATCAAGTTTCACATCACTGAGCTTCTTGGTGGTCAGCCTATAAAGTTTCTCATGTTTCTCAGAAAGCTTGTATAGTTTCTCATAGGCTGTATGGATATCATCTTGATCATCCATCTTCTCGAACTTAGAATCCACCAATTCCTCTTCTTCGTCCACATCTTCAACAATCCCTTCAGTAGGATCGATAGTGGCAGTGAAGGCATTTAATATTCCGTCATCCTTATTGTCAGAATCATCCTCAGGCTCAGTGTTGCTCAAAGTAGCAGCAAGTGCCTTGCTCTTCCCAATGCTCTTGAGATATGTAGGACACTCCTGTTTCATGTGACCGAAGCCTTGACACCCAAAGCACTTAGGTCCTGAAGGAATAGTGTACTGACCGCCATCCCTAGCATCCTTCTTCCCTTTATCTCGACTCTTGAACTGAGAAGAACTGGGTTGCCTATGATCCTTATCGAAGCCCTTCCCATTGGCATTCTTTATGAATTTCTTGAATTGCCTGGTGATGTATGACTTCATCTTGGAATCTTCATCTTTTGAAGACTCATCCGTGTCACTGCTCTTGGCCTTCAATGCCATGCTCTTGCCTTTACCCGACTTGCCAATTTTAGTTAAACCTAGCTTGTAAGTCTGCAGATTGCCAACTAGCTCTGTCAAAGGAATGTTGTCAATATCCTTTGATTCCTCGATCATGGTGATCTTAGCATGGAATCTCTCAGGTAGAGATCTGAGCACTTTCCTCACAATCTTGGATTCAAGAATGGTTTCCCCAAGATTAAAGATTGAGTTCACTATGTCCTTCAGCTTGGCAAAGAACTCATTGAACGACTCATCCTCCTTCATCTTGATTTCTTCAAAGCTTGTAGTGAGCCTCTGAAGTTTTGAATCTTTGACAGCCTTGGTTCCCTCATAGGTTGTCTGAAGAATGGTCCATGCCTCCTTAGCAGTTTCAGTGGAGGATATCTTCTTGAACTCCTCATTAGTGACTGCACTGAATAAAGCATTCAATGCCCTGCTGTTGAAGTTTGCCGCCTTGATCTTGGCATCATCCCAATCGGCCGACGCTTCCTTTGGCTTAGTCTAGCCAATCTCTACAGCTTGCCACACCTTCTCATCTAGAGACTGTAAGAAAGCTCTCATGCATACTTTCCAGTATGCATAGTTAGTACCATCAAATAAAGGAGGTATAATGAGAGACTGTCATCTATCCATGACAAACAGGGGTCAATGGATCACACAGCAAAGTTTAAATCCTAATCAAAGTGTGCCTACTCTGATACCACTTGATAGGCCAAAAACGAATTGACCACTTGTGATAGATTAATCGATTAATTAGCCAAGTTTATTAATTAATCAAATTAACATGCAAAGCGCGTGGTAGCACAAAAAAATCACCAATTAAACTAAGTGCAGTGGAAAATAAATTGACACGGTGATTTGTTTATGAATGGGGAAAACCAACACGGTAAAAACCCCACCGGGTGATTTTAACGTAATCACTCCCGAACTTCCACTATTATCACAACAAGCGGTTACAAGTAAAGGAATCCCAGTACCTTATACCAACCTACAGTTGAACCCTTACCTCAATACCCAATTGGACTTGTTCTGTAGTGACAATATTTCCTTGTAATGCGTGGCTCCCAATACGTGACTAACCAATTGCGCGAATCCCAGTACGCGACTTCAATCACCAACTAGAGAAGGTTGTTGGTTGCAAAGTTCTTCACAATGAAGATCAAGAAGATACTTGGTCACAAAACCCTACGGTGTACAAACACAGCAACTTCTTCACAAGAACGATGAACTAGGGCAAATTCTGTCTTCAGTCACAATTTGATTGAACAAATTTTGCTTAACACCTGTGCAACTTGTGTCTCCTTTGACGGCCCTTAAAATAATTTTTTTATATGTCTAGAGTTGTGAGAAAAGAAGGCCCAAACACATAATCATGGATTAGAGTCAAAACAGTTGTGAAATTTTGTTTTTCATAAACCTTTACAGATGCCTATCTATCGAGCTGCTGTCGAGCAGCTGTTGAGCCACGGGGTTGGAACAGCTCTTCAAGCTCGATAGATCCTAGCTGTCGAGCTTTAATGAACTTGCACTTTTCAGCTTAAACCTTGGACAGACTTGCATGGCTTCAACACTTGATCTTGAAACAAAGTTTCTTGAAGTATTAAACACATCCTAGATCTACCCAAATACAAGTAAAGTGCGTTTTGTCAAAAGATTAGCCAATTACATAAAATAGTGACATATGTTCCGAACAAGTGAATCACATATGTCCTAACAAGACCTACCCAAAACAAACAAATCCAAATCAATGGCTTTTAAGTCAGTTGATGATGTTGATGGGAATGTATTTGATGATGAACTCTCTTCTATAGAGATTTCTTATCTTGCCAAGAACTTTAGAAACTTTCTTAGGAATAACAACAGAAGGGCAAGTGGTAAAAACAATGCTGAACGTAGGAACTTTAAGAAAAATGAACCAACTAAAGTTAATAATGCTGATAAATCAAAAGAAAAAGTTGGTCAAATTTCTAGTAATTCACTAGGTCAACAATGTTTTAGTTGTCAAGGGTATGGTCATGTAAAATCTAAATGTCCTACATTCTTGAGGTCAAGGGGTAAAGTTATGGTTGTAACCCTTAGTGATGATGAAGTTTCTGATCACGAGTCTGGAAGTGATGAAGATGGAAACTTCTTTGCTTTCACCACTACTGTTGTAGGTGATGAAAGTGTTTTGGTTGAAGAGAACCCTTCTGATGGGGAACTCTCTGAGTGTGCTGATTTGCAAGAAACTTTTAATAAACTGTGAAATGTTGCTGCAAAGGATGCAATGAGTGTAGACTTAGGTCTAAAGAAGATTGCTACTCTTGTACTTGAAAAGAAAAACTTGTTGCTAAATTTGCTTGATGCTAATGAATTGGTTAATAAGGTGAAGACTGAAAAGATGGTGTTGCTTGATAAGATTAAGAACCTAGAACTAGAATTATCTATTGTTAGAGAACAAACAAATAGGTTTGCTAGTTCTAAACTTGATCACATGCTGAGTGTTCAAAAGTCTCCCTTAGACAAAACGGATTTAGGTTTTGTTGATAGCATCTCTATGTTTGAAACTCATTCCACAAATTTTTTTTCTTCTTCTGAGCTACCCAAGATTGAGGTTGTCAAACTAGTAGAAGTTACTCTTGCTCCTAGAAAGATTAGGGTTGGTCTTAAAGAGTCTAAGACTAAGAATCCTAACCTCCCTAAGGACAAGAAGCATGATAGACCTTTGTGGGTTTGTCATTTTTGTGGAAAGGTTGGGCATACTCACCAAAACTGCTTTAAGTTGCAAGCTGCAAAGCGAACAAATAAGCCAAAAGTACATGTGCCTCAAGCACAAGATCCTATCGTGCTTATTGGTGAATTGGTAAAGGCTTTAAACCTTTATAGCAATCCTGGAGTTGCTCATCATTTTAATATGAATAATAACTCCAAAGCCAGAGTTGCATCTAAGAAGTTTTGGATGCAAAAGGCTCAATCTAATTGAGTCTTTTTGACATGGTCCTTGTGCTTCATCTCAAAATCCTTTGTGACCATTCTTTTCTTGAATATTTGTTTCTTTTTGCTTTTAGGATTTGCATTGCATTACATTCATGCATTCCATATTAGGTTGTTTGTGTTTGTTTCTTTAAAAAAAAAACAAACAAACAAAAAAATTGGAAAGAGGGATATGGAAGGATGTGTTTTGTGTTACATATCTTGGATTTATAGTTAAGGTTGGCCATATTTTTTTTACATAACATGCTTGTGTACCTTGTTTAGATTGGATGAGCTTATTTTTCTGCATTTTGCTAGTTTTAGCTATGTAGTGCATGTTGTGTGGGAGTTGTTCATAGTTTTTGATCACATGATCTTGATTTTGAAGTCACATGCTTTTGATTGTAAGGACTAAAAAATCCTAAGAGAAAGGCATAAATAACCATCTCACCATTGTTTACTAGCTAATCATGAACACCTTAGTGTATATAGTAAGATTTGGTGCTCGAGAAAGTGTAGCACATGCACAAAAAGAAAATAAGGTGTAGCCTTGGAATAAAAAAAATTATAATGAAAATAATAAAAATGGTGTGTACATTATCAGGCTAAAATTTATAAAATAAAAAAAGACAAAGAAATAAAAATGGTGTGTACATTATAAGGCTAAAAAAAAAAAAAAATACATGATTGCAAGCTTGTTTTCTAGGAGATGTGGGAGTTATATGATGTAACTCTTTAGGTGATAGTCACTTTCAAACTTATGTGATGAATAGTGTAGAAATTGTGATTGATTTCTATCTATAGATCACTTCACATGTATCCCATGTTGTTACTAGTTGCACACACTACACAAGTTATTCTTGGCTAAACTTAGTACATAAAATTGTGTGTAAACTTGGTTTGGCCATCCAAGATTATATATTCTTTGATTGAATTTTGGGGGAAAAAAGTGTCATAATCTAGTTTTGAAAGATTTGGGTTGAATTCAAGTGTTTTTGAAAAACTTTTGAACTCATACTCATGCATTTCATTCATGAAATAAGTTGGTTTAAGTGTTTTCTGCATAAAACTCTTGTTGTTTTTCAAAAATTCATTTTTTCCAGATTTTCGATCGATCGAGTTTGTTCTTCGACCGATCGAAAATGCCTTAATTTTTAACGCTTGAATCTGCCTAGTTCTATTAATGCTCAATTGGTGCTCGATCAATCGAATCTGTTTTTTGATTGATCGAACCAATTTTTCAACCGATCAAAATTTTTAAAATTTCTAAGGAATAGCTTCTGTCTGGCTCGATTGGCACCCGATCGGTACTCAACCGATCGAATTTCGAAAGAAAAGAACAAATAGTCCTTTTCCCTCACGTGTTTTTTAGTGTTTTCAAATTTTTTTCTTTCTCCTTTTGTCATCTTGTGCCTCGACCAATCCAAATCTCAAGCTTTTTGACTTTTTCATCCACCAATCTTTAAGGGTTTTTGTCCTCTAGCATTGGTAAGACCTTTATACCCTTTCTTTTTCAATTTATTTACATGTTTCATGCATTTTCATGCATTTTTCATTAACAATTTCGAACAAAAGAAAATTGGGATTTTTTATTTTGGGTTTTTTTAATCATATTTGATCAATGGGTTTTTGTTCTTTGATGTTATTTGATTAATTTGGTGTGTTGAGAACAATTGAAAATTCTAGGGTTTGGTATTTTGTGAAATTGGGGATTTTGTTCAATTGGGTTTAATTTGATAAAATTGGCTTGTGTAACTGTTCAATTAAGTCATTATATGATGTTTCCTAACTAGTGTAATGGTGAATTGATCAATTTGATTTGGTTTTGAAATTGGGTTTTTCAAAATTTGGGGTTTTTAGTCTAAAACTCTTTGTTCAAGTCAATTGATGGTAAATGATGTGGGATTGAACAAATTTTAATGCATTAGAGCATGCATCATATGTGCATTCATTACATGCATCATATAGATCGTTATTTGTTGATAATTTTTGTGCTCTAACCCTCTCTA
Organism: Quercus tomentella; assembly: GCA_028535165.1. NCBI lineage: Eukaryota > Viridiplantae > Streptophyta > Magnoliopsida > Fagales > Fagaceae > Quercus > Quercus tomentella. Next base: position 72,371,370 of record JAPQVY010000068.1, on the reverse strand, counting down.
ATGCAGTTTGCCCTTAGTTTTTGTTTTGGTTTTTGTTTTCCTTTTCCTCTAAACTCTTAGCATCATGGTTAGGAAGACTAGAGCACCAACCAATATGAATTGGTTCTCTCTTGAACTGCTTTAAAATCCATAGAAACTTATGGGTTTTTGGATTTTTAAAATCTTATATTATACTTATTTAAAGATTTAATTTTTAACTTTTGAAACTATAGCTCCAATTTGTTACACCATTTAAATGATGAGGTGAAAATATAACCTTTCCAAACTATAATTAATAGTAGAGTATTGTTGTTTCCTATACATGATTTATAAGATTAAAGGTTCTTTTATTATTTTTATAAATAAAAAAAAAATCAATAGGGAATAATAAAAAGGCTTTCAATTTACGATTATTAATGTTATCAAGATCCTCTAGACTTATTAAGGTAATTTTATTGTAGAGTTCATCAACTCTTGACTATTTATTAGTAAATTATTTAGATTTTTATCCTCCCCAATAATATTTCACTAGATTCATAAGCTTGATAAACTGTTTAGGGCGACTTTTTTTCTAATCTAAACTTGATCTAGCCCAAATCCAGTTAAGTCAAATCCAAATCCAATCTACACAATTCGTTTGCCAAGTCTTATTACTAAATGAGTTGACAGTGACACAATGGAAAATTCAATTACATGCATGCTAAGCCCAACTCTAGACTGAATGTCAATTCAATAATTGATGTTTGTTTCATTTGACCTATTCTAGTATTGGATTCAACAAATTCAATTAAAGTTTCTCTTTCTTTCTTTCTTTCTTTTTTTTTTTTTTTTTTTTTTTTTTTTTTTTTTATAAGACCAAATTAAAAAAAAAAAAAAAAAAATTGACATATGGAGAAAGTTCCCAAATCTTCCCGGCAATATAATAAGTCTAAAAACACATCAAAATTGACAATAAATTTCACACATGTATGAGGTAGTAAGTTGTTAATGATAAATAATAAAGTAGTGTTAATAGTTAGCTTATATAAGAATTAATTAGAATATGTCAACTCAATAAGTATAAAATTTATTGTGAAAACTATTAAATATGTAGCATTGCTCGTGCCAGATATTCTCAACAATGTGATGGTTTTTCTTTATATTCACACAAAAAAACAAGTTGGTGTGATATTGATGACCATGTATTTGGGCCTAGAGATAAGGGCCCCTACATTTATTGTAATGTCAATTATGTTCATGTCGGGAACAACCCCTCTCTAAAGCTAAATTTAATGCAATAACTGATGTATGCTTCGTATGACTTATTCTACTCTTGAATTAAGCAACCAATGACACACATACACACACAAAAAAAAAAAAAAAAAAAAAAAAAAAAAAAAAAAAACTTTGTCCTACTCTCTCTCTCTCTCTCTATATATATATATATATATATGCTTTGTTCAATCCATAATATTTGCAGATAACCCAACTTAACTACGATCTCAGTGTCAATTGACTATTCTTTTGACCATAATCCTCAACTCTATTTCTAGTTCTAACACTCATTAAATTAATATATTTTATTTTAAAAATGAGTTTTGAGTATTGACTTTTTGTATTCAAGTGGTATATGTTTTTAAACAAAATGAGGTTGTGAATTTGATTTTGACCTACAAAAGTAATTTGCATGGTCTAATACTAAAATATATTCTCATTCTGAATAAGTAAATCTGAGGTAGTAAATTGTTAATGATAAATAATAAAGTAGTGTTAATAGTTAGCTGATATAAGAATTAATAAGAATATGTCAACCCAATAAGTATAAAATTTATTGTGAAAACTATTATATATGTAACATTGCTTGTGCCAGAAATTCTCAACAATGTGATGGTTTTATATATAGAACCAATATTTATGGTTTTATATATATATATATATATATATATATATATAAGAAAGAAGCCAACAATAGGAACTAATAGGCATGCACTTCCTTTGTCTTCACGTGAACATTAATCTTTGGGATCCTTTAGAAGCATCATATTGGTGGGAAACAAGCTTCTAGTAGTAAAATATCGAAACATTGGCCATTGTGCAGGCCAGAAAAATAAGAGAATCAAAATCTTCCGTAAAATCCGGGGTATCATGAAACAGCTCCAGATTTTCAGCAACATATTTGCCAAGGACAGTGAAATATTTTGGCTCTTGTGCAAGCCAAACAAATAAAGTAGCACCAGTCTTGTAACATTAGTGACCTCATCAATCAGTAGAGGGAGCATCGGATGGATAACCATCAAAGGGATCAAAAGGACCTTGTGGAGAATTACATTCATGCTCATGGTAAATAGCATACTTATTACAGAATCCGCAATATAAAATTGGCTCAAACTTTGGAGTTTTCCCTGGAATGAGAAGACTTTTTAGATTAGGATGATCTTCTATTTGTAGGTGAACAAGGGCATCAGCATAGGGTTTGGGACCAAAAACAGCAATTCTATCTGTGCTTCCTATGAAATGATAGTCTTTCCATAGATTTTGAGCAACTTCGTGAATTTGATTATTAAAATAATTTCTCCAACAATTTGCAAGATCAAAAGGATCTTTAAAGGATAATTGAGAATTTCCCTTAAACCATGGCCCTTGGTGAGTGTATCCATTAATGAGAATGAGATGCTTTGAGGGTTTAACATTCATCCAGTTATTTCTTTCCCATTTTGGCAGAGTGCTCCAGCATCTAATAGTAACAAAAGATCTAGTGGAAGAGCTCTCAAACCCTTTAATAGCATTCTGAATGATCTGTGGAAGTTGGCTGGCCTGTTTATGGCTTGTTAACTTTACGAACCTAACAAAGCCATATTCGAACATTTGGGAAAGCCAGCTAGGATTAGGATCTTCATCATCACCCTCATCTAAATCTTCATCAGTGAAATATGAACCATCATCAAAATCAATAAGGAGACCAGGAAATGGATGTTTCTTTTCATATACTCTGAGACTACTCCCAAAGTGATCTTCCCATTCAAGTTGAATAAAGACATTATCACCTTCGTCTAATTCATTAGGGTTAGGAATAGTGGCAGTAACAAGTTTCCTGAAATACTTGGACCATAGGTCAAAAGACCTAAACATAGCCTTGCTATCCAGAATACGGGATTGTAAATCTGAAGGCAAGTTGGCAATAGCACTTCTTAACATGGATTGGGTCTTAAGACTCAATCTAGCATAATCAGTGCCCATTATAGTCTCTTTATCCATCGAATGGATTTCCACTTTGCCAAAGAGTTGACTAGTGTAGGCTTTAAGACGGCTCACAAGAGCCTCATTTTTTGAAACAAGGTTATTTTCAAAGTCAATATTTGAAGCAAGGTCATTTTCTGGAACAAGGTTACTATAATGGCTCATATAAACCTCATTTTGAGCAGTAAGGTTGACGAGATGGATCTCAAGGGCTCTGAGGGTTTTTTGGAAAATATTATGGTGGTTCCTGGTAAAAGCAAACTGAAGGTTATCAAGAATGAATTTAATAGAATCTGGTAATTCTGAATAGGTTCCATTGTGGAATTGTAAATTTTGTGACAAAACTTCCTGTAAAGCAATTAGTATTTCACCATTAGAGAATGTCACCCCTGTCGGGACATCTCTTTGAAGGGATGTTGATCCACTAGGTTTCACCCTAGAAGATGCGCCTTCATGCATTTTAAAAGGTCCCGCTGGGAGCTTGTTGCTTTAAGAATAGTCCTGTACAGGAGCTTTTCCCTTGTTTTTCCTTTCCATAATAATCCACTTACTAGTGGTATAAATATGAATATTATTATTATTATTATTATCCAACTTATTAGTGGTATTTATCCGCGCATCATTGTCCGATTCCTGCAAAGAACCATTGATAATGTTAGGATAATGGATAGTATTTAACATTTTGGTACTATGAAAATTACCTTTAAAATCATCAATGAAATATTGGTAAGAATTCATCACTAGTTCTTGAATAAGTTCATTCATGGGAGAATCTTTCTTATAAGACAGATTATCAATATCAATTTCAAACTTTGAAGCAAATTTGAATTTTACTTTCTGTCCAAATGGATCAGTGGTAATTCCATCATGTTCAACAAGAAAGGGATACAAAGCATTAATAAATGGCAGACCAAGAATCACTTTATCAGTCATATTTTTAACAAGAACAGAAGGAATCTTGAAACAAACATTATCATGGCACACGTGAGCATTATTCAATTCATACTTAATTTTCATTTGAGAACCATTAGCAGAAACCAATCTTTCAGTAGATTTCTCGAAATATTTTGAAGGAATTAATCCTTCTTGGATACAGTTCATATCTGCACCAGAATCAATCATAGCAATGACAATGAAATGATAACCAGGAGAAATAACAATTTTAACTTTTGTAAACCATTTTGGAGGAAGTAATTTATTAACAAAAGCAAGTTGAGGATCAGTGAAAGTATCAAGAGTACCTTTATCAGAAAGAAGAGCCTGTTGACTGGATTCATCTCCATCATTGTGCTCATTTTGTATATTTGGAACATTACTGGATTTATTAAGATCTTTATCAATTTTTAACATTACCAATTCTTGTTTAAGATTATTGTTTTCACTTTTCATGCTTTTAAATTCATGTTTTAATTCATTTATCTCTTGTTTAACAATATGAATTTCATCTTGGAGATCATTAACAGTTAGTTCTTTAGATTTCTTTTTATTAAATCTTTCCAAAGTTTCTTCAAAGCTTATAGTAGATTTTGGTTTTTTACCAGTTTCATATCTTATCAAATTTTTCTTAAACCTATCCAAATATTCTTTCTGGAGTTCAGGGTTTTGAATTTGATTTATTAATTGAATTATTAATTTTTCATCTTCTTGACTCTTGGTGAGAGCATTAACAGGATTAACAACATTGCAACAAGAATCTCTACAACCAATTTTAATATTAGGAGAATCAAAAGAATCATCAGCAGATTGATAGCAGGAATCAGATGAAGGAAAATCATCTTCCAAAGAATTAGACGAGTTGTTTGATTCAAGGATTCTGAATAATTTTTCTTGCTCTTTATCATCAATATTTAACTTGTTAAATTTGTTTTTTAACTTACCAGGTTTTTCCTTATAGTCTTTGCTGAAATGTCCAGGTTTACCACAGTTAAAACATTTACCTTTACTTGATCTCTGGTAAACATGTTTTTTAGAAACATTTTTCTTCTTAGCATAAAAATCATTTGGTTTAACAAAGTTATTTCTGTATTTTTTATAATATTTATGGCTTTTATCATGTTTTTTACTTTTTTGCCTAGAAGGAGCAATAGGAGGCAAACCATATTGTTCACAGAAATTTTCCATTTCATATTTAGCTTTTCTTTTATTCTTTAATTGGTGTTTTAGCAATTTTTCATCATTACACATATTGATACCAAGTTTTTTAATAGTACAGAAAATATCACCATAAGTCAAATTATCATAATCAATAGAATCATTTTTACCCATTAATTCCTGTTTTACCTTATGAGCAAAGATAGGAGGCAAACCGTCAATAAAATTTTCTTTCCAATAAGGCTTATGACAGTCTTTCCGGAGCATCACTCTAGAAGTAAAAACATCTTGATACCATCTGTAATCAGACATAGTTAGGCAACTCAAATTATTCAAATAATCAGAAACACGAGATGAAATATTGGATGGAGTACCAACAAAATGTTTGAGAATAGTATAAATCAGGGTATTAACACCATCAGGAATACCACGACCAATACTTTCATCAAAAATAGGCAAACCTTCATCATTCTTTTTAACAGCATGTTTAACAGACTCTCTAGATTCTTCAGTGATGTATGAATCCCACCATCCATGAAGAGTACCAGAAAAACCAGTAACAAGTAGATTAACAATTTCAGGTTGATCAAGATCATGATTATTTTGATAAACAATACCAACCATAGACATGTGACTCATTTTATTGATGATTTCTTGTTCAGACAAACCATCAACATTCCATTCATAAAGCTTATCAGCAGAAACAGAAAACTGTGTTTGAAAAGATCTCTCTTCAAACTGCATATCAGGAGGAGTGGGTTTTGAATACCAGTTTTTAGTAAAAGACATAGGTTTGGAGTTTCCAACAAATCTTTTAATTTCTGGGAAATCATCATCAAAGATTCTTTTTGCAGAAACAGAAGAAACAGTATCAGAATCTGTATTTTCTTCAGAAACAATTTCTTTTTTGGAAATAGTTCGAGCAGTTGGAGTACTTGTAGAAGTACCCTCAGTTTTAACTTTTAAATCAGAAAGCATTTTTTCAACAATTTCAAGAGTCTTGGACTGAGAGGTTTTAAACATAACTTTTTCTCTTTGACTGGGTAGATCAATCAAAGGTTTCTCAGTTTTAACAGGAACAGATTTTTCAAAAACAGAAGCAGTTTTTTCAAAAACAGGTTTTTCAACAATTTTTTCTTCAATACGATCAAGCTGTTGACCAATAATATGCAAGGATTGATTAGTAAAATTGTTTTGTTCAATAAGACTAACAATAGGAGTTTGATCATCAGCAATTTTAAAAGGAGAGGCCTTCACTTCTTCTTTTGTCACTTCATCTTTCTTGGTAGTTATCAAAATTGAGTCAAGAAGAGGATGACTAGACCTAATAATGGTTTTATCAATTTTAACAAAATTTGATTTCTTTATCACATTTAAATGTTGTTTTGAAACCTCATCTTCTGAAACATAATGGTTTTCAAGAAAATCAAAAAACAAAATATGTTTTTTCAATTGATTCATCTTTTCCAACCATTTTCTTTTAACACGGTCTTTTTCAGACTGAGCAAAATTATTTTGGAAATATTTCCTTTTGATTTCGTTTTTTACAAGCATAAACTCATTGTACAGAGAATCCAAATCAATTTCAAAATCATCATTTAAAACAGTCAAAACTCTTAATTGATTTTGGTAAACAGGAGGATTTTCAATAGGGGGAGAATCAAAGTCAGATGGAGTAACAGAAACAGAGTCTTCTTCATCATTAACAGCAACATTGTCATAAGGAGAGGAAGTTTCAGGTTTAGTAGAATAGTAAACAGAGCTAACTTGAGATTTATCACTTGAAATACCTTTTAGCTTTAAATTAGAGGATTTTTCCAAATTCTTTTTCAAAAATTCATTGATCTCTCGATCTCTTTTTGAAATGCTTTCAGATCCAGCAAAGGAATGTCTTCCTTCGTTGATCCTCAAAGGTGGATTGTTTTGAAAACTTATTTTAACAGTACCATCAAGATATTGTTGAATATGAGTAAGATCAAGTTCATCAAAAATGGGTTTAGCAGGAGGGGTTTCTTGTTCCAACAACCAATCATTAGGAAGTTTAACATCTTGCCATTGAATCATTTTTGGAACTTGAATTTTAGCATCAGGAGTTGAACATTGAATTAACATGGTTTTACCCGAAGGTTCTCTAGGAATCATAGCACAAGGATTCATTTGAGTACCCATTAGTTTATAATAAATGCGATAGATCAAAGCAAAAGGCTTACTACCCTCTTCCATGTGATAACCAGATGAAGCAATATTCAATGTCAAAGCTTTAACAATATTAGGATCATCCAAAGCAAGAGTAAGATCAGGATTACAATTAAAATAAATAGGTTGTGTCTTTGTCTCTTGTCCATGTCTACCCGAATGCTTGATATTCCGTTGTTGTGTTCCCTTCTTACCGTCGTTGGCGCCACCCTAGTCGTAAAATGAATTCCTAGAACCGAACTGTAAGGCCTGTTTGAGCCAAGAAAGGGTGTGTAGGGCATGAGAGGTATAAGGTTGGTTAGGGTATGTGTTACGAAATGCAACGGTTGTGAGAAAAACATGATAACTGAGTGTTGAACCTAGGATAGTATGGATAAGTTGTGGAGATCCAACTGTCTTTTGACCTATGGTCCAAGTATTTCAGGAAACTTGTTACTGCCACTATTCCTAATCCTAATGAATTAGACGAAGGTGATAATGTCTTTATTCAGCTTGAATGGGAAGATCACTTTGGGAGTAGTCTTAGAGTATATGAAAAGAAACATCCATTTCCTGGTCTCCTTATTGATTTTGATGATGGTTCATATTTCACTGATGAAGATTTAGATGAGGGTGATGATGAAGATCCTAATCCTAGCTGGCTTTCCCAAATGTTCGAATATGGCTTTGTTAGGTTCGTAAAGTTAACAAGCCATAAACAGGCCAGCCAACTTCCACAGATCATTCAGAATGCTATTAAAGGGTTTGAAAGCTCTTCCACTAGATCTTTTGTTACTATTAGATGCTGGAGCACTCTACCAAAATGGGAAAGAAATAACTGGATGAATGTTAAACCCTCAAAGCATCTCATTCTCATTAATGGTTACACTCACCAAGGGCCATGGTTTAAGGGAAATTCTCAATTATCCTTTAAAGATCCTTTTGATCTTGCAAATTGTTGGAGAAATTATTTTAATAATCAAATTCGCGAAGTTGCTCAAAATCTATGGAAAGACTATCATTTCATAGGAAGCACAGATAGAATTGCTGTTTTTGGTCCCAAACCCTATGCTGATGCCCTTGTTCACCTACAAATAGAAGATCATCCTAATCTAAAAAGTCTTCTCATTCCAGGGAAAACTCCAAAGTTTGAGCCAATTTTATATTGCGGATTCTGTAATAAGTATGCTATTTACCATGAGCATGAATGTAATTCTCCACAAGGTCCTTTTGATCCCTTTGATGGTTATCCATCCGATGCTCCCTCTACTGATTGATGAGGTCACTAATGTTACAAGACTGGTGCTACTTTATTTGTTTGGCTTGCACAAGAGCCAAAATATTTCACTGTCCTTGGCAAATATGTTGCTGAAAATCTGGAGCTGTTTCATGATACCCCGGATTTTACGGAAGATTTTGATTCTCTTATTTGTCTGGCCTGCACAATGGCCAATGTTTCGATATTTTACTACTAGAAGCTTGTTTCCCACCAATATGATGCTTCTAAAGGATCCCAAAGATTAATGTTTACGTGAAGACAAAGGAAGTGCATGCCTATTAGTTCCTATTGTTGGCTTCTTTCTTATTGGTTTCTTTTGTCACTAAAGGAAACCAATAATGAGGCCTTGTCCCTATACTTGTAGACTTATTGCTAATCTCTACGGAGGATTCCCATAATCTTGTGGATTCCCTACAATATTGGGTAAAAAAAGAGGAGAAATTCCATTTTACTATTCAATCACTATTCACCTATCACTATTCATCTGTCACTATTCATTGTCACTGTTCATCCGTTACTGTTCATGACACTGTTCACTCCGAATTTTGCCTATTTAAGGGGGGTTGTCCCTTATGTTTAGGGGCTTTTCATAAGTCAAGTTTAGTTCAGAATTCTCTTCCCTTAGAACTCCTACTCTTAGGAAGCCTTCTTAGAGAAAGAATTCCTTGTTTCTACTACTACTACTACCTTGTTCACTACAAACTTTGTAATTCTACAAACCTTGTAACTAGGACTAGTTTAAGCTTTGTAACTGTTAACCTATAACTGTTGAGATCTTGTATTCACTACTACTGTAAGTGTTTATCCTACTTTCAATAACAAGTATTTTCAAGTTTTATGTTCATTGTTCTATTTGTTGCTACCACCACCTTGTAATGAAAATAATGTAAGGGCCCCTACGTTTATTGTAATGTCAATTACGTTCATGTCGGGCTTAACCCACCTTTGGGGCTAAATTTAATACAATAATTGATGTTTTCTTTGTATGACTTATTCTACTCTTGAATTAAGCAACCAATAACATAGATACACCCTCAAAAAAAAAAAAAAAAAAAAAAAAAAACTTTGTCCTACTCTTCGAGAAAATTATTATATATATATATATATATATATATATATATATATATATGTATGTATGTATGTATGTATGTATGTATATATGCTTTGTTCAATCCATAATATTTGCAGATAACCGAACTTGACTACAATCTCAGTGTCAATTTACTATTCTTTTGACCATAATCCTCAGCTCTATTTCTAGTTCTAACACTCATTAAATTATTATATTTTATTTTAAAAATGATTTTTGAGTATTGACTTTTTGTATTCAAGTGGTATATATTTTTAAACAAAGAGAGGTTGTGAATTTGATTTTGACCTACAAAAGTAATTTGCATGGTCTAATACTAAAATATATTCTCATTCTGAATAAGTAAATCTGAGGTAGTAAGTTGTTAATGATAAATAGTAAAGTAGTGTTAATAGTTAGCTTATATAAGAATTAATAAGAATATGTCAACTCAATAAGTATAAAATTTATTGTGAAAATTATTATATATGTAACATTGCTCGTGCCAAATATTCTCAACAAAGTGATGGTTTTTATATATATATATATATATATTCACACAAAAATACAAGTTGGTGTGATATTGATGACCATGTATTTGGGCCTAGAGATAAGGGACCCTACGTTTATTGTAATGTCAATTACGTTCATGTCGGGCTTAACCCATCTTTGGGGCTAAATTTAATACAATAATTGATGTTTTCTTTGTATGACTTATTCTACTCTTGAATTAAGCAACCAATAACATAGATACAAAAAAAAAAAAAAAAGTTTGTCCTACTCTTTGAGAAAATTACTATATATATATATATATATATGTATGTATATGTGCTTTGTTCAATCCATAATATTTGCAGATAACCGAACTTGACTACAATCTTAGTGTCAATTGACTATTCTTTTGACCATAATCCTCAACTCTATTTCTAGTTCTAACACTCATTAAATTGTTATATTTTATTTTAAAAATGAGTTTTGAGTATTGACTTTTTGTATTCAAGTGGTATATGTTTTTAAACAAAGTGAGGTTGTGAATTTGATTTTAGCCTACAAAAGTAATTTGCATGGTCTAATACTAAAATATATTCTCATTCTGAATAAGTAAATCTGAGGTAGTAAGTTGTTAATGATAAATAATAAAGTAGTGTTAATAGTTAGCTGATATAAGAATTAATAAGAATATGTCAACTCAATAAGTATAAAATTTATTGTGAAAACTATTATATATGTAGCATTGCCCGTGCCAGATATTCTCAACAATGTGATTGTTTTTCTTTATATTCACACAAAAAAACAAGTTGGTGTTATATTGATGACCGTATATTTGGGCCTCGAGAGAAGGGCCCCTACATTTATTGTAATGCCAATTACATTCATGTCGAGTTCAACCCCTCTTTGGGGCTAAATTTAATATAATAATTGATGTTTGCTTTGTATGGCTTATTCTACTCTTGAATTAAGCAACCAATAACACACACACACAAAAGAAAAAATTGTCCTACTCTTTGAGAAAATTACTATATATATATATATATATATATATATATGCTTTCTTCAATCCATAATATGTGCAGAGAACCCAACTTGACTACAATCTCAGTGTCAATTGACTATCTCCTAACCAGTGTCAATTGACTATCTCCTAACGACTGTCAAATGAATAATAAATCTTACGACTTCTATTTACATGAACTCTTAATCTTGTGAGAATAATGGACCTGATCATAAAGTGTAGGCTGCTTTGATATATCAGGAGTGAGATCTAAAGTAACGATCAAAACCTTAGTATGTTGGGCAGCCACATTTAGTGTTGATGGAACATGTATTCTCAAGATGAAATTCATAGTCTCTTAACAGAGATACAAAATATTCCCTTGAGATAAGTTTAATGGGTTTGTTATTCAGAATGTTAGGCCTAACTACTTTAGTAAAAAGTTATTAAAGTATATATTTATGAAATTGGATTTCATAAATATATGATGAATAACTTAAAGGATTAAACCGGGTACTCAAGAATTAAGATGTAGTATTCTACAAAGTGGCAGTCTAAATTAAGGAATTTGTATTACTACGAATATTTTATGAAGAGGTTACATGCACAATAAAGTCTTGGGATATAATTTATTAATAAGGCCTAGAGTGCAATTATATTTATATAGTGGTATTAAATATAATTAATTGTAACTTTGGACTTGTCAAGAGTTGATAGAAAAGCCCAAGGCCCATTGGAGCTAGAGTTTTATTTGTTCCCTTTTGGTACAACTCTAAGCCACATACTAAAGTCCAATTGGAAAGGCTCAAAAGACTAGCCTAATTAGATATTCAGTTATAAGGAGAGAAACATACAAAATTTTAGTAAGATACATGAAATGGTTTGTATGTGAGTGTTGGACACTCTCTATTTCTCCCTTGAACAAATTCATATAACTGATTGAGAGACCACACTTCTTGGGCATTAGTGGAATTGGAGTGATGATTAAAAGTGTTCCCAAGTACTTCTAATCTTTGTTTTGAAATTCACCACACCAAGGTACACTCTCTTGTTCTTAAATTCTGAAATTTACATAGTACATGTTATCAATTGCGAATGAAGTAGATCCGTTAATTGTTCTGCTACGTATGTTTTGTATGCGATACAAACATGTGTTATTCTTAACAATTATTGTTTTTCCAACACCACCCGCAGAAGACGAAGGAGTGAAGGTGGATGGAGTGGTGGAAGTAGGAGGAGTTGACGTCTCTATTCGAGGCCTGCTCGGTCTGAGCTATGCCTCGCTCCGTCGAACGGTAGCTGCATTTGTGGCACACATCACCAGAAAATGAGGAGACTTGGGATAAGAGACAAAAAAGTGGCGAAGAAGCCGCGTGACAGACGAAGGAAAAATGAGCTTATCACGGGTCTCTGTATCCCTAAAAACATCTATAAGAGAAAGAATGAAGTGAGAAGGGAAGTCGATAAAGATATCCTTTAAGAGGGATAGCAAAAATCGAGCACAAGGCTTTGTGATAATGTTATAGTGAGACAACGGATGAAGAATGAATGTCATCACCATGTTCAGGAACCTTGGACCTTTAGTAAAGGCCGAGCAAAGGGTGTTTTGACAGTCAACCCAAGAAGGTGTCTCAAAAAAGAGAGACGAGAGTTCATCTTTGGACATAGTCCTCAGACGATCGCAGGCAGGGTAGTCAGGATGCGCTACCATAGGAACATCTAGTACCTCGGAGACAATCTCTGGAGTAACTATGATGCGCGTACCTCAAATGTGAGAGAAGAAATGAGGTACAGAAGTGTCAATTCCATGCATATTAGAGTAAAACTCCTATATGATCACGGAAGGGCATGTGATCGGGGTGCCACACAGTGACTCCCAACCCCTACTATAGATGACAGTGGGTAAGTCAGTATCGGAAAAATCCGATAAGATGATTTGGCATTCCAAATGAATGTCTCATCTACAAAAGTTCTCCGAGAAGTCTTTACGGGCCATTTCATCACGGAACCAAACGTGAGATGGAGTGGGGTCAAAGGAAGAAGAAGTGGATGCCCCAGAACGAAGAGGGTTCTAGGACGGAGTGGATTTGCGTTTGGGTGCCATAGTGCAGACTAACACAAGAAAGAGAGAGAGAGGGAGAGAGAGAGAGAGAGACAATCAGATAAGCACCAACAACACAATATAGATGAATATAAAGAATTGAAGGTACATATGCATGAAAATGCATGAACATGTGACATCCAAACTAAAAAACATCATGGGCTTAGCCCAATCCAAACCTACCTGCACACATCATTTCAACAAAGTAAACACACATCTAAATGCATGAAACATTATTATAATGCAAATGTGATGCAATGCATGATGTTTTAAAACCATTTGAACAAACCCAACCCAAAATTTTAACAAAAACTCAAAAGTTTTGAAAAAAATTTCAAACAATTTCAAAAACCCCAAAAGTTAGGTTAAAGATCATGAAATGCATGATAAATAGGGAGAAAGTATCATACCAGATGAAAAACAAAGATCTTGAGATCGAAAAAGAAGTGAGGAAGATGAAAAGATTGAGTTTTGGGTGTTTGGGAGAAGGAGAGAAACCTTTCTGTCGAGAGAGATCAGGGAGAAATGGGACAGAAATCGCGAGGATCCTATTTATAGGAAATCTCAGTTTCTCGATGGATCGAAAGGTATTGAGATGTATCGAGAATTAAAAAGGCGCTTTTTAGCTGTCGAAGAGCTATCGAGGATCTAACGAGAGGTGTCCTCGGCAAAGATTCTCGACGGATTGAGGTAGCTATCGAGCATCCAAAAGGTTTCTCGATGGATCGAAGTAGTTATCGAGAGCTATCGAGAATGCAATAAAAAGCAGTTGAAGGGTCTCGATAGATATCATAGTTGTCGAGAGGTATTGAGAAGCTATCGAGATTGTTTAAAAACAATTTTTCAAGAAAAGAAAAACACAAATATGAATGCAATCAAGCATGCTACTCAACCAAAGATCCAAACAATATTTTAAGTTCTCAAAATATCTCTCAACAAAAAAATGTCAAGCACATAGATCCAAAAACACACACACACACACACACTAAACAAGTCTAACTAATTTTATATTTTAAAAACAAGTTAAGACAGTTTAGTGAGCATACATTAACACATGTATTCCCTGTGATGGCCAAATCACATTGCACCTGCACATGTATCAAAGGTAGTAAAGAATTTTGCGTGTTGTGTGTGAAAAATATCGCAAGATTGCATAAGTGTCTTCATGTTATGACGATTTGAGATATGAGAAAATCACTTTAACTCACACACAATCATAACTGTTTGATGGGGACTATCACCTTCGAGGTACATCTTATAACTCCCACAAGTTTCTAGCCACATCCTTGTTATGCAACATGGCTCTAGCCATCTCTTGAATAACCCTATTCTTCCTTTCTACTACACCATTCTGTTGAGGAGTAATAGGAGCAGAGAATTCTTGGGATATACTTGATCTCGTGCAAAAGGACTCCATATATGAGTTCTTGAATTCCTTACCATGATCACTTCGAATTCGATCAATCTTCAGGCTCTTCTCAATCTTGTGAAAAAGGCTTCAATGTGCTCAGGAGTATTAGACTTGGAGAGTAGAAGTATGACCCAAGTGTACCTAGTGAAGTCGTCTACCACAACCATGATGTATCTCTTTCCACCAAGAGACTCGGTTCTAGTTGGACCCATAAGATCCAGATGTAGTAGCTCCAATGGTCTAGATGTAGCAGCTGTCTGAGTGCCCGAATGTTTAGCTTTCATCTATTTCCCAAGCTGACATGATCCACACAACACATTGCTAACTTTACTGAGCTTTGTTATCCCCAAAACTAACTCATGTTTAGATACAATTGAAAGATGTTTATAACTAGCATGTCCCATCCTTTGGTGCCATAAATCTTCATTTAGTAAACGAATGCTATTGCACACAATATCAGCATCAAGAACCAAGCCATAACAATTGTCTAAAGTGCGAACACCACTTATGAGTTTCTTTCTAGACTCATCCATGACAAGGCATTTTCCCTTTGAGAATAGTACCATGAAGTCTTGATCACATATCTGACTTATGCTTAACAGGTTTACTCTCAGACCTTCTACATATAGAACATTTGCAATGTTTGGCAATCCAGGTAGAGAGATGATTCCCTTTCCTTTAATCTGTGATTTGCTCCAATCACCAAAAGTGACATTACCACCTTTCTTAGACTCGAAAACCTTGAAGAGAGATCGGTCTCCAGTCATGTGTCTTGAGCAACCGCTGTCAAGGTACCACAAACACGTGTCCATAAACTTAAATGTAGACTTCATCATGAAGCACACTTCGTGCTTAGATGACAGATCAGTGGGAATGATGTTTTCTCTCATCTGCCTTTTATGAACTAAACCTTTAACTTTCACTCTTCTTAGACGAACTCCTTCGCACATTTTCATTTTGAGACAGTCTTGTTTCTTCTTTGTCAAGCTGAGGTCTTTTCCAATAGTCATCATAATAGAATTCAAATAACTTTTAGACTTGCATTTTCTGATACACTTAAACAAGTAGGGATTAGAAAAACAAGATGTATTTGAAAACAAAGATCTCTTCAACCCGGTTGCAACCATGACAACAGGGGTCAATGGATCACACAGCAAAGATTAAAACCTAATCAAAATGTGTTAGCTCTGATACCACTTAATAGACCAAGAATGCATTGACCCCTCGTGATAAATTAACCAATTAATTTGCCAAGTTAATTAATTAATTCAATTAACATGCAAAATGCATTGTAGCACAAACAAATCACCAATTAACTAAATGCAACGAAAATTAAATTGACACAGTAATTTGTTTACGAATGAGGAAAACTTACACACCAAAAACCCCATCGGGTGATTTTATGGTCACCACTATTGTGAATCCACTATTATCAAAACAAGCGGTTACAAGTAAAGGAATCCCAGTACCTTATACCAACCTATAGTTGAACCCTTACCCAATACCCAATTGGACTTGTTTTGTAATGACAATCTCTTCTTTTCAATGCACGACTCCTAGTATGTGACTAACCAATAGATGTACGGATCCTAGTACGCGACTTAATCACCAACTTAAAAAAGATGTTGGCTGCAAAGTTCTTCAGTTCATCACACGATGAAGATCACAAAATTCCTTGGTCACAAAACCCTACTGTGTACAAATACAGCAGCTTCTTCAAGAGAAAGACGAACTAGGGCAAATTCTGTCTCCGGTCACAATTTGCATGAACAAAACTTTGCTTCACACTTGTGCAACCTTTGACAGCCCTTAAATTAATCCTTATATATGTTTAGAGTTGTGAGAAAAGAAAGCCCAAACATATACACACGGATTGAATGCAAAATAGAACTGAAAATCTATTTTTCATAAATCTTGACAGATAGGGTATCTATCGAGTTAGCTGTCGAGATTTATGAAAAACAGATTTTCAGTTCTGTTGAGCTAGCTGTTGAGCTTCGGGCTTCAATAGCTTTTTAAACCTCGATAAATACTAGCTATCGAGCTTTAAAATCCAACACTTCTTCACTTGTTTCTTGGACAGATTTGCATGGCTTTAACACTTGAACTTGAAATCTTGTTCTTTGAAGCATTAAACACATCCTAGATCTACCAAATTACAAGTTAAGTGCGTTTTGTCAAAGGATTAGCCAATTACATAAAATTTGACATATGTTCCTAACATGATTCAGATATGTCCTAATAATCTCCCCCTTTGGCAATTTGTGACAAAACCACAACAAACAAATGAACATATAAGAGAAGTCATAAATCACTCAACTCATACTCACTTTTATTTAAAAGTTTCATAAAACTTGATAGACAAGAAAACATATTCTAAAAATCATCCTAATTAATACCTAACTATAATAGGAACCAAATTTGACCTAAAAAGTATTAAAAACACCCAAAAACAAGGAAATAATAAATCTAAACCTAAAATAACGAAAATTACATAAAAATACCAAAAATAACAAATTACATAAATTAATTTGGAAGATCTGTCCTACATTACACATTGTGACGAAATATTGGTGGCTTTTTGGGTATTTTCTTTTGGCACTACTTGAAGACATTTTAAGATATCTTCTTTTGGCACTATTTATACTACTTTAATATTTTATATTGTTATAAAACTTCTTTTGTTAGAATTGTGTTGCAAACAACTTGTATGGTTGGATTGAATCTAATATTTGTTTTATTTACTTTTGAATTGTATGGATAGTTTGCTTATAGACATATTGTTCAAATGTGAGGTTATTATAATGCATGGTAGGTTAATGTAAGGAAAATAAATAAATAAAAATAGAAAATTAAACTGAAAATAATAAATATTTGGCTACAAAATTTTTCGTCACCAATAGTTTAGATAGGTTGAAATAAAAACAATTGGGAATGAAATTTTATACCACCCAATAGAATTGGTGACAACATATTTCATCGCCAATATATTGTATCAATAAAATAAAAAATAAGACACAATTGGTGACAAATTTTTTATCGCTAATAAATTGGACAATGAACATAAATAACATTTGGTGACAAACAAATCCATCTTCTAATATGGTGAAATTAAAACAATAAAGAAATAAAGATGGTTTTGGTGACAAAATATTCCATCACCAAATTTGCTTAAGTAAAAAAATAAAATTAAAATACATTTGGCTACGAGACTATTTCACCACTGAATACAATGTTTAGCAAGGAAAATACTAGGCAACAAAATAATTTCATCGCTGAGACATTGGGCGATGGGGATTTCATCACCAAATGTCATAGGTGATGAAAGTAGAACATTTAGTGATGAAAATTTTCGTTACCAAATATACATATTATCATAGTGATGTTTGTTTTTGTTTTCATATTTATACTACTGTCTATTTTTGTTAGTAATCTGACTGTCCATATTATGTTTTTCTTCTGACAACAATAAAATTTTTGCATTCCACAACATTTTAGAGCTAGTGTTTCATGAAATAATTATACATGAAGAACACTTAATGATCAGATTACAAAAGAAAATGGATAACATAGCCAATGGCCCATATGAAAACAATATCAAATATATGAAGGGCCAAAGTGGGGAAAAAAAAAACTTAAAATTTAAAGGACAAAAATATACTTTAATATCTACTTTTTTTCCCCCTCATTTTCACGATCTATGCCATCTTCCTATGTTAAGAATGTAAAATCCATATTATAAAACATTGAGCCCACTTATTGAAAAATTGGATTAGGATCACATAGTTTGACTATGAGTTGTGATTATTCATTAATTATGAAAAGGATGGAGTAGATTTTCTCACAATCAAAATTTAAACAAAATCTAATTCATTTGTTTCAAAATGAATGTCAAGAACTTTACGACCTTGTCAATAAAGTTATCCTAGAAAATCTAAAAGATCTTAGTTTGAAAAAATCAATGCTTACTGTGTTTTATTTTTTTTTTCTTTTTTAGAACTTTATGTTTTAGTTGAAGTATATATTTTGAATGGGAAGTAAAATTATTTAGATATTTTATTATTATAAAACATGGGTACTCATTGCCATCATGAGAAAAAAAAAAAAAAAAGGATAATTTTGCATATAATTGCAAGTTGCAACATGTAACTTAAAGAAGAATTAATCTTACTTATCTAATTAATTTACATGATAATAATAATAATAATAATAATCATCATCATCATCATCATGGCTAATTTGACCAAAAAGGGCACCAAATGACTATGAAACTTATGTGAATCAAAATAAATCGAAAAATAGGAAAATACAACAATAAATAATCTCAAAAAATACTGAAACTTTAGGATTTAAAAATCATAGAAAAGCTGTTAGCACATATAAATTGATATGACTGGAAAGAGAAGATGCTAAGTATAGAGCTTAATAGAAGCAGAGAAGTGCAGCAGGAGAGAATAGTTGGTTTTTTTTTTTTTTTTTTTTCTTCTAGTGGAAAAAGTATGCTAAAATATTGAGAATAATAAATTATACATCAATTGCGGAATTTGATTCCATTTCCAGTATTGGTTCCAAGTTGATGTGCCAAAAAAATCCCACACCATACCAGAATAAAAACTTTTAGGATTGAACTTATAAAATAACAAATAAAAAGTCCAATTAAATTATTCAAACCCCACCATAGGAGACATTCTATAATGATCTGGCTGGTCAGCACATAAGGACTAGCTTAGAGACAAAGGGGAGAAATGCAATGGAGAAAAAATAATACCCTTCATGTTCAAAGCTAGAATAACATTCATTTTAATAATAATAATAATAATAATATTTCACTGTATTTCTGGAAAGAAAGAAGGGTTAAGGAAGGTAATGCCACCAAAATCAACCCGAACTTGATCTAACCCAAAGCTGGTCAAGTCAAATCCAAATCCAATCTTCCGAATTTGTTTGCCTAGTCTTATCACTAATTGAGTTGACAGTGACACAATGGAAAATTCAGTTACATGCATGCTGAGCCCCACTCTAGAGCTGATGTCAATTCAATAAATTTTTTTTTTGGTAAACATCATATCAATAATTGATGTTTTTTTCATTTGACTTATTCTAGTGAGCGTTTAGATCCGGAGTCCATGGCCACTTTTTGCGTTTCTCACCTTTTTTCTTTTTTTTTCTTTTTTTTTTTTTTAACCAGTGCCTATTGCACTATTTATAGGACATGAACAGTATTTTTTTATGTGAACAGTAATTCAAAGTTATTTTTTTATTATTTTTAGTTTTCAGCAAAATAAGCGGTATCTAAACGCACCCCTAGTATTGGATTCAACAAATTCAATTAAAATAATACCCTTCATGTTCAAAGGGGAGAAATGCAATGGAGAAAAAATAATACCCTTCATGTTCAAAGCTAGAATAACATTCATTTTAATAATAATAATAATATTTCACTGTATTTCTGGAAAGAAAGAAGGGTTAAGGAAGGTAATGCCACTGGAATTAACCCGAACTTGATCTAACCCAAAGCTGGTCAAGTCGAATCCAAATCCAATCTTTCGAATTTGTTTGCCTAGTCTTATCACTAATTGAGTTGACAGTGACACAATGGAAAATTCAGTTACATGCATGCTGTGCCCCACTCTAGAGCTGATGTCAATTCAATAAATTTTTTTTTGGTAAACGTCATATCAATAATTGATGTTTTTTTCATTTGACTTATTCTAGTGAGCATTTAGATCCGGTGTCCATGGCCACTTTTTGCGTTTCTCACCTTTTTTTTTTTTTTTTTTAACCAGTGCCTATTGCACTGTTTATAGGACATGAACAGCATTTTTTTATGTGAACAGTAATTCGAAAGTTATTTTTTTATTATTTTTAGTTTTCAGCAAAATAAGCGGTATCTAAACGCACCCCTAGTATTGGATTCAACAAATTCAATTAAAGTTGCTCTCTTTTTCTTTTTATAAGACCAAAAGAATTGATGTATGGAGAAAGTTCTCAGATCAGACCGGCAATATAATAAGCCTAGAAACACAATCAAAATTGACAACAAATTTTACACATACATAAGGTAGTAAGTTGTTAATGATAGTTAATAAAATAGTTTTAATAGTGAACTTATATAAGAATCAATATCAATATGATTCTCAAAAAAAAAAAAAAAAAAAAAAGAAGAGAGAAGAATAAGTCAATTCAACAAGTACGAAATTTATTATAAAATCTGTTATGTAAATAGCATTGCTTGTGCTGGATATTCTCAACTTTGTGACAGTTTTTCTTTATATCCACACAAAAAAACAAAGAGGTGTGATATTTATGACCTTGTATTTGGGCCTAGAGATAAGGGCCCTAGTCATTATAATGTCAACTACGTTCATGTCGGGCTGAACCCCTCTCTAGGGCTAAATTTAATACAATAATTCATCTTAAACAATTTGATGGTGATTTTTTTATTTTATTTTATTTTTTTTTAAGATTGTGATGGTGATCTTGAATTTAGGCCTAGTTGGCTCCTCTCCTATCTTGGTAGTTGGGAATCCTCATCAAAAGTGACAAAAAAAAAAATGTCGAATCAGCATATAAAACCGCAACTGATCCTCAAAGGAATGAATGAAAAAAGCAGAGTGTCGTATCAATGTGGAATTCTACGAATATTTTATTCTTAGCAGATCGGTTCAAAACTTTGTTTAAATTCTTGAGAAAAAATAAAATAAAATGAAAATTTTGGTTAAGTGAATAAATGGATAGAGCCCTATGGCTACAATTATAGGTTAAAAAAAAAAAAGCTTCTGTTATTAATTTGAACAATTACCTGATCTAATCCTCCATCAAGTAATAAAAAGAGCTACTTATTTAAAATAGCATTTTGTAAATTTTAAGTCAGTTGTTTAAAAATTAGTGGAAGCTATCATTGTTGGAGAGTGTAAAACCACAAACCAATCTGATTGAAGAAGACAAAATGCATGAGGATAAAGGGAGAACAAAACAAAAAATCCTGGGGCTGTTTGGGGCATAGAAAGTTCGAAAAGCTTGAGGATAAAGTGCCTTGCTCTTAACTATTTTGGAGAGCATAAAGGCAGCATTTGGCCGCAGTAGTAGACTATCGATGAGTATGGATCATTGTGGGTTCCAGTTAGCTCAACTGGTAAAGTCTCTGATGGTTGTATAAGAGATCTGGGGTTCAATCCCCGCCTACACCAAAAACTGATTGGTGTCTTGGTCTGATGATAAAGAGCTATCATCAGGAGCGGACGCCATAGGTTGAAACTCTCTTAAAAAAAAAAAAAAGATGAGTATGGATCATTTTTAAAATATTTTTCTTTTTTAGTTTAATCTTATTTATTCATAATTCTATAAAGCCTTAATCTTATTGTTTAGAAACATTCCAAATTAGAAAGCTAAACATGAAGTCCAAACTAGTGGGCCTAGGCTACTGGCATGGCTAAGTACTGACAAAATAACACATACATCTCCTTTCTAGTCTTACATCCATACAATAATTTTCCATATCATGATCATGATCAAGGGGACCATCATTAGTTCAGCCCATATAATAAGAGACTGTTTCACTAGTACAAGACTACAAGTTTCCATAAATAAATAATAATAAAAAAATCGAACTTATGAAAAATAAAAGTTTCCTAAAACCATGCTACGATTGTTATTCCATTAGCAACTGCAAAAAACTCAATTTTAAAGAAGAAATATGAACATTGCAAGTTGTGACTTTTACAATTTTAGTTTGGAGAGAAATCTTTCAAACTTCTCATATATCTTTATATTAAGTATGAATTTTGAAAATCTAACCGTTGGATTATATGTTCTTATTATTTCTTTCTTACTTTCAAAATTTCAAGAAGAGCAAAGATCGATTGCTATTTCATCACTTAAATGTTGAAATTTCAAGTTTTTATGATCCCAAATTGTGTATAAAAAATAAATTTAATGATTGAATAGTAAATAACATCCGATTTAAATAAAATTTGATATGCATGTTAAGAACGTAAGAAATATGAAATTCAACAATTAAATTTTCAAAATTTTCACTCATAAAAGAGATATATGAGAAATTTAAAAAGTTTGTCTCTAAACTAGTTTGAAGAGAAATTTTGTTCTCAACAACCCAATCTTTCAAACTAGACTAAAACAAGACATGTGACATTATTAATGAATGATTCCACTAATAATAAATTCTTTTCACCAACCCTGTGGAAAAATTGGATCTTTTTGCAGAAAGAAAAAGTAATATGCCAAATTACAAGGCATCATGTCAACTGTCAAGCAAGTCGACCTTGAAAATGATATTATTTACTTAATTGAGCGATCAATCCTAAATTCACATATACTGATATACCACTAATTAGATTGATCCAGTGAGAGACTAACAAGCAATCACGTGGCAGTAGGAGAATAAAAATTAGAGGAGCATAAACTTGAGATTGAAAGAGACTTGAACTATTTTTGTTAATGCATAAAGATATGTTTATGTTTTCCTCTTTTGATTTTTTTTATTTTTTTGTTGACACCATTTAGGTGACAATTAATTTTGATCAAGACTACTATAAATTTTAGAAATTAGAGGATCAAAGTGCAAGTTTTCTAAACCTCAAGGAAGTTTTTGTAACTTTCTTTAAAAATTTTCTATATAATACCCCCTTATGAGGTTCCCGTCTTGGAACCGCAAGAGCAAATTTTTCTAGAAACCAAAATAGGTGTTTCACAAATCACAATCATATTTCTCAATGGAATTGTCTTTGGTGAAGTCTTTGCTGTGGACTTCACTACTTTTTATTCAAATTCATGAGTACAGAGGTTGTGTTGAGGAAGAGAGGGTGGGTCTGTTAGAATTGAAGGTTCTTTTGACATCTAATATAAATAATGCCGACTATATTTTATCTTCATGGGTTAACAATACAAGGAGTGACTGTTGTGGTTGGGAGCGAGTCATATGTGACAATGCCACAAGTCATGTGATCGAACTCTCCCTCAATGATTTAAACCAAAAAGAAAATATTCTTATGCCAGATGAGACTTGGTTACTGAATGTGTCCTTGTTGCAACCTTTCAAAGAACTGAGAAGTCTTGATTTATCTAAAAATCAAATTGGCAGCCTAGGAAATCAAGGTACGTGAGCTCATGCTTTTACTTTCAAACATTTCAATAGCTAGAATGGTCCGATTAGATTTTGCCTTCCACAACCTATTTTTTGTAGATGAGAAACCTTGAGCTTTTAAGGTAAGGTGCCGTGGGCTTCATGCCCGGTCTGTGGGAAGTAGTAGATGTTTGGACCTTTAAGCCCAATTCGCATGATATGGAGATTTGGGCTCGTATGCCTACTTGTATTGTGATGGATTTTGGGCTATCAAGTCCATCTGGTCATACAGTGATAAACATAGGGCTTTTGAACCCGTTCTATGTAGTAATGAGCTTCGGCCCCATTTTTTTTTTTTTTTCCAAAAACTGTGAAGACCTCCGGACCAAAGGCTGAAAACGTGTATTCTTAGGAAATTCTTGGCTTTTTTGGGCTTTAAACAGATTTGGCCCATCATTTCATATTTTATTATTATTTTTGTTGTGATTGGGACTCCATGCATGGACTATCCAATAAAAACATGCCACATGACACATGTAAAAGGATAAAAGAAAATAGCCTAAACACCCCTTTATAAGGTAAGAATAAAATACAGGTAATATCCTAAAATTTGGACTAATGCCAACTAAGTCCAAAATATGTTAAAATTAACCAACTTGGTCCCTAATCACTATGAGAGAGGAGAAAAATGGATGGTAACAATTTAGGGACCAAGTTGGGTTTAAAAATCAAGTTGGTCACTTTTGAAATGTCTTGAACTTCGTCGATATTAGCCTAATTCTCAAGGGTGTTGATTGTATTTTACTCTAAAACAAGTTACCTAGTCATCGTTCGCAATAAGTTTTTGTACCTATCTTTGAAAGTGTAAAAAACTAGTGTTGTTTTAATTACTAAATTTAATTTTTCTAAAAATTTAAATCATACGCATCAAAGTCTTTTTTTCTTTTTTTACTATCTTTAGTTGTATTGTTCAAGTGTGTGCTTATTCACTTAACAAAGAATACACTTAAATTTTAATTCTTTTTTTTTTTTTCCAGAATCAACTTAAATTTTAATTCAAATGTTTAAATATAGAAATAATTCTGAATATTTACTTTTCAACATAACTTCTTAAAAAAAAACAATTCATTGACTAACTTTAATTAAAAATTTGGATTGTGTAACCATATAAATTTTTAAAGTGTAATCTAAACAGAATGAAAACGTAATTCAACAATAAATTATTTCAAAAAAAAAAATGAAGAAGAAGAAATTTTTTATATTTTGTGATATATTTTTTATATGATTGCATTAGTTTATTATTTTAGTATTGCTTATTTGAATAGTTGCTAGATGTGTATGTAGTATAATTGATTTTACTTATTTGTTATGATCAAACAACCAGTTCAAGAACGCGAAAACAATATAATTGAATAACCGTGAATTGTTCCAAAAAATTAATAATTTTTTTATTATTTGATTAAGTGTATTTTATATAGGTTCATTTTTTTATTATAAATAATTTTTTATAAATTACAGTGTAAATTTTTAATTATTTTAATATTTCCTAGCTTAACATAAAACCAAGACCTTGTCACAACAATCAGGGACGAAGCTAGGGAGGTCGAGAGGGGCTAACTACCCCTCCTAACTCCTCCAAAACTTTCATAGCTATAGGTATATGAGAAGAGTTTGCCCCCTTTGATTCATTAACATAGGCAAAAAGCAAAACAGCACTCAATAAAATTAACCAAAAACTGACACAGTCTACTAAAAAAACAAAAGAGAAGAAAAGAAGTAATAAGGGAGCAAGAAATTCCCTCACACATCAAAGTCTTTTTATTTATTTATTTATTTTTGATCCCGACACATCAAAGTTAATAAGTCAAATGAACTTTTAATTTTGGCTTGTCTCACATTTTCACTTTCTCACTAATGATCTGTCACAGACTCACAGCACTTCTGCCTTTTATTTTTTATTTAATTTATTTACATTGTAAGAAACACAATAATTTTCATAATACTCAAATTAGTAAATTTTTACTTATTTTTATGTGGACCCATCTTTGACACTATTTTTTATTTACCAATTAAAAATTAACCACCTTAACCATTATGAAAACTTTTGTGAATCTAGGATTATTGAAAAAATTTCATGTCTCTTGCCAATTTAATTAGTGGATCCCATATTTTACCAATAATAATAATAATAATAATAATAATAATAAAAACTGCCATCAATATTTGTTTTTTCTTCCATCTCTAGGTGATTTTATAATTTCAAACTCCAGTTTTTTTTGCTATTAACTTAGATTTTAATTGATTTTCTATGAGAAACTTAAACACTTTGAATAATAGAGAAAAACAATGTTGAGTTCTATATATTTTTTTTTTAAAGTAATCAAAAAAAGTGAAGTATATATACTATTTTGTAGGTATTTGCTATACTCTTTATACTTTAAGGGTGACAAATTATCGTCGTTTGCATTTATATTAGATTGTTTAAGCAAACTAGTTTATCCGTACACACATCTCTCTTCATGATCATCTTTTGATGAAAAGAAGCAATGCATCAAGGAATACCAAACCGGTTTAGCGACATTGGAAAGAGAGGGGATCTTTCTTACAAATATATATATATATATATATATATATATATATATATATATATATATATATATATATATATATATAACAATTACATTAGTTTACAATTGTCTATTTATTTTTTATAAATATTTATTAATTTTTCTTTTAATTTTGTCTCCCTAAACTGAAATCTTGGCTTTATTACTAAGTACAAGTCTACAATTGCTACAATTAGCACTTGTTACTTTATCCCTTCTCTAGCAACTACTAACAATAACATGCATATAATTGGGCTTTGATGTAGTCATGTAGACTTGATCTTCACTTCATAAAAAAGAAAGGCAGAAACAAGTGTCGACACATCATATTTACATGATAAGTGCGCATACTTTCTATTGCTTTCAAAGTTACATATGGTTTACAATCATAAAACTGCACAAAATAACAACTTAGGATGTACTAATTAATGATTGTACTAGAAAACATATATGATTCTTGATACATTTTTTTTTCATATTACGATTATTGTATGACACTCTTTTCTCATTGTCTTCATGGATTTAACAATTGGTTGAATATTTTTCTTTTTCTTTATTTCAGAATCCAATTGTTTGTCTAAATTGGGCAAGTTGACGCACTTAAATTTACGTTCGAATTCCTTTGACAAGGAAATTTTAAGATTCTTAAGTGCCCTCCCAGCTCTTAAATCTCTAGACCTAAGTTCCAATGATTACATGGAAGGGCCTCTTTCTGGCAACGGTACGAGCATATTTAAATTTTCTTCGTCAAAACTGAACTTTTATAACCAATTTTACCTTTGTAGACATTTTTACTTTCTTCATGTTAAAAAGTATCAAGAATTACACATAGATAGCTTTGAGAGAAAAATTTCTATATGCAATTGTATAAGCTTAGAGAATAATACATGTCTCTACTCATTATATAAGAATCAGAGTGAAACGGGAAAATAGGAATTGAACTAACAACCTATACATGTGTCACTAACCAGCTAACTAATTTCCACATTTTAAGCTAAATCTATCTACATGTCGTTTAGAACTTCAATTTACAAAACTACTTGCAGTTTAGGTAGCAAACTTGCTTGAACTGATTTTGCACTTGATCTCATCTTCAACAAAAAGCACAAAATGCTTGATATATGCAAATGATTGCGGCAGTGTGTCTTCAATATGAAATGTGTCATTCTTCTAGATCTTGCATCTGTACTACTATTTTCAATTTGACAAATGCATCTCTCTTTACCAATGACGTAGAACTGGTTAATCTAAGCAACTTGGAGGTCCTCATCTTAAGAGGAAATCATCTTGAGGGAAGCCTACCATTCAAGGGTAAACATTCCATCATCTATTTTAACTGCAAGATTAATTTTTGTGTGACAGGTAATTCTTTTAGTATAAGCTAATGAGCCATTTTAAATATTTTCTATTGACACTATCTATCATTGATTCTCTTTGTAGATATGGCAAACTTTAGCAGTTTGGAGATTTTAGATTTGACTGGAAATGATTTTACTGGAAGTATCCCTTCATATATTGGAGCATTATCTTCTCTCAAGGCTATATCATTAAGTGATATGGAACTTAATGGAACTTTACCCATTCAAGGTAAGAATCTACTATGAAATCGAACTTTTCAAATTGTTAGTACAACTTGAATGCACAAAAATTGACCATTCACTTTTTCAAGATGTAAAAATTAATTATTTTGATCCTGTATACTAATTCACTTGTTTTGCTGATTCTCATGGTATAAGATTTTTAGGATAGATAGAACTAATTAATCATTTTACTTTTGACAGAATTGTGTGCACTGAAGAAACTTGAAGAGTTTGATCTTGGTGGTAATAACTTTGAAGGAATCCTTCCTCCATGCTTAACCAATTTGACATCTCTTAGGTTGTTAGATATATCTCACAACCGATTCAATGGAAACCTGTCATCATCTTTAATAGCCAACTTGACTTTCCTTGAGTACATTGATCTGAGTTATAATCTTTTTGAAGGTTTATTCTTCTTTAGCTTATTTGGTAATCTGTCCAAGCTTAAGGTGATTCAAATTTTGAGTGACAACAACAAACTTGACATAGAGATTGAGAATTCCAATTGGGACCCTATGTTTCAATTACAAGTCCTAGTATTGTCCAATTGTAATCTAAACAAGCCCACTAGTACCATCCCTAAGTTTCTCTTTTACCAGCATGAATTGGAAGTAGTGGCTCTCTCTCACAATAAGTTGAAAGGAAACTTCCCCACTTGGTTACTAAAAAACAATACTAGACTAAAACTGCTAAATCTTCGGAATAATTATTTGGATGGTCAATTTCATTTGCCTCCAGATAATTGCAAGAATCTTACTTGGTTGGATGTCTCAGGCAATCACTTAGATGGGCAACTTCAAGAAAATATCGGCAAGGTTATTACAAACTTAGAATATCTAAATTTATCCCAAAATAATTTTGAAGGTAATCTTCCATCCTCCATTGGTGACATAAGTAATTTGCAGAGATTGGATTTGACCTTCAATAATTTTTCTGGATGGGTACCAATGGAATTGGTTGCCAATTGCACTTCATTGAAAATTTTGAGGTTATCTAATAATAACTTTCATGGTGAATTTTTCTCAAAGAACTTCAGCCAATCCTTTTTTTCGTTGGAATTAAACAATAATCATTTCACAGGTACTCTTCCAAAGGCACCCTTAAGCTTTTGTATCCTCGATATTAGCAACAATCACATGTCAGGTATAATCCCCTTATGGATGGGAAATGATACTGTGACATTTTTAGGGATTATTGACCTTAGTAACAACTTTTTCAAAGGTCAACTTCCATGTGGACTAGGTTCATTTGAAATGATAAACCTTTCTCATAATTTGCTTTCGAGGTTGTTACCTTCTTGCTTGAATCTACAGAATGTAAAGCATCTAATTTTACGAGGGAACAATCTCACAGGAATATCATTACCGAAAGTTGTTCTCAACTCATTATCTCTTTTAACATTGGACATTAGAGATAATAGATTTTTCGGTAGCATCCCTAAAGAGATTGATAGACTTTCCAACTTAAGAGTACTTCTGTTGAGTGGCAACCATTTCAGTGGTATGATTCCAAAGAAGTTGTGTCAGTTAGAGAAGATAGGCATAATGGATCTTTCCAGGAACTCTTTTTCAGGGACAATACCATATTGCTTTCGCAAAATAACTTTTGGGCAGATAGATGCTAGTGAATTTGTTTACATAAGTGATGCTTCTTTTTTTGCCAATGGTTTTCCCCTCGCATATAAATCACTTCTAAACAATGATCTTCAAATTCAAGGCACAGAGTTTGGGCTCAAGAAACAAGTTGAGATTGACATTTTGACGAAGTATAGGTCGAACTTGTACGTGGGTCTCAACCTTGATATAATGTCTGCATTGGATTTGTCATTCAACCAGCTAATAGGTGGAATCCCAATAGAGCTAGGACAACTATCTTCAATTCATTCACTAAACTTGTCTTACAATCAATTGACAGGTCCTATTCCGAAAACATTCTCAAATTTGACTCAATTGGAGAGCTTAGACCTTTCTTACAACAATTTGAGTGGGGAAATTCCATCAACGTTGATTGATTTGAACTTTCTGGAAGTTTTCAATGTGACTCACAACAACTTATCAGGTAAAGTTCCAGACTTTAAAGCACAATTTGGAACATTTGACAAGAGCTGCTATGAAGGAAATCCATTTCTTTGTGGTCCACCACTAGAGAAACGTTGCACCATGCTAGATGAATCACCTTCATCACCAAGACAATATTCAAATGCAAGCGACGAAAAATGGTATGAAGTGGATCCTGTTGTCTTCTATACAAGTCTATCTGTATCTTATATTATTTTCTTTTTGGGTGTAGTTAGTATTCTTTATATTAATCCTCACTGGCAGCAACGATGCTTCAACCTGGTTGAGGATTGTATGTACTGGTGTTGTAATTTAGCTGTAAACACCCTGAAAGGGCTGTCGAGCTGTATGTGTCATTAGATGTACTCAATTTCTATTGAAATCATTTGTGGTAGTATTAATAAATTTATGTTGGTGGGCTGGATTGGAATTAATCTACTATCTTCTTTCAAACTTCTACTATGTGAAGCTCTTGTTATTCAAGCTTGGCAAACCAACTCTTGCATGGTCCTATATATCTACCAGATCTAAAGGGCTTTTGAATCCTAGCTTAAAGTAAAATGATGTAATATTAATAGAAGATGTTATTTTTATGTCCTACTCTCCAAGAGATTCAAAACCATTTATTATACAAATTTCGAGTATGCATATTTTATTAATGAATATTTATAAATTAAAAATCAAATTGAAGAATTTTGAATTTAATTAGAATTTTTTTAATACAGGATTACTTTAACCCACAAGACTCAAGACTATTAGTTCTAATTAGTTTAAACTTACATGGTTTAATCACGAAAAAAAAAATTTCTATGGTGTACTTTACATTCTTTCAATAACTAGAAAAAAAAAAAAAAAAAAAATGTAACCTTTCAAACGACAAATTTTAAAATTTTGAGTTATCACATATATATTTTAACAAAGGTTAAAATTAGTTTTAAATTTTTTGCGTCTTTTTTCCCTGTCAATATCTCTTAAAAATAAATGTTTTCTTTTTGTGTAATACCTACTAATTTATGTTATTAACATTTGTTCCTCAAAGCCATTTAATTTATTATTCTTTTTTATGTCTTTAAAATTATTAAATATTAACTTTTATGGTTGTTAATTTTAAAATTTACTATGCCACGGGTACTCAGATTCAGTGGAAAGTAAATATTGTATAAATAAAAATTTTAATATTTTTTTAAAAACAATAATATAGATGGAAGACTTTTACTCCCGGTTGTGATATGTGCTAGCACACTAGCCTGTAGCCACCCATGTATGTGGTGGGTTGTACAAATTAAAAAAAAAAAAAAAAAAAAAAAATTGAATCTCAGCCGCCCTTGGATAATGTGATTGTCGGAGTAGAATAATGTATTGCACTAACGTAATAGTTATCGAGGGTTGAGATTGAGAATTGAAAAAAAAAAAAAAAAAAAAAAAACTTTGAATCTCAGTCACCCGTGAATAAAAAAAATAAGTAAAAAAAGGTTAAATTTAAAAAGTAAAATAGTAACAAAAATGTTTGTAAGCGGAGAGAAGGGTCATTGCAGGGAAAAATGGATATTTACCCATAATTTACAAACTATGCAGCAAAATGCCCTATTTTTGAAACTTGATTTTAACAAAATTAAGTTACTAGTAGAACTTGACATAAACAATATTGAGTTCTGTACATATTTTGCCACATAAATTTTTTTGAAAATTTAAGTGAAATTTGACATTACTAATATCAAGTTCTACTTAAAAATATACATATAACTTGATTTTGAGAATATCAAGTTTTACATAGAACTCGATTTAGTCAAAATTGAGTTTAAAAAACAGAGGCATTTTACTAAATAGTTTCAAAACAGGTGCATTTTGCTGTATAGTTTATAAATTATAAGCAAATATCCATTTTCCCTCAGTAATTGCTTCCCATCCTAATCCCAATTCCCAACATCCGGCAGTAGATCACTTTACAGTGAGATCAACTTTGTCCACCCCTCAAGAGCAGCTTTCCTGAAAAAAATCAGCCACACCAAAACGTTGCTGTTAGAGCATCCGTAGCAGCTGTTGCAAAAATTATGCCATTTTACCACACCAAAGGCCTACTTTATTATTTTACCACATCATTTTACAACATCTCATTTATCAGATGTTTTATCATTCAATTCTATACATTAAAATAATATTTACTACACATTAAAATAATATATTATCTCATTCCCATTATCATCAACAACAGCCACCAATATCCACTGCCGCAACAACACCTCTACTGCAAACCAACCACCACAATTACTCATCAATATCAAATCAACCCAAATTGCAGCAAAAAAAAAAACCCACAACCAGAGAGAGGCAGAGTGAAAGGCGGACAGAGAGGAGAGGGAAGAGGGTGAGATCGACAGCGGCCTCGGGGTGAGATCACCTGCCAAACCCAAACCTATCACCAGCTAAACCCACTTTCAAGCTCACATCGCCAAGCACTACCTTCAACCACCAAATCCACCAACCACTAGCCGTTGTTAAAACCCATCTCCACCGAGCCTAACGCCATAGCGACGTTCTTGAAGGTGATGGTTAGCGATGGTCGGCGATGGTCTCTACGGTGGTTGGGTCTACGGTGGTTTATGGTTTTGGTTTGTGGTTGTGGTCTCAAGTAATGGATCTGTGGGCTGAGTTTGATTTGCAGTGGGGGTGGTTGTGGGTTCCGATGGAGTGGTGGGTTTACTACAAGTTTTTTGGATTTAAGTTTTGTTGAAGGATTTGGGTTTTGTTGCTGTGGATTTGGCTGAGTTTTGTGGCCAATGGTGGTTGTGGGTTAAGATATGGTGGTGCCGTGGTGGGTTTGTTGGGTTTTTTTGGATTTGGGTTTTGTTGCTGAGGTGGTGGTTGTGGTTGGCTGAGGTGGTGGTTATGGAGGATGACGATGATTGACCGCCGCTGCCGCCGCCGCCTTCTTCTTGCTCGCGTCCGATTGTGAGAAGAGGAAGAACACGGGTTGGGAACTTGGGAGAGAGAGAGAGACAGATTCTGAGAAGGGAGAGAGAAAATCAAATAAAGAAATGAGAGGAGAGGAGAGAGAAAAGTCGAATAAAATAGTATTTTTCAGTTTACCATTTGTGTCCGTACCGTTGCAAATTTGCAACGGTACGAACACAAATGGTAAAAATTTGGCACATATAGAACATCTAATGGGAGGTGTTTTTTGTGTTTGGTGTGGCAAATGTGCCGAATATTTGGCATTTGCCACATTTGCCACATCTGCTGTGAGTGCTCTTACAAGTCCGAAAGGTTTTTAGAAGAAAGTGAGCGAGATAAGAGAATTTGAAGAATCTGTGTTGCTTGAAATGTTGATTGATGGTGGGTATGGTGCCAGTTGTTCAGACTCTTTTGTTTTCTTCTTCTTTTTTTGGGCTGATTTGTGTTGTTGTTTAGGCCTTTGGGCTTATTTGTATTTCTTTGAGCAATTTTTTTTTTTTCAACCTTTATTGGGCCAAGATTTTGGAAGATCAAAATTTATTTCTAATGGACTCAGATTATTATTTAGGGTGTTCAAGTTTTTCTTTAGGGTTTGTATGTTTGCTGAGAAATTGATTAATTTGCAGTTGAGAATTACGTGGATTTTTTTTTTTCTAAAGGTGTTTGGTTCCTTCCGTTTAGATGTTTCACAATATTTAAATGTGGATTATTTTTTGTTTGTAACGCAAATTTTAATGTAAGGTGGCTTTGCTTACCACATGTTTGATGTTTTGTATTTAAATATTAACTATAGAGTAATTCTTTCTCAAAAAAAAAAAAAAAAAAACTATAGAGTAATTAATATTTCTAATGACCTGCACATTCATCTTTTAAGGAATAGATGTTCTGATCTAAAAAGCAAGGAAGTAGGTGCAGCCGTGTAGGTATTAGTGCAGGTACAATATGTTGATACGATAATTTTCTTTATAATATAGGACACAAGTACAGCGAGACACGTCTATTAAATATATTTTTAATTTTATTTTCTATATATTATTAAACATTTATTTTTCATATAACGTTATATATATATATATATATATATATATATATATATATATATCAAATTAGGAGTAATAATGGATAATAAAGCAAATCTATGACTACTAAAGGATGTTTACAAACTAGAATACAAATCAAGGATAAAGATATTTATTAATTTTCAAATACATTATTACTATTTAGAACATGAGTGTTCTCTTTCTTTTGTAAAAGAGTATTTAATTCCTCTTGTTCTCAGGTCTCGGTTGTGTCCTGATTTAATAATAAAAAAAATAAAAAATAAAGATAAAAATAAATAAAAAAAGCGATTGGGACACGCATGCAAAAGTATAGTCCTAAGTATATCAAGTGTCTAACGCAAATATGACACCTTAAATGAAAATATATGTGCTTCCTAGGTTCTGATTGCTCCTGTTACAGGAGTCTTGTAAAGAAAATGTTGAAATTGCATCCATACTACCTTTATGTCTTTGCAAATAGAGGAAGTTCTTGCAAAGTTCTAAGAGAATCTTTTCGGGGAGTTCTCAAAAAGCATGTTATGATTTATTGTCATGCACTGGCAGAGCCAGGGCAAGCGAGGGGGTCAATTGATACTTGAGCTTCCCAAAAATTTGTTAAAAATTTGTTTATAGTAGCACTAGTTAGAATTAGTTTTTACTGACAAGTTCAAAAGACCTCTTTTATACCAAAAATAATAAATAAATAAAGACCTCTTTTATACTGTTGCACATACTTTTTTTTGAATTTTAGGAAGAGTTTTACCTAAGAGTAATGTATTTACTTAGTAAAAAAAAAAAAAAAAGTTAGAGTCATAATATTTTTACAACAATTTCACAATAAAATTTAAGTGGTAAACTATTAATAGCAAATAAAAAGATAATATCAATAATAAGTCTGAACGAGGACAAATAGTAGCTTATTACCAAGGATTTGTTGTGAAATTATAATGTAATCGTTGCCCAAAGAAAAAAAAAAGTGTGTATTTACTTGTCACACGTCACTTTCTATTCTCCTGGCAAGTATTAAAATAATGGGTCCCACTTTATAATAATCATACTTTTTGTTGAATAAGAATCTAAAAAAAAAAAAAAAAAAAAATCCTACTATTATGTCCTTGTAGGCTTGTACTGTATAAGACACTAAACATAGATTCGTAGGCTCCCACTAAATTTTTCTTCTTCCATCTTCTTACTTCTTTATAGTTTCATAGTTTTTGCTATAAACCCAAAGTTTAACTATTAAAAAAAAAAAATTCTCTCAAACCAAAAAAAAATAAAAAAAGATTGAAATTTACACTAGTTTTTGCTTTTGTTGATGGAGGTGGAGGTGGTCTTCCATTGAAGATGTAATGAGCATTCTTGTGGGTAGGTAGGCGGGCTTTTTAAAGATCCTAATATCATATACTATATAATAAAAGTTGGGCTTAAAAGCCGTGGTTACGCCAAATAGTTTCATCAAACTGTATAATTTTTTTTTAGATTTTTCAATAAGAATATTCACTTAAGTTTTGAGATAAAAACAAAAAGTTTTTAATCTTTATCAACTTCTTTGGATAAAGTAACAATAAGTGTTCT
Organism: Quercus tomentella; assembly: GCA_028535165.1. Taxonomy (NCBI): domain Eukaryota; kingdom Viridiplantae; phylum Streptophyta; class Magnoliopsida; order Fagales; family Fagaceae; genus Quercus; species Quercus tomentella. Next base: position 72,335,665 of record JAPQVY010000068.1, on the reverse strand, counting down.
AATGAACTTCTTCTTCTTCTTTTTAAAAAAAATTTAAGTAACAATTTTACTAGCTTACGTTAGTATTTTTTTTTTTTTTTGTATAAATATTTATCCTACATCATCTATTTCCTAATAATAAAGTAACAAATTTAAAAGTATTATTTTTTCTTCTCAAATTTTTTTTCTTTTGGAATAAATAACAAAAAATAGCTTAATATTTATTAACTTTAACGTAAACTTAAAAAAAAAAAAAAAATTCTAATAACATTAACTATTTTTTTGGGATAAAGTAATAAATAAATAAATAAATAATATGTAATTAACATAAACTTCTTAATTACATAAACTCCTTTTTTTCTTTCTGTTCATATCAAGTTATCAACTTTTTCACAAATTAAAATTATCTAATATAAAAGTGGGGGTATATATACAGTTTGGTATATTTTTCCCTTTTCCTACCGTATGGTTTCTTGATGTATTCTTTCCTTCTCATACTTACCTTACCTATGAAACTTGCATGTATGTATTTGCCTTCTTTTTGTTTTTTCATAAAATTCCCTTCTTTATTTTTTTTTTCATCAAATTGAATATGTTTTGTGTGCGGGTTGCCTTTTGTTTAAGTTATTTTTGTTAACTTTGATCTAATTTTTATGCTTATTATGGTCTTCAGAATCAATTTTATATCTTCCATGAAAACTAACAGATTAATTTTAACAAAAAATTTATTCACTTTTTGAAAGATCTGTTTTCCAATATGTGTAGATCCCATAGGTAGCCATGAGACCAAGATTTGAGCATCCAAAACCATGATAATGAACATCACTACACAAAGAATAGAGACAGAAATTTAACTAAATATAAAAAGGGTGATGTAAAAACAATGGATATTTAAGTTAATGTGAAATCTCCATGACTTCGCTGCCTCCCCCTTACTGTCAAAGTTAATTCAATTCTCATGTGAGTATCTTTACTTTAACTCTAATTCCATATTTAGAAATTAATATTGTTTGTAAATATTGAATTCAAAGTTTCTTTGTGTCTATATATTTATGTGTGTGTTATTGTGAATTTTGCTTTAATTTTTATTTTTTAATTTTATAAATTTGGGTTGTTTTAATTTGTAAATTCAAGATGATTTCTTGGGGTTAAAGTAAAAATATTAGGTCAATTTTAATCATAATTCATGCAATAGTAGGGTGTTAGATGTTGATATTAATTTTATACTTATTTACATTAATTAACATAAACATCTTAGCATGTTTAGTGTTGATATTAATTTGACACTTTGAGATGGAAGCACTTCATTATAATTAAATATAAATGTTATTATGCTGGTATGTTATAATTATTATTTGTTGTTCCTCACCCTACTTCACCTTAATTGTTTCTCTTCAATCATTAATTAGTGTTTCTCAATAAAAAATTTCATGTTATACGTTTATGACCAAAACCGTGCAAAGCCCGGACTGTTTACTACTAAAAGCTTTTAAAAAATTAAAACTTGCCATAATCGTTAAAATATTTTTACTATTTTATTTGTTATTAAATTTAATTATATTATCAAATATATATATATATTAAAAATTTTATATAATTCTTTTATTAAGCCGTGCATCGCACGAGCATAATACTAGTATATATATATATATATAACTGAAACCTTTGACTTTTGGTTGACTTCTCCACAATTTTTCACGTCATCATTTTTTATTTATATTTTTTAATTTGATTTAATTCAATATAATTCTTTCAATTTTTTAGCACCAAATTGCAGAAAATTTATTAAATTTCTTTAAAAAAAAAATTTAATTTAGTTGTTTGGTGCCATACAACCACTATACTTAAAGGAGACCTAAATTATCACCTAATCAGAGAATTTTTAGATAATCCTAACAAACTATATAATAACATCCTTTTATTGTAGGAGCATTTTTTGCTCTAAGGAAACTCATGTACTCCTTAGGCAATTTTTGCTTGTCCCACATTGGAAAGATCTCTTTCCTCTTTCTACCTTATAAGGGATGAACCAATGGTGTAAGAGTACCACTAGTTTGCCCTTATAAGGTAGAAAGAGGAAAGAGATCTTTCCAATGTGGGACAAGCAAAAATTGCCTAAGAAGTACATGAGTTTCCTTAGAGCAAAAAATGCTCCTACAATAAAAGGATTAATCCAGATGGCACTCCTCACACACATCGGGACCCATCTTGGGTATCCTGTTACTATGCTCTCACAATAACAGAATCCCTAAACAAAGGAATCTTCCCTGAAATAGTACCCATGGATCCAGAAGTTTGTAGACAGTAATGGCCACATGAAGATCACTGGGAAATGCCCAATCCTCTTATTGGGAATGATGACCCCTATTATCATAACCATGATCCAGATGTCAATACTGATGTAGATGAAGAATGGTTCCAAGGAAGAGATGGATGGGACTAGTTATTTCTAACACTTAAAAAAAAAAAAAAAAAAATGGTCCTAGAAACATCTTCAGACGTGGCATCCTTATCCTCAACAGGAATACTCCTACTCCCTCTTCAGAAGCTTATCCACATACGAACCTATCCTCCATAAAAAATGGATGAGATCAAATCCTATGAGAAGGTCTCTGCCTGTAAGAGGGGATCCAAGAACTTGGTGTTTAATGGTCAGGGTTGGAAGGATTCTGATGAGGATAGGCTTACTTTTTAGGATTATAAGGAATGTTTCTCAATTTGCTGCTCTAAACATTTGGTGATGGGGTAGCCAACATTCTTCAGGTAGAATTTTGGGATGAAGGAATGTTGCTGCTGCTCCTGTATCAAATAAGGCTATCACCGGAATAGGTCTAGAGTAGGTATCAAGGAGAAGGTGTACTTGAGCTATTGGTGTTGGATTGGTCAGGGGAGCTATAATTGGCTGGGATGTGAAAATGGCTTGGATTTCTGGGTCTGAATCATATTCACTGTCTGGCTCTGAGTCTTCTTCTAAAGTGGAATAGGCCATGACTGCCAAAGCCTGAGGGGAGTAGTCATCATCCAGGGAAAAGAGTGACTCTACATCCGAGAAAGGAATATCTTCTGCATGGATTTGAGCTTGTTCAAGAAGCTTTGCTGCTTTTTCTTTTTTCGAGCAATTTTTTGCAAAATGTCCTGGTCTTCTGCATACAAAGCAGACTTTCGAAGTTTTTCCTTTAAACTGCTTCCTTCTAAGAAACTTCCATTTCTTCTTCCCAAAAGGTTTTTTCTTTTTTCCTGCATAATGTCTCTTCTTTCCAAAATATTTTTTGAAATGATTTCTTTTTTTCTGTGGACAGGCACAATTTTTCTCATAGCACTTTATCTGCAAGTCTTTTCTCCTACAATTGTCTTTTAGCTTGCTATGGACCTTGTCAATTTCGGAAAGAAATTTCCTTTGATTACAGAGCTTTTCCAGAGCAATTAGCACATGCTGATAGATTTCTCCCAAGGAAGATTGTTGCAAAGTTATTTTTTAAAGGTTCATCATATGGAGAGTTTCATCTCCTAATGGTTCAGGAAGGGAGTTGAGAAAAGTATGCTTGGCGTTAACGTCATCCATACCATTGAAAGAGTAGTATCTCCTTGACATCCTGTCAAAATGTTTCTCCAAATCTTTCCTTTCAAATGAGCAACATTTCATCAAGAGGAATTCTTCTCGAGCCACTTCTGTGAAATGAGTCGCCGAGCCAAGAAATTCATTATGGACAATTGTGAAAAAGTCTTCCAACGTTTTGCATTGGGCTGCCTGTCTTTGCTTATATTCTTCTAGATTGATCCACCATTCTCTTAGTCTTCCTGTAATCCTTGCCACAAATTTAGCAATGGTCTGGGCAATAGTGGCATTCGGGGCTTGAAGCTCAGCAATACACCAAGAATACATGCTAAAGATCTCATCATGCCATCTGGAAGGAGGAGTATTATCCAGGGTGAACAAATGCTTTGAATCTGTAGTTGGAGAGTAAAAAAGAACATGAAAATATGGGATTGAGCACAGCATGAGATACAACAAACTGGAAGATATTATTAGATTAAACAACTTTTTTACATTAGACATTGAAGATACTAAGGAACATTTTACAGGGACTGGTGATCTTACAAAGCTTCTAAGGGATTTCTTTCTTTTTTCACTCTTGCTTCTTCAGAGTTACAAGGCTGCTATTTATAGACTCCAAAGATTAGATAATGTACAATATTCATTTCAGAAGAGAGTAGGGGCCAAAGCATCAGATCTACAAGTGGCAAAAATGGTAGGGGCCGGATAGGGCTCTGCCATCATCATAATTGTGCATGCCAGGATAGGTTTCAGATGTAGCAAAATTGGAGCTGGGGCTGATGAACAAGTGTCCATTTTTGATGGAGGACAGGTCCGTATGTGGATAAGCTTCTGAAGAGGGAGTAGGAGTATTCCTGTTGAGGATAAGGATGCCACGTCTGAAGACATTTCTAGGACCATTTTTTTTTTTTTTTTAAGTGTTAGAAATAACTAGTCCCATCCATCTCTTCCTTGGAACCATTCTTCATCTACATCGGTATTGACATCTGGATCATGGTTATGATAATAGGGTTCATCATTCCCAATAAAAGGATTAGGCATTTCCCAGTGATCTGCATGTGGCCATTGCTGTCTACAAACTTCTGGATCCATGGGTACTATTTCAGGGAAGATTCCTTTGTTTAGGGATTCTGTTATTGTGAGAGCATGGTAACAGGATACCCAAGATGGGTCCCGATGTGTGTGAGGAGTGCCATTTGGATTAATGACCCAATGTATTTCTTCTTTAGAGTTACAAGGCTACTATTTATAGACTCCAAAGATTAGATAATGTACAATGAAAATATCTTTTTTCTCGTGGGAAAATATATGCGTAAAATTCTGGCAACTATTATATAAAGACCTAGCCATGCCTTTGACCTCACCATTTTTACCAGCCTCTCCTTTTCAAAACCCAAAACCATTAGCCATGACACATCCTACTCATAATCCTTTTAGAACAAGCGGAATTTTCCCCAGTATTACAAATACAGTTCCACTCCAACCAGAACCACAAGCCAGCCCTCAAAATAACATTTCCATGAAAAAAGATAAAGAACAAGTATACCAATCCCCAGATCCAACTGTTGGTGCTTCTTCTAGACCTCCAGATATGAACATGTTGGCTGTAGACCCTGATCCCCCAAATCCAATTTCATCATTCCTAAGAACCCTCACTCTTAATGACCCAAGAGAACCTGTCAAGAATTTCGTCTCTACTTCACCATTTGCTTTTCTTATGAAGAGAGGGTCTTTTGACTGAATTGGTTTGGTTGCTTGATGAAGCATCTCATATTTCGTAATCCATGTTTCTGGGAAAAGAGAAGCCATCTGATCTTTGCTAAGTTGTCTTGGGACAAATGTACACATAGGTGTCATTCCCGGATCAACAACGCATCATTAGATTGGGCTATGTCTGGAACCGTCATGTCAAAAGCATGATTCTGGAGCCTATAACCTAGCTGGTAGTGAAGTGTGGCAGCAAACGTATCCTGCACTTGAGAGGCTCCTGTAATTTGGACTTGTACTTTAAGAGCATCACAAAGATGAGGGTCCTTTAGAGACATATTGAAGTTTGGAAAAAGGGTAACAAAAATTGTTCCCGCATTTAAAGTAGTTTGGACCGTTCCTATGACAGCATTTTGATATTCCAGAAATCTGGAATCAAGAAGTGAAATTCTAGAGACTACGGGGAGTCCCTTTCTTCCATGGAAAGTTAGAGCCAAACTTACTGCTCCAAAGTGGAGGTGTGTGTAGCCTTGTTTTTGCCATGGAATTACAAATTCTCTGGGAAGGGCAAGGGTGATGAAATTTTTTGTTTCACTTGCTAGAATATTATACTGGTCAAACTTCGAAGCTTGGACATACTCCTTTACAGTAGAAGACTGAGAGGGACCTAACAATTTTTTTATGGATTTTTTGAAAGAGACTTGGGGTTTATCAAACACAATATAAGGATTTACAATAGGAAAATCAGTAATAGGGATTTTACTATCCTTAGGTACATGGGAAATTTCATACAAGTAGTCTAGCCTATTTGCAGTAGACTTTCGTAGAGAAAGATCAAAAACAGATTTAGTGGTATCAGTTACTTCTAAAGATAGACTTGCCATGATAGTTTCTGGTAGAAAGAACTATTTACCAAAGACCTATCAGGACTTAAACACCAACTCCAGGCTTAGACGTCCACAAGGAGACTATGGCAAATAAAATTCTTTAAGGACTTTTAAGAGCAAACTCCTTAGTGTTCTACTTGATTATCAAATCCAGTGTTCTGATGTGGTTAATACAGAGGATCCACATGATGTGGCAATTGCAAACCACAGATCCTTTTATTGTAGGAGCATTTTTTGCTCTAAGGAAACTCATGTACTCCTTAGGCAATTTTTGCTTGTCCCACATTGGAAAGATCTCTTTCCTCTTTCTACCTTATAAGGGATGAACCAATGGTGTAAGAGTACCACTAGTTTGGTTATGCTCCTACAACTCCATTAATATAAATCTATTCCAAAAAACAAAATATATTTCCATTAATTTGATAATTATAATTTCAATAGAATTTAAACTCTATAATTATATCAAATGAGACTCAACAAATATATATCATTTTTAATTTCAATAGGATTTAAATTTTATATCAAATGGACTCTACCAACATATTCATCCTTTAAAAAAAAAAAAAAATTATATAACAAATTTGATTAGGAATCCATAACCCTAACCAAATTTGATTAGGAATCCAAAACCCTAGATTATATTATAAATAGTTTTTTTTTAAAGGATTATTTGTTACAATTTCAACTCAGTTTTTCATTCCTATATTATATTTTAAATATATTTTTTTTTTTGGGGGATTATTCTTCCAACACCACTCTACTATACAGTCTCTTGCATTGATTTTGGCTCTTGGAGCGCCTTCAAAACAAAAGATATGTAAAGTTTTCTTACCAGGTTTAATGTTAACATATATAGAAGATATTTTGGTCAATTAGAAAAAGTTTAATGAAACATAAAAGGAAAAAGAACTAAAGAATGCACAATTTGAAAAAAAAAAAAAAAAAAAAAAAGTGATTGTATTAGGCAGAGGCTTTTGGAGATTGTTGTTTTTATTTTTGGAATTCTTTACGTTCATGTGTATGTATGCATGCATTGGGTTTAATTAAATTGGAATTATCTTTGAAACTTTGGTTTTGATTGAATAATAAAAGTGGCAAAAGAAGTATGTTCCAATATTTGGAGTCTTCTGTATATGTGTTGTTGTAGCTTAAACTCGGTATTTGAATTATTAATTCACAGTTTCATTGTTCATCTATTAATCATGAATAATAATATTACTATTTGCAACCATCACGATATGGTATCAATGATGTGATCATTTCGAATGCTTTCCTTTAGAGTTTAGATAGAGTCTATTTATGATTAAAAAATTTACACTTAAAAGACTTTTGAAATTACATTTTTGTTTTGAAATTGGATACATTGGACCTTAAATGACTTTTATTAAACTCCATCCTTTATGGTATCATTAAAAAGAAAACTCATATAGATAGGTATTAGGATATTATTTGAAACTATCATAATGGACTAACGTATTACACGTGGTACGAATCTAACTGTAACATCCTATGCTATAAAATCAAAATTGGGCCAATGGTTATCTTCTCTTTGCAAAAAATGGTTAAATTCTCATTAATTGTGATAGTTCACTTTTAGGTAAAATAGAAACTCTATTAACTAACTTTTAAGAAATTTAAAATTATATTCAAAAAATTTCCAAAACATTAGATTTTATTTTAATTATTCTAATAATTTTATACTGTAAAAGAATAAAATTTATACATTACATACAATCATTACTTCAATTACCTTCTAAATGATGGAGGATATGAGAATGCAATTTGTAGATCTACTATCAAGATAACATAGATTAGACTGGTGGTGGATTGTAGATTTAATTGCAGTTGAATATTGTGTGAAGTCATCACCATAGAATAGCCCACGCCGGGATGTGTCCTGTGGAACCAATGTTATGAAAGAAAAACAATTTTTCTAAACCATTATATTGAACTAAAAATTACTTATTTTCATTCATTTTCAAGTTATACATTTTTTTAAGTCAAGTCATAGACCTTTAAACAAAATAAATACTTTTAATTTTTATTTAACTATCCCGTGCATCGCACGGGTTAGCTACTAGTGTTCTATAATGTGGAACACTTGTCATTCAAGCTTCAACATGATGCTAGCTAGGGCTCTTACATGGACCGTTTTACTTGTTGGATCATTTAAGCCTTTTGAATTCTATCATACAACTCATTGACATAATATTAAGTTTCTTTTATTTTGGCAAAAAAAATTTCTTGCATTTTAAAATTTTTGGTATAATGGAAAATGATAATGGAAAATGCTAGAACTCTTACATTGGCCCTCTCTCTCTCTCTCTCTCTCTCTCTCTCTCTCTCTCTCTCTCTCTCTCTCTCTCTCTCTCTCTCTCTCTCTCTCTCTCTCTCTCAACTTAGTCACCAAACTCACTTCTAGTGCTGGGACCTCATAATATCACGCTCTACAACTACTACAAGCTCAACAATCTAGGAATGGCCACATTTGCTCAAGATTGCATAGACTTGAAGCTCATACGACTCATGTATGCTAGGCACCAGAAACATGAATGCAACTCTTTATCAAATATAAACTAATCTTGAGTTAATCACTAAACTAGATTACATGTTCAAAATTGATTCAATTCCTTGTTGAACAAATTTGAGCTAGTGCAAAAGCTATTTGATTAACTCCTTATTTCCTTGAATATCAAACTCAAGTCTATAAATTTTTTTTGGAAAAAAATTGAACTTCAAATTAATTTTTAAGTATCTTCATCAAATCTACTATATGCTGATGTAAGAGATCATTCATTTGTAATTTTAATTATATGACTTTTCTAGTGAGTCTTGTGGCTTGTTAAATTAAAACGTATGAATAGTCTTGAGGGGGAGAGGTTTTGGGATCTGTTTGGGCATCTTTCTGGGCATAATTTCTCTCTTTTCTCACCATATTTCTCTCCCAAAAAACACAAAAACACATCAAACCTTCTTGATTCTTCTCTCTTCTCCAAAAATACAAGGTAGTGTTCATACCCTCCATCTTCCTCTCCTTGGTTCTATACCTTGGATTTGAGGTATAGGGGTATGGATTTAGCTTTTTGGCTACAATCCATACCCCTTTTCCTAAAAAGCTTCATCAAGCTTTTTATCCTTTCTTTTTGCTTAAATAACATGATTTATTGCTTTCTTTAGCATGTTTCTTGCTTTATTTGTACTTCTAGCTTAAATCTCCTTGCTTATTATGCCTTATACCATGTTTTATGCTTGGATCTACCTTTTTCATGTGGTGCTTGTGTCTAGATCTACAAGTTTCCATGCTTTCCATGTTTATGGCTTGATTTACATGTTCTATGTTAGTCTATATACCTATCTCCATGCTTGTGCCTAGATTTATGGGTCCCTATGCTTGCTTTTATGCTTTATGCCATGCTCACATGTCTAGACCCATGTGTTTATGCCTATGTTTACATGTCTACATGCTTAGATCTACATCCTTACATGCTTATATGTTTAGATCTACATGTTTTCATGCCATGTGCCGTGTTTTCATGCTTAGATCTATCTTTTCCTTGTATTGTTGTTTAGATCTACATGCTTACATGCTTGATATCACATTTTTTGCCATGCCTTGCTTAGATCTACATGTTTACATGCATGTTTCTATGCCTATATGTCTAGATCTATGTTTTCACATGCTTGCGTGTTTAGATCTTCTTCTCTGTATGCTCTATGCTATTTCCCATGTTAGATCAATATACTTGCGTGCTTCTTGCCATGTTTATGTGTTTAGGCCTAGGCATTGTATGTCATGCCATGTGCTATTGTAGCCCTTTTGTTCCTTTTATCACATTTTCTTGTGTTTTGGCCTATTGGTTTGGACCTGATCTAGACCTCATGGTCTTTGTCATCGTTCATACACCAAAGCCCACATCAAAGGGTTTTGATCATCCTATTTGCATGTCTATGCTTGCTTGCTTATATGCTTTATGCTTGTGTTAACCTCTCTAGTTCTAGGCTTTGCCATGTTTGGTGCCCTTCACGGGCTTGACCTTGTGTGGTTACGAAAATGTGCAACATTCCTTATAAAAGGATGCATATTGCTTCATTTGGGGAATTCTGGAGTTTGTTGTTGATGACATTTCTTCTTGTTTTGTTATGGTCCTATGTAGTTTGAGAGGTATTTATATCTAGTTTTGTGGTCAAACTTGGTTTTTTCCCCCCTCTGTTTCTACGTTGTTTTTCTATATAACTTGTAAGGTTTTTTTTTTTTTTTTTTTTGGATTTGTTACCTTAAGCTTTTGTAATAACTATCTTGAAACCTTTGATTTAGTTGCTTGACAAAGTTGTCTCTGGGACTATAAATCCGCTTGTTCTGAGTTTTTGTGAACTTTATAATTTTATAGCCTACCTCTTTGTGCAGACAAAGAAGAAAGATGAGCACATAGAGGAAGAAATTGCAACTCCAATTTCAACTTTCAAACACAGCTACAAAAAACTGTTCCTCTTGCTGAAAATCCCTTCCCTCCTCGCCACCCATCATAGAGTCTGTGATGTTGCAGGAACAAATTCCAAAGAATCAGCAATGCAAACTTTTCAAGTGGATGTTGGAAGAGAAAAGTAAGATCAAACCGAAAGATCCTGAAGAAAAGAAGCGCATTAAGAAAAGCCATTCTCAAACAGTTTATTTGAGAAAAATCTATCCCTAGTTTCTAATTATTAATACTATAAATGAATATTTTCCTTCGTTTTTACATGAAGTTTAATTTATCCTGTATTCAAATATCAATGAGTCTCCCAATTGTCTACATAAAATCATGTGCAAGAATAATGTTGGTGTTAGTCGGTAAAAGATAGCACGGACTAGTGACTTGAAGACTTCCATGTTCTGCTACTTGAAGAGCAGATGACCCATTTATGTTTTTCATGTAACAAATGTTTCATCATCAATGATCACTCAGATTTTCTGTTCTAGGTGAAGACTTGAGGGGCGGAACCTCAATTTTGCCCAGCCAAAATCACTTAGATTGGTGGCTAAATGAGCCGTCAGCCCTCAACTAAAAGATAATAATAGAAAATGATAATAACAATAAGCTCTCCTCATTGCATTCAACAATCTTAGGATACAATTTTTCACATTTACCTTTGTCAAATGGGAAATGGCCTAGCCATTAGCCCAGCATTCAAGGCCCAACCCTGATGCTAAGCCCCTATCAAACCAAGCCCCAGATTGGTGCTTGTAACCATTGATTTCAATGAATCATATCATTAGGGGTGTTCATCCAAACTACCAACTTAACGAAACCAACCCAACCTGATGCCTTGAGTTGGTTTCATGAGTTGTGCATTGGGTTAAAATTTTATTTTGAGCCTTGGATAGTTTTTTTCCATCCATATGACCCAACTCAATCCATCTTATATATAAATTTATTTCATTACCTTATTTTAATTTGTTTGGTAAGAATATTTTGGTATTTTGAGAATTAGTTTTGATAAATTTTGAAAACATTTATGTGAATTGTAAAAATTTATTGAAAGAAAAATGTTTGAATAGTTGATGAAAGTCCAATTGTTACAAGAGATGAAACGTCTAAGCATAATTCACTGACCCAATCTAACCCAACTTGGGTTGGGTTGGATTGGGTTGAATTTTCTACACATGTGATTGGTTGGAAATTTCTCCCACCTTATCAAGTTGAATTTTGAAAAAAATTATCCAACTTGATTCATACACACCTCTACATATCATAATAATCTCGTAAGCCATTTCTAGCCAGTTCTTTAGGCTGCACAAATATCCAACAACATCCACTTAAAACCAAATAATAATAATAAAATACCATGTTTTTTTTTTATGGTCCATTCACGGCATTTTCCTTCTTATTTCACATTTTGATCAAAGTAGTCAATAATGTATTAGTGATTTAATGACCATTTCTATTGATTAAAGAAATGAAATATTTCAGTTAATATTAATGCACTATTTTGTAATTATTAAAAAAAAAAATATATATATATATATATATATATATATAATGAACATGTATATTTAATTAGAAGTTGTTTCTCAAAAAAAAAAAAAAAAAGAAGTTCATAAATTATTAAGAGTTTAAAAATGTAAACCCTTACATGTTCACACCATCGTAATTCTTAATAAATTTAACCTTTGTTTTTTTAGAAGACCTAATCAATTTAACTAAATGTATACTTTGACGGACAAACTTTAGCTAAAAAATTAGTTGTAGTCTAAGACTACAACCTTACCTAATTAAATAAATATTATTACATATTTTGAAAATCTAACCGTTAAATTGTATGTTCTTTTTGTTCTTAATACACATGTCAAATTTTATATTAATTGGATATTATTTACTATATGATCTATAAGTTTATATTTTATGCATAATTTTAAACTACAAAAATTTGCAATTTAAACAATTTATTGATGAGATAACTATTGATCTTTATTTTTCTAGAAATTTTGCAAGCATGGAGGATATAAGATGAAGATGTAATCTAATGATGGATTTGTCAAAATTCACTTCCAATAAAAAGATATTAAGTAAGGTTGGCTACAACCAGTTTTGTAGTTTTAGGCTACAACCAATTTTGTAGCTAAACTTTGTCCTACTTTGACCCACTTATTCTAGCCAATGAAAAACATGCATAGAGTTTGAAAAAATCACCATAAAATACAAATAAAAGAATAAAATATTACACGTATAGGCTTAGCAATCGCGTGGGGTGGAGGATTAAGTCAAAAGAGAAAGTTTATAAACACAAAAAATTAGACATTTTATTGATATGACAAATTGTTAATAGTAGGTAAAATTTTAATGTTGGTGATAGGTTTAGAAGAAAACTAGTAAAAACTTGCTAACTCAACTAATATGAAAAATGTTGTCAAATTTGTGTGGCTGTAACGGTAAAAACGAAAATATTATTAAAAATATTAAACTAAAAGATAAAACGAAAGGAAGCCGTAGTAGTAGCAGTGGTCGACAAAGAAGGCATAGTAGCAGTTGACGACAACGAGAAGAAGAAAATAAGCTAACAGCATCAAAGTTCCCCACTTTAGTTTTAATATATTGTTGGAGTTTAGGCAGAAAGACCTACAGACAAGACTTTGAGTTTTATTAAGGGAAAAGCTCAAGAATGACTTAAAGGAATTGGTTTGGAAAAGAGAAATGTTATGATAGTAATATTTTCACAATATTTTTACACAAATTTTAAGTGGCAGATTGTTATTGATTGTCATTAGTAGGTGAAAAATTAATTTTAATAGTAGATTTAAATTAGAACTAATAACAACTTACTACCTATAATTTGTTATGAAAGTATTGTGAATGTTTTTCATATTTATTCTAAAAGTAGCATCAATTTTTTTCTAAAATAATCTATTTATAAATCTCTTTAACCAGACCCATTTAAAAAAAAAAGAAATACATGCGAGTCCGGCATCTATTTAACAATTCACATGCTTTATTTATGTATATCTATAGTTCATAGAAGCATTTAATCAAACACATAATTTGCATTACAAAGCCACAAACAAAAATAGAAATAGGAAATAAAGATAAACCCAAAATAAATCATTGAAAATACTATGAAATAAAATGCACAAACAAATCAAACAAAACCCACACACAAATTAAAAACTAAAGTTGCTCTTACTTTTGAAATTAGCTATCATCTACTATTGTTAATTGCCGAATAGGTGATGAAGGTGCTATAGCAAATTATTATCACTCTAGAAGTCAATGGAATACACATCAATGATATATGCATGCCTAAAGAAAATCGTTACGAAAAAATTTATTTAAAAAATCCAAATTTCACTGTACTTGACAGATCGCAAAGAGATAGAGATGTAGTCTTTAGCCTTATATCTTCCCGTTCCATCAATTGTTGCTAAGCATGCAAGTAGGTCAAAATAGCTTCCGGTTTATTATAAGATTGAGCGAGGAAGAGAGAGCATGACAGAGTTGAGAGAGACAAACTATAATACCCCAATTTGATTTTATGATCATCACCATCATTGTTGAAAGCTCGAAATGTGTAAAAACACAAGAGCTTGTTTAGACCCCCAATTCAAATTACGGCTTGGTTGATTTTACACTAACTTAATACTAAGTGCGGAATAGTGTAAAAGCAAGCATACAAGCAAGAGAGCTACTCTAATCCATATTTATAGCAACATAGCAATAAAATGAAATGAACAAGAGTAGGGAAGAGAGATGCAAACACAGATAACACCGAGACGTGTTATTGAAGAGGAAACCGAAGAACTCGGCGAAAAACCTCTCTGCCGCCCTCCAAGCAGTAATCGATCCACTAGACAATCAATTGGGATACATGGGTAAGCAAGAGACCCTCCAAGCCTAATCTACCCTCTATACCTAAGCCCTCCAAGCTCCTACTCCAACAAGGCTTTTCAGAACCGTATCTTGTCTAGCTCTCCGAATCCCGCAACAAGCTCCATGTTGCATCTGCCATCCTTGGCTTCTTCCAATGTTTCCCAACAGTACCAAAACCTCACTGGACACTCTCAAAAGGTGTGGTAAGTGTTTGGGCTATTGACCTCTCAATGGTATGGAAATGAAGAGGTAGGAGATGAGGAAATTCCACAAACAAATGTGTAGAGAATTGTTGGTATAACAATTTCTAACTCTTAAGTGTTTTAGCTAGGGTTTTCTCTCAGAAACTCTCCTTCACATTTGTGGGTAATATAGGTATATATAGTGAGGGTACAAAAAGTGTGTATCAGATAGTACAGACTGGCAGAACAGAATGTCTAGCGAGTGTCTTGCGAGAAGGCCTTACCCGTGAGATACTCGCGAGACACAGCTGTCTCCATCTATACAGACTATTCGCATTCCAGTCATGTGCAGGGCACATGCATCTTTTCGCGGGATGCTTAGTCGCGAGATACCCGCGAAAACCCTCCTTGCTTCAATAACTTGAGTCTTCACACTCTCTCTCGCTATCACACAACCCTTACAATAAATTCCCACAACAAATACAGGGTACATAAGATTGAATAAAATTACAATCAAATTTGGCACGGAATAAAAGCCAACAAAATACAAATTTGTAAATCACAACTTTACAATTGTCATTATTAATATAGAGTTGAGGTACTATATGTGTGTGCATAGTAAGATGGGAGTAGATAATTTTGTGATGCTACAAAATAGGTGACAAAATTAAAGTTTTAGTGCATATAATTTAGTGTGGCAATTAAAATAATAAATAAATAAATAAAAGAGGAAGATGTTTTATGGGCTTTTTGGACACTAAAGAGATAAGTTCTAGTGGGTTTTAAACTCCAGCCCACTACTCCACCAAGCCCACATCTCTAATACGTTAAATATAGATTAGAGGAAAAGATAAATTAGTTTTTTCAATGGAAGAGTTTCTTAGTAAACGTGGATGCCAAAGAAAATTTGAGAGGAAGAGAGAGAGGTGGCGTGACAGAAGAAGGAGGCAAAATTGTTTAGAGGCATAAGGTTTGGCTACGAAATCAAGGTGAGAACCCCATCTCAATATTACTATATTGTTTATAAATCTTGAGATATATTTATGGTTTTGGCAATGTGGTAAGATTAAGTCATGTCAATTCGTTATAGTGAAAAGATGTTTATATATTAGCGTTATTCAAATAAAGATCTAATGGTAATACTCTTAAGTTTATGGTAGTGTTGTGATTTGTAAATTTGTGATTTCCAATTAGCCTTTGTTGGCTTTAATTCCGTACCAAATTTGATTGTAATTCAGTCAATCATTTCCCTATATTTATGTGGGTTCAATTGTAAGGGACGAGTGTGAGAGATTGGTAAAGAATCAAGCATGCAATGAAGATCAGTGCAGTTTCGTGACTAGTTTGCGAGAAGCTCGCGAGTAAAGGAACTAAGAAAAGGCCACGTGTGAAGCACATGACTAGAAAATGAAAAGTCATGCCAGCCTGTCATTTCGTGAGTACTTCGAGACAAAGGCCATCTCGCGAAGTACTCATGAAACTCTTTGTTTGGTAAAAATGAAAAGTGCTTTCCTAAATTCTTTACACACACTATATATACCCTCATTACCCACGAAATTGTAAAGAGTCATTTTCAGAGAGAAAACCCTATCAAAACACTTGAGAGTTAGAGATTGTCATAGATTGTCATACTCACAATCATCTACACAAATTCTCTTGGTTTTCCTCTACTCCTACCTCTCCATCTATACATCATTGAGAGGTTCTTAGCCCAAACACTTACCTCACCCATCTTGAGTGTTAAGAGAAGTTTTGGTCTCTTTGGGAAGCATTGGAAGAAACCATTGAGTAGCGGATGCAATCAGGCAGAATTGTGAGATCCGGAAAGCTAGTGAAGACAAGACTTTGAAAAGTCCCTTGGTAGCAAGAGCTTGGAGGGCTCAAGTACATTAAGTAGATTAGGCTTGGAGGGTCTTTTTGATATTTGTGTACTCCAACTTATTCACTAGTGAATCAATTTCAACTTAGAGGGTCGCAAAGAGGTTTTTTGCTGAATACTTCAGTTTCCTCTTCAATAATACGTCTCGGTGTTATCTTATGTTTGCATCTCTCTTCCCTACTCTTTAATCTTTACATTTATTACTCGTTGTAAGATTAAGTCATGTCAATTCAATTATAGTGGAAAGATGTTTATATATTAGCGTTATTCAAATAAAGATCTGATGGTAATACTCTTGAGTTTATGGTAGTGTTGTAATTTATATTGGTTACCCGTTGAATTTGAGGACTTTGGGTCTAAGAAGAGATGATATATATGAGATTAAATTGCTAGTAGTCAATACACGATTTCACTAGGTTGCCTACGGTTAGTATTTTAGAACAAAATCATGGAATTTCAAATCTTAATCATGAATATGGCTTTCACGTTTGGGGTTATATATATTAGGATGGCTTTAATGTTTTTCATTGGTTATATATATTAGGATGGCTTTAATGTTTTTCATTGGTTATATATATTAGGATGGCTTTGACGTTTTTCTTTGGGGTTATATATATTAGATTCTAGTTGCCCACTGTGTGTATATTCTAGAACAAAGTCACGGTTATAGAGCCAAATTCATGTTGAGGTTTTACTTTTCATTTAGGACATATATTAAATCCTAAAGTTTTGGATACTGCCTATGAGTTTTGATAAATTTAAGGAAACATATTTTTGGATAGAGATGCCTTACATTAGTGTTATTATTTACTTCAGTAAATTATAATCCTAGTGAGTCAATTTGTATAATTCGATAAGCTTTATATTTTGTGGAGGATATTAAGTAATTTCCATGGTTGATTATAGGTCATATTTAAGAGTGTTTTGAGACTATTTGGAGGGTGTTTCAACTGGGCTTTCAAAGAAATTCAAGTACTGTAAGTAATTATGCATAATATGCACAAGTTTTGTTCTTTAGGTTCT
This sequence comes from Quercus tomentella, assembly GCA_028535165.1. Lineage (NCBI taxonomy): Eukaryota > Viridiplantae > Streptophyta > Magnoliopsida > Fagales > Fagaceae > Quercus > Quercus tomentella. The sequence continues at coordinate 72,318,113 of JAPQVY010000068.1, read as the reverse complement.
TAGAAGTTAAAGGTTTTCAAAAGTTATGTTTTTAGGCTTACGTTTTCTAAAATTTATCGAAAGCATTTTTGTATCATTGAAAGAGAAACTTCGACTTTTAAATAATTTTTTAAAGAGAAACTTCGAATTTTAAATAACGTTTTGAATGTCCGAATCTCATTTAAAAGATGATTTCTAAACTAAAATATTTTCAAAAAATAATTGAGTTTCAATGTAACTTGTCTAAAAAGATTCTTGTTCTTTAAGTTGTTTAAAACCAAGTGATTTCAAAGTCGTATTCCTACTTTTTTCCAAATGGTATTTAAAACGTTTCTTTTAGCGATTTGATTTTTCAAACTTACTCAAGAATTGTAAAAATATTTATATAAACTCCTTAGTTCCTATTCGTTCCTTAAGAGAGTCAAGCATCCTTTGATTTATATCCAATTAGATATTGTGATATTCGATATGCCTTTATAGTTGGAATAAATTTTAATATTAAGAAAATTATTCTATTTTGTATAAACTTTGCTTTTGTGATATGTGACTCAAAATAAGTGTTCTTAGAATTGATCAGATATATGTGTAAGCCTGCTCACAGGGTTGTATGTGAGAATAAGTGTTGATCTCTTACTAGCAGGGGTTAGATGTTGGTATCCGGTCACATGATTGTATATGAGAATATGTAATATGTGTATATGTGACACTGTGCTCTGATCAATTATTTGTATGTTTTTTCAAATGATTTTAAGATTTGATTACATATGTATTAAGTGGTTCATTATATGCTTTGGAAAAACTATATTTGATATTATTGAATGAGTTTGTGAAATTAAAATACTCGTGCTCTACTTGACTCTATCCTATTGTGTATTGTGTGTAAGTGCTTACTAGATGTGTGGCTCACCCCCATTAATTACAATTTTCAGATTAAAATTTAGTTGGGAAACAGAAACTTTGGATCTCTTCATAAGGTGCAAGGTAGAGCGTGGGAGTGTTTAGGCGATGTCAATAATGCTTGAAGCTTTTAAGGATTTTTAGTTATTTTTATTTCACTTAAGATTTTACAGTTTGGAGATTATTTCTAAATTGTGAATTTTAGTATTGTAAGAGATTTATTAAGAGCATTGTTTATTTGGAGTTTACTGAATTATGTTTAAATTAATTATGTTTATTGAGTTATGTAAGATCAGCAAGTTAGTCATGCATCTAAATTCTTGTTCCATGGATTTGGGTTGTGACACAAACCTTGCTGCGAGAAAGAGAGAAAGAAGAAAAGCTTGGACAAGGAAGAGAAAGTGTGATTGAGTTTCTAGAGTTGATGAAGAATTGAGATGAGAAAGCTAGTATGAGGGTGAGGGATTTCTAAATTCTTGGATTTGGATCCCTGAAATCCAAGATGGATTTGGGCCAAATCCAAATCCATTTTTTTTAACTTACCCAAACAAAGGATTTGGATTGGGCTCCCTCAAATCCAAAACCAAATCCAAAATTATGCCATCCAAATTAACAAACCATTAAGTCAACATACTAGTACTATTAATGCCCCTACAACATGTCAGATAAAATTCTAGCCATTCAGCTAATTGTACCAGTCATTTCCGCGAGCTTGGAGTAGTAGGACAAAAATCAACTCTTCTATTTCTGTTCTTTTCCTTTTTTCCCTTTTTCTTTTCTCCGTCAATCACGTTTCCCCTTCTTTTTCTTCTTTGTCCCACTGTCCACGCTCATGAACTTCACTTTTTCACCTCTGTGTTCTATCATCTTAGTCAAATAAATTGGTTGGTATATAATATATATGTAAGTCTATCATTCTAAGATCTTTCAATTTCCTTCTCCCTCCCTTCACGTCCACGTTAATTTTTCTTTTTAGTGTTAGATACGCTGATTTATTAGGGCCACATTAGTTTGCCAAGATTATATATATACACTAGTCTCTAAGCACGCACTCATGCGCGTGCTTCGAGACTTTTCCATTTTTTTGGATAAAGATTAATAATTTACTTCTATTATAATGTCAAAATATATTTTTTATTTTTCAAATAAATAAAAATGATAAACTTTAGAGATAAACAATAACGTTAATTTTTTTTTTTTTTTTTAACGTGAAAGGAAAAAAATTCTAAATTTTAGGAATTCTCCTTTTGAATTCAAAATGAAATTTGTTATTTGACATTTATAACTTTATTTCCAAATGAAGTTACCCTTCATTAATGAGGGTATTTTTGAACCATAAAAAGTTTAGTTTTTTTTTTGAGAAAGATAAAAATTTTAGTTAAATGAGGGAAATCCTCTTATATATGGTATAGATAGTTAGAAGTATGTTGTTAAATGATTAATTTACCATATTTCAATATCTTAAGTTTTTTAAAGAATCGGTAATTTAACATGTTATTGTCATAAAATTAGAAATTAATTATTTAAAATGGTTGGCATATTTTAAGATTTTATTAGTGGAACATAGAGTGGAGCTGGAAAAGTGCTATGCTACAGTTTTCTTTTTCTTTTTTTGGTAATAAGTAATACTAACATATACTTCGTTGTTAAACAATCACAACACAACAAATTCCATTTGCAAACCACGCAAGTTTAAGGGAAACAAATATGAACATTGTGACTTCTACAAACCAATCTTTCAAAAAAAGACGTATGAAAGACAGAATACCACATAATTACAGAAAGCAAGATCATTGTAGAAAGAAAAAGATATAAGCCAATTAGGCAATTACAAGTCCAGTTACCGTGTCAGGCAAGTCGGGCCTTGAAAATGATGTTATTCACTAATTGAGCAATCAATCCTAAATTCACAGATAATACTAATTAAATTGATCTAGTGGGAGACTAACAAGCAATCACATGGGAGTAAGAGAATGTACAGTAAGCAAGATCATTGTAGAAAGAAAAAGATATAAGCAAATTAGGCAATTACAAGTCCAGTTGCCGTGTCAAGCAAGTCAGCCTTGAAAATGATGTTATTCACTAATTGAGCAATCAATCCTAAATAGAATTTACAGTAAGCAAGATCATTGTAGAAAGAAAAAGATATAAGCCAATTAGGCAATTACAAGTCCAGTTCCGTGTCAGGCAAGTTAGCCTTGAAAATGATGTTATTCACTAATTGAGCAATCAATCCTAAATTCACATATAATACTAATTAAATTGATCTAGTGGGAGACTAACAAGCAATCACATGGGAGTAAGATAATGTACAATAGAGTTGAATAAACTTGAGATAAGAAGGTTTCTTTTTTTTTTTTTTTTTTTTTAGAGATAATTACAATATGTTACTAATTTTACCGTTCAAATTCTTTCCTCCTTACATCTCCAAGTACTTTGTGTGAGAGGAAGTGTCAATTCAACCATAATCCTATAGCTCAAATTCTTTCCTCCCTACACCTTCAAGTACTTTTCGTATGAGGAAATGTCAATTCAACTACAAAGCTTTTGGCAAGAAGGTTTTTAGATCCATAACCATGATTAATGTCTCCACATGCTTGGTTGGAATAATTAACCGGTCAGAGCTTCAAAAAGTTGTTAGATTTGATCCATGCAGATATCTATGGTTTTACCTTAACATATTCAAAGAATTCAATTGGAATACAAAAATTCATTAAAAAAATAGATTGAATTTATACAGCTGAATAAATAAGTTTGGGATGAGGCTTTTCAGCAAAATATTTTGTAAAATCAGAATATTTGGCAAAAATAGATTGAATTTGAATGTGTAGCTGGGTATGTTTCTAGCATAATCTTATTATTATTATTTTTAAGAAAACCAACATAGTAGTAGCATTATTCTTTGATTTACATGAAAAGCAGACCCATTGGCATTAGTCCTTGGTCTCCCGCCAATAAGCGAAAACAATCAAACATACGTAAAGGCAAAACGAAAACACCTTTTTTAGTACGTCAGAAAAGCCCATGCAATAAAAGACTGTTTTCTTTAGTACAAGTTTCCGAAAAACATATATGATCAGAAACGATAAGTATTGTTGTTTACAGTTCAGTATTTAAACACCGCAATATGTTTTTTCATAATAACATTTTTTAACTCATATGTATTTTCACAACACTTAAATAATGTTATTAGAAATCTCTTACTAAACGAGTCCTAAAATTTTGTACTTATCTCAAATAAAAGTTTCTTAGAACCATGCGAGGATTTTTGTTTTTTTATATTATTTGTATAATATATTGTATAGTATCTACTGTCACGATCCAAATCCATGGAACATGAATTTAGATGCATGACTAACCTGCTAAACTTATATAACTCCATAAACATAATTAATCCAAAATAAATTAAAACTCCGAAGAAACAATACTCTTAAATAAAACCTCTTACAAAAATCCAAACTCCACAACTTTAGAATAATCTCCAAAATACAGTGAAATCTAAAGCGGAATAAAAAAATAACTAATAATCTTTTAAGGCTTCAAGTATTATTGACTTCGCCTAAAACTCCCACGCTCTACCTTGCACCTTACAAAGCGATCCAAAGGTTCTATATTCCCAACTACACTTTAATCTGAAAAATAGTAATTGATGGGGTGAGCCACACATCTAGTAAGTAATTATACAGAATACACAACGGAATAGAGTCAAGCAAAGCACGAGTATTTTGACTTTTCACAAACTCATTCAATGGTATCAAAATAATTATTCCAAAACATATAATGAATCACTTAATACATATGTAACCACATCTTAAAATCATTAGAAAACACATACATATAATTGATCAGAGCACAATGTCACATATACACATCACATATTCTCACATACAATCCTGTGAGCGGATACCAACATCTAACCCCTGCTGGTGAGGGATCAACACATATTTCTCACATACAATCCTATGAGCGGATTTACACACATATCTGATCAATTCTAAAAACACTTATTTTTGAGTCACATATCACAAAAGCAAAGTTTATACAAAATATAATAATTTACTTGATATTAACAATTATTCCAAATATAGAGGCATATCAAAGATCACAATATCGAATAGAACATAAATCAAAGGATGCTTGACTCTCTTGGGGAACGAATAGAAACTGAGGAGTTTATATAAATATATTACAATTCTTGAGTAAATCTGAAAATTCAATTTGCTAAAAGAAACATTTTAAATACCATTTGGAGAATAGGAATATGACTTTGAAATCACTTGGTTTTAACAAATTTAAAGAACAAGAACCTTTTTAGAAAACTTACATTGAAACTCAATTATTTACGGAAAATAGTTTAGTTTAGAAATTATTTTTTAAATGAGATTTGGACATACAAAATGTTATTTAAAATTCGAAGTATTTCTTAAAAACATTATTTAATAGTCGAAATTTCTCTTTCAATGATGCAAAAATACTTTTGACAAACTTTAGAAAATATAAGTTTGAAATACAAAACTTTTGAAAACTTTTAACTTCTAAGAACCTAATGGACAAAACTTGTGCATATTATGCATAATTACTTACTGCACTTGAATCACTCTGAAAGTCCAGTTGAAACACCCTCCAATTGTCTCAAAATACTCTTAGATAGGACCTAAAATCAATCATGGAAATTACTTAATATCCTCCATAAAATATAAATCTTATTAAACTATACAAACTGACTCACTAGTAAAATACTTTGCTGAACTAAATGATAGCACTAATGCAAAGTATCTCTACCCAAAAATGTGCTTCCTCAAATTTATCAAAACTTAGAGGCAATAGCCAATACTTTAGGATTTAATATATAACTCCAATGAAAACTATGGGCCGAATCTAATATGACTTTGTTCATGGACTTAATATCATTGACCCTAATGGATTTAATATCACAATATTTTGGGATGCAATTACAATTCGGATAAAAATCAAGTCTGTCAATATCCTTCAATAAAATTGTAGTAGTGTTGAAACCGAATGGTTCATTTTGTTTGGACTAGTCAAAGTCTAGGCAAAGAGTACCAAGGCCATTAATCATCCATAAGAGGACTTGGACTTTGACAAGATGAGATTACATGTGTGGGGTCGGTTGCAATTTCTCCAGCAATTCATAATTAACCCTACGGCATAGATCAATAGCCCAAAAGTTCCTACAGACCTTAAAGCCCTTATAGTCCTACAAAATGATGCAGCCTTATTCATGCTTTAATTAATTCCGGCTGTTCTTTTAGACTCCAAACAGTGGCATTCTACTATTCAAGAATAATTGAAACAGTGTAAAAATAGTAATATAAGAAATTACCAATCTCACAGTCTACACATCACTAAAGTTTTCCATGATAAAAATTCTAACTCCTTAATTCTTGTTTCTAGCGGTGAGAAATCATACCTTAAACAATCTAATTACTTCTTCAATTGTATGTGCTCTAAACTCCAAGGGAAAAATACACCTCCTAGCCTCCTAAGCGATGAAACCCTTTCTATGAAAAAAAACCCTAATTTATCTCTTCATTTACCTTATATTTGACGCATCTGAGATGTGGGCTTAGTGGGGTAGTGGGCTGTAGATTAAAACTTACTTAAACTTATCTCTTTAGTCTCCAAGAGGCCTATAAAACATCTTCCTCTTTTCTTTTTATTTATTTATTTTAATTGCCTCACTAAATTGTATGCACTAAAACTTTAATTTTCTCACCTATTTGTAGCACCACAAAATTGTCTACTCCCATCTTACTATGCACACACATATAGTACCTCAACTCTATATTAAAATTGACAAGGTACAGATATAATCATAAAAACAAAAATTGGGGTATTACATCTACAATATACTATGTTGTTAAATGCACCTAATGGATTCCATTAGCAAATAAAAACTAGTCAATTTTAAAAAAGAAATATTAGATGAAAATTGGAAGTTGTGACTTCGCCTAGCCAATCTTTCATACTAGACGTACGTCTAGTTTGAAAATGATAATAAGCCAATAATAATAATAATAATAATAATAATAATAATAATAATAATAGTAATAAAAATTTTAGAAATAAGAGGATCAAAGTGTAAGTTCACTAAACCTCAAGCAAGTTTTTGTCATTTTTTTCTAAACTTTTCTATATAAGACCCTAGACTAGTGATCAATTTCTCCGTCTTGGGTTCCCACACGAGAGAAGATTTTGCTAGAAACGAAAATAGGTGTTTCTCAATCATTTTTTCTCAATGGGGTGGTCTTTAGTGAAGTATTTACTGTGCGCTTTACTTCTTATTGTTCAAATTCATGAGCACAGGGCTTGTCTTGAGGAAGAGAGGATGGGTCTGCTAGAATTGAAAGCCTTTTTAAAATCCAATGTTAATCATACCAACCACCTCTTTCTGTCATGGGTTAACGATGTAAGGAGTGAGTGTTGTGGGTGGGAGCGGGTCACATGCAACGACATCACTGGTCACGTGATCGAGCTCTCGCTTTCCAATATAATAAATCGGAGTTATTATAATCGTTGGCTCCTAAACGTGTCTCTGTTGCAGCCTTTGAAGGAGCTAAGAAGTCTTGATCTATCTGCTAATGGAATTCTTGGGTGGCTAGAAAATGAAGCTATGTGAGCTCATGCTTTTATTTTCAGACATTTCAATGGCCCAAATGGCCTATTTAGTCTCTTGAGTAGGATTTTGCCTTCCACAACCTATTTTTTACTAATTTATTTGTAGATGAGGACTCGGCCTGTGGTCCCTAAAGCCCAATATGTGAAGCAGTAGATGTTTGGCCCTTTAAGCCCAATTCACGTGGGAGTTTTGGACTCCTATGCCTACTTGTGCTGTGATCGATTATGGGCTATCGAGTCCATCAAGTCATGCAGTGATACAACTTGGGCTTTTGAACACGTTCTATATTAGTAATGAGCTTTGGGCCCATTTTCTCAAAAAATATGAAAACCTTTGGACCAAGGTTGAAAACATGTAGCCTTAGGAAATTCTGGGCTTTATACAAATTTGGCCCAATATATATAAATATTTATATATATATATATATATATATATATATATATATATATGTATATATTTCTTTTTCTTGTTTTTTTGCTTGGGCCTACGTGCATGGACTATCTAATAAAAACATGCCACATGACATATGAAAAAGGAAAAGGCGTAAATATTGCACCCTTAAGTTTTGAGGTGTTTGAATTTTATACCATGAAGTTTTAGAATTTGGATTTCACCTCTGAAGTTTGGGAGTGATTGGAGTTTACACTCAGTCTTTCAGAATTTAAATTTTACCTCTAAACTTTTAGAGGTGTTTGGATTTTACTTCCCAAAATTTAGAGATATTTAGATTTTACATCTTAAAGTTTATCTAAATTGAGCAAGCTGACGTACTTAAATTTAAGTTCAAATCACTTTGGCAATGAAATTTTATGATTCTTGGGTGAGAAAATTTAAGGGCCTCTTTCTAATAACGGTACATGCATATTTAAATTTTGTTCCTCAAAAATACCATGAAGAATTTTAGACAAAAAAGAAATTTACTAACCAATTTTACCTTTATTGACGTTTCCTTTCTTCATGTTAAAAATAACAGAATGCTTCAGTGCAAAACAAAATGCTTGATACATGCAAATGATTTGGGCTAAAATGCACACTAAAAATTTGGGCTAAAATGCACAGTAAAATATGAAATGTGTGTGCCTTCAATATTTACTGTGCATTTGAATGGACAGCTTAGAGTTTTTTTTTTTTTTTTTTTTTTGATATGAAGACAGCTTAGAGTTTGATTCATAGGTATATGTAAAAGTAATTTTGAATATTAAGTTGTCAACATATATTCTTTTAGGATACAATTGATAATCTAATTTGAATTTCACATTGTAGCTTTTGAAGTGATCCAAAAAAAAAGGGGAAGTGATATTGAGAATCTTATAAAGAGAAAGAGGGGAATGAGATTTTTGAAAAAACTTATAATATAAGGATAGAGGGAAAAGGATTTTTTAAAAACTTACAATACAGTACACATCTAAAATGGCCTAAATTTTTTTTTTTTTTTTAATGTCAAAAAGGTCTAACTTTTGAAAGTGTAACGCAAGTAATTATTTTAGGATTCCTTTGGTTATTGAATAATTGCTTTACACATATAGTATTTTATTGCTTTTACTTGTGTGTTGATCAATAAACCAGTTCAAGAACACGAAATGATGACAAAAACAACCAATCATTACAAAAAGTTAATGATTAAATTGTATTTTATATAGTTCATTAGTTTTTTCTTATAAATAAATGTTCATTAAATTAGATTGTAAATTGTTACTTATTTTAATTTTATCCCTTACTCATCCTTTCTCACTAATTGATAGTTGCTACTATTATAGGTGCTTTGTCTTTTCTTAAACAACTACTTCTAACACCTATAATGTTTGGGCCTTGACTTAAACTTGGTCTCTGGCTTCAAAAATAAGAAAGGCAGATACAATTGCCAACAATTCATATTTATATGATAAGAGAGCATACCTATGACTTACAATTATAAAACTTGATACCTATCCCGTATATGAGGATGGTAATAGGGGTGTGTGGTAATTATTTTTCTAGAAAACATATTTGATTCTTTATAGCTCAATTAATTAATGCATTTTTCTTATATTACTATTCTTGTCCTAATGACTAACATGATATGACACTCTTTTAGCATTTTGTTGATAAATTTAACAATGGATTTTTCTTTTCTTTTTTTCAGAACGCAGTTGTTTGTCAAAACTGAGCAAGTTAACACATTTAAATTTAAGAGAGAACAAATTTGACAAAGAAATTTTAAGATCCTTAGGTGCCCTCCCTGTTCTTAAATCTTTGGATCTAAGGCTGCGTTTGAATTGACTTCAAAGTGATTCTGGAAATGATTTTCCGGAAAATAGGGGTGTTTGGTTGTTACTTCAAATTCGGTCAAACTGAAAAGCATTTCCAGTTGACCGAATTTGAGAGCCAAAACAACGGAAATGATTTTCCATTTCTATTTTCACTTCAAAGTACTTCCGGCCTTGGAAAATAGAAGAGAGAGAGAGAGAGAGAGAGAGAGAGAGAGAGAGAGAGAGAGAGAGAGAGAGAGAGAGAGAGAGAGAGAGAGAATCGATCGCGACATCACCGTCCGCCGACATCATCGGCTGGCGCGGTAGCGCCAATCGCGATCGCGATCTCCGCTTCAATCTTCACGCGATGCGTCGATCTTCGCGCAATCGCGATCGCGATTGACGCATCGCGCCGCCGATCGCGATGCGCCGACCGCTCCGATCACGATCGCGCCGATCGCGATCTGTCCGATCGCGATCTCGCCTTCGTTTGTCCGGATTTGATGATTTTTTTCTAGGTTTTGTTTGTGTTTTGATGAATAAATGATATTATATAATCGTTTGGTAACCAAGAAAATGTGAGAAAATGTGAGCAACAAGTAGAAAATGTGAAAATGTGTTTTCTATGGTATTTTCAAGAACACAACCAAACATCAGAAAATATTTTCCGAAACATTTTTTGAAATGCAACCAAACACATGAAAACATTTTCCTTTCCGGAAAATAGCATTTCCGGAAAATAGAATATTTTCCGGAAATACTTTTACACAAACCAAACACAGCCTAAGTTACAATAACATGTGGCCTCTTTCTAGCCAAGGTACGTGCATATCTGAATTTTCTTCCTCAAGAATACCATGAAAAAGTTTAGACAATTGAAAGCTTATAACCAATATTTACATTTATCAACATTTACACTCTTCGAGTTAAAAAGCATAAAATGCTTCAATGCAAATGATCGTAGTAGCATGCCTTCAATATTCAATGACCATTTTAACCAAAATTTTTGTCCATTCCAATATAAAAATGTGTATAGTACTACTAGATCTTTCTTTTGTACTAATGGTTTCAAGTTGATATATGGAATTATGAATATCTCTTCACTGATGATGTAGAACTGGTTTATCTAAGCAACTTGGAGGTCCTTATCTTGCAACAGAGTTGCCTTAATGGAAGCCTACCATTCAAGGGTAAATATTCCATCTATTTTTCAATGATTTTCCCTTTATAGATCAATCAATAGCCTCGATGGAAACCTACTATCCCCTGTATGCCAACGAGCCATTTTAAAGATTTTATTTTGACACTCTCTCTTTTTAATTCTCTTGGTAGATATGGCAAATTTCAGCAGTTTGAAGGTTTTAGATTTGAGTAAAAATCATTTCACTGGAAGTATTCCTCCATATATTGGAGCGTCATCATCTCTCAAGGCTTTATCATTATCTTTTGCAAATCTTAGAGGAACTTTAGCCACTCAAGGTAAGAATCTATTATGAAGTATGAAATCGAATTTCTACAATTTGTTTGCATTAATCATCTATAGCTCATTAGGCGTATGAGTGAGAACAAGTGATAGAGAATGGTTGATATGGATCAATTCTCGTTAGCTGCAACTTGAGAGCATAACATTCAACCACCCACTTTTTTTCTTAGATTTTTTTTTTTTTTTTTTTTTTTTTTTTTTTGCATAAACTTAGAAATTATTTTAATCCCACTTAGCAACAAAAAAAGGGAGAAATTATTTGAATTTCATACGATGTGGGTTTTAGTTAACTCAATTGATAAAGTCTCTTGTCTTTAAATAAGAGATCTGGGGTTTGACCCCGCCTACACTAAAAAATCAATTGGTATTTTGGTTTGATGATAATTTGGGGTTTGATCTCCTCCTACACTAAAAAACCAGTTGGTATCTTGGTTTGATAATAAAAGACAGGAACGGACGCTATAAGTTGAAACTATCTCTAAAAACCAAAAAAACAAATCCCGCACAACCGACTCTACCCTTTGCCAATTGAGGCAATTTGCCAAAGGCAGCTGTAGAAAATAAGGTCTCATAATTTTGGGCTTATAGTACAATATTATTTTATGTAACGATTTTAAATAAAATATGCCGTATACTTATTTAATTTTTCTTTTTGGAAAGTGAAAATGTTTAGCTAAAAATTGAAGAGACTCAAACAATGATAATCTTATTTCTTCTTACAGATTTGTGTGCACTGACAAAACTTGAAGAGTTAGATCTTGGTGGTAATAACTTTGAAGGAAGCCTTCCTCCATGCTTAACCAATTTAACATCTCTTCGGTTGTTAGATATATCTAACAACCGGTTTAGTGGAAACATGTCTTTCTCTCCAGTAGCCAACTTGACATCTCTTGAGTACATTGGTCTGAGTTATAATCTTTTTGATGGTTTATTCTTTTTCAACTTATTTGCTAATCACTCAAAGCTTAAGGTGATTCAGTTTTTGAGTGACAACAACAAACTTGACATAGAAACTGAAAATCTCAGTTGGCACCCTTTGTTTCAGTTATAGGTCCTAGTAATGTCTCATTGTAATATAAACAAGCCCATAGGCAACATTCCTAAGTTTCTCTATGACTAGCATGAATTAGAAGTGGTTGATATCACTCACAGTAGGTTGAATGGAAGCTTCCCCATTTGGTTGCTTGAAAACAATACTTGATTGCAAGTGTTAAATCTTCGAAGTAACTCTTTCACTGGTCAATTTCAGTTGCCAACATATCAATACATTGATCTTCGTTGGTTGGATGTCTCAGACAATCACTAACATGGGGAGCTTCAAGAAAATATCGGAAAGATGATTCCAAAATTAGAATATCTAAATTTATCTCAAAATCATTTTGAAGGTAATCTCCCATCCTCAATTGGTGACATGAGTAATTTGTACAGATTGGATTTGTCCTTTAATGATTTTTCAAGAGAGATACCAGTGGAATTGATAGCTAATTGCAACTACTTGAAATTTTTGAGGTTATCTAATAATAACTTTCATGGTGAAATTTTTTTAAAGAACTTCAATCAATCCTTGTTTTTATTAGAATTGAATAATAATAATTTCACAGGGACTCTTCTAGTGGTACCCCTGCATGTCGGGATGGTCCTAAATATTAGAAACAATTACATGTTTGGTACAATTCCCGTATGGATGGTAAACAATAATTCATCCAAGATTGTTGACCTAAGTAACAACTTTTTCAACTGTCAAATTCCATGTGGACTAGGTTCATTTGATGTAATTAACCTTTCTCATAACTTGCTTTTAGGATTTTTACCTTCTTTTTTGAATCTACGAGATGTGAGGCACATACTTTTGCAAGGGAATAAACTACAGGATCATTACCTAAAGTAGTTTTCAATTCATCGTCTCTTTTGACAGTGGACATTAGAGATAATAGCTTTTCGGGCAACATCCCTGAAGGAATCGGTGAACTTTCTAACTCAAGAGTACTTTTGTTGAGTGGAAACCATTTTAGTGGTATGATTCACAAGCAGATGTGTCGGTTAAAGAAGCTAGGCATAATGGATCTTTCCAAGAACTTTCTTACTGGGACAATACCATATTGCTTTCACAACATAACCTTTGGGAAGTTAAATGATATTGATTTTGTCTATACAAATGATTCTTTTATAGAGGGCTTTGGTTTTTCCCTCCCATATAAGTCTCTTCTAAGTAGGGATATCGACATTAAAGGGACATATCTGGACATCCATGAACAAGTTGGGATTCAAATTGTGACGAAGTATAGGTCTGACTTGTACAAGGGTCTCATCCTTGATTTGATGTCTGCTTTGGATTTGTCATTAAACAAGCTAATAGGTGAAATCCCAGTAGAGCTAGGACAGTTATCTTCAATTCATGCATTGAATTTGTCCTACAATCAATTGACAGGTTCTATTCCAAAAACATTCTCAAAATTGACTCAATTGGAGAGTTTAGACCTTTCTCACAACAGTTTGAGTGGGGAAATTCCTTCAGAATTAATTGATTTGAATTCTCTCTCAACTTTCAATGTGCCTCACAACAACTTATCAGGTAAACTTCCAGACTTTAAAGCACAATTTGCAACATTTGGAACGAGTTGCTATGAAGGAAATCCTTTTCTTTGCGGTCCACCATTGGAAAAAAGCTGCACCGAGATAGTTGAATCAACTCCATCACCACAAAACTCTTCAAAGGCAAGTGACGGAAAATGGTATGCAGTTGATCTTCTAGTCTTCTCTATAAGTTTTTGGGTATCTTACACTATTTTCCTTTTAGGTATAGCTAGTGTTCTTTATATTAATCTTCATTGGCGGCAACGATGCTTCAACTTGGTTGAGGATCGCATGTATTGTTGTTATTATTTTGCTTTAAATGCCTTAAAAGGGCTACAAAACTGTGTTAGGTTCTAAAGACTTAGGTTTTTATGTATTTAGAACTCTAATGTGTATTGTTAGCAAAGCATGATCAAAATAATGTGTTTAGAAGTGTTTTAGTCTTGCTCAAAGTTGTGTATTTTATGTAAAGTTGGAATCGAGCTAATGCAAAAAGTATTATGCATTTCGGCCTGGCTCGATCGATCGAAGCTTAGGCTCGATCGATCGAATCTCGGGTAGAATGTTTTTTTTCTGCAGATTTCCAACTCAGCCCTAGTTGTTTAAAACGTTTTAGGGTTTTCTAGTTTGTCCTAAGTATAAAAGGCAAACCCTAGCCACGTTTTAGTGTTGCTCATATTGCTGTTTGTGTAAATCTCTTGTGAGATTTAGAGGAGCTTTCTTTTACACAAACTTAGGGTTTTCAAGGAGAAGATATTATCTATACCTTGATGATCAACTCGGTGGTTGCCATTAAAGCTTAAAGAAAACACAAGCGGGTGTGCTTGTATCTGGTGGTGAATCCAAGAAAGAAGGAGTCCGTGAATTCGGAGCTTGCACGTGGTCGTGTCAATAAGTTCTACTAGTGGGTAGCAATAAGAAGTCGAGCGTGGGGGCTTGTAAGTCTTATTGTATAAATTTTGATTCTTTCAAGATAGTGGATTCAAGTTTACCTTGAGAATAGTTAGGTCAAATCCTCCCCAGGTTTTTACCAGTTTGGTTTCTTAGGTGATCATATCTTATGTTATTTATCTTTCCGTTGCTTTGCATGATATGATCTTTGTAATTGTGATAACCTAGATTTGTTAAAGTGGACTAAGTAACAACTTGGCTAATTACCTAGGTTAAATCAATTGTGTTTTAAGGGGTCTAAAAACTATCAAGTGGTATCAGAGCGGGTAGCTCTTCTGTTTTAGATCTTTTGATCTAAGAGCTGATCCTTGACCCCTGTTGTCATGGATAATTTGAAGTGTCTTTCTGATCATGTTTCTGCTCATGCTTCTGTTGATTTTATTGATGCCTATGAAACTCTTCGTAAGGAATTATTGAAATCTATGAAAATTGCTAAGAAATTCAAGGAAGAGTTAAAATTGGCTAATCTTGAAAAAGAGGAATTGATTGTTAGATTAGATGATTCTAATAAAAAGAATGAATTTTTGAGAAATCAAATTTCCTCTTAAGATGAGAAGATGAAAAGTTTGGAACAAGAGTTAGTTGAATCTAGGACCAAAATTGAAAATTTGACTAGTACCAAGCTTGCTGTTGATAACAGAAGTGTTTCTGTTTCTCTTAAGCCTAAAACTGAGAAAGTTTATATCCCTCATTTTAAGAGGAATAATAAAGAAAAGGCTTATTTTGCTAGGTTAGACAAAAGTAAAAGTTCTGATGTTGACACTGAAGTTTCTAAACCTAAGTCTAAACCTACTGTTAAAGAGCATAATAAATCTGTTTTTGTGCCTACCTGTCACCTTTGTGGTGTTGTTGGTCATATTAGACCAAATTGTTCTTTGTTGAGGCAAGAACCAAAGCCTGTGACCGGAAACTCCACTAGGAATACTGATGTTCCTAAATTTGTTCATGTTTGCCACTTTTGTGGTGTCCATGGTCACATTCGTCTTAATTGTCATAAATTGAAATTTAAGCATTCTATGTTTCAGTCTAGGATTTGTGATGATATTTCTCCTACCATAAGTCCATATAAATTGTTTCATATTCTTTTGAAAAATTTGAGGTTGTTGGCTTGTGAAAGGGATTTGCAAGATTTCAGTCTTTCTTAGAAGATTGGTGTAATCCCTCAAATACACTCTACTTCACATGGATTTTCACCTACAAAGCCGAAGACTCGTGCTAGATGGGTGAGAAAAGATTCTCCAAGGTGAGTGTTGCTAACTTGTCCCTGATTTAATTCTTTCAATTAATTGTGGACATGTTTTGTTTCTGTTTTTGGTCGTGTTTTTTTTTTAGGTTGTTTTTTTTATTTAAAAAAAAAATCCAAAAACATTGAAAAATTTCAAAAAAGACAAAAATATTTTATTTTGTGTCTTGTTTTATTTTTCTTGAGGATTACATGAATTATGATATCTCTCTCTTGATTTAGAACATGCTTGACATTGTGGAGAAACTTGAATAGCATGTGTTATATAAGTGCTAAGCTATTTCTGATTTTGTATGAGTATGTACTAGTTTGTACATGTACTCAAGGGTTAATTAAGAAATTGATATTTCTTATTTGTGTACCCTCTATAGCTTAGTTAAGTACTGTCATGCATTGCATTTGCATTGTTCATTCGGCATAATGTGTGCTTTTAGTTTTTGGTCATAAATTTTTTTTAAAACCAAAAAGATTTTTGTGTTTTGTATTTCACATCTTGGATTTATAATCAAGAATTGGCCATATTATATTTACATAACAAGTTTATGTACCTTGTTTAGCTTTGATGAGCTTATTTATTGCACTTGACTAGTTAAAGCTTTGTATTACATGTTGTGTGGAAAAGATGTTTGTGATATTTATCACTTTGTCTTAATCTTGAAGTCACATGTTATTTGACTGTTAGACTCGATCCTTTTGAAAAATGTATAAATAACCATCTCATCACTGTTCACTAGCCAATCATGAATACCTTAGTGCATATCGTAAGATTTTATGCTCGAGAAAGTGTAGCACATGCACAAAAAGAACATAAGGTGTAGCCTCGGTTTAATTGCTTAATGCTTAAAATTGGTGTGTACTATTAGGCTTGATATCAAATCACATAATTAAAATTGGTGTGTACATTATCCTAGCTTTTTAATAAGTTTCTGAATAAATTAAAATTGGTGTGTATATTATGAGGCAAAATTCAAGAAACTTACATGATTGCAAGCTTATGATTTAGAAGATGTGGGAGTTATATGATGTAACTCTTTATGTGATAGTCTCTTTTAAATTCTATGTGATGAATTTTGTAGACTTTGTGATTGATTGCTATTCACATATCACCTCACATATCACCTCACATGTATCTCAAGCTTTTGCTAGTTGCACACACTACACAAGTTACTCTTTGCTAAACTTAGTACATTATATTGTGTGTGATCTTATTTTGGCCATCCAAGATTAAATGTTCCTTGATTTTAATGCAAAATGTGTTTAATGTTTGCGCTTTAAGGACTAATTGATTGAAAATCTTGTGTTTGGAAGATCTGGGTTGAATTCAAGTGTTTTTGAAAAACTTTTAATCTCATACTCATGCATTTCATTCATAAAATATTGTGCTTTGAAGAGTTTCTGCATTAAATTGCTCTGTTTTTCAAAAAATTTGAATTTTCCAGACTTTCAATCGATTGAACCTGTTTTTCAATCAATCGAAATTGCGATTAAAATTTTTGGTTTGAGTCTACCTGACTTAATTGATGTTTGATCGATTTTCGATCGATCACAACTGAAAATTTTCAGTTTCTATATTTTTGACCAAAATTTTTTTTCATGCATCATTTGTGTTTAGGATTCACATGCATTGCATTGTTTTTGTATCCATCTTGCAGTTTTGCAGTCATATCTCTCATTGTTTTCACACATAACATGCATACACTTTGCTACATTGGGTACTCAACTTGATCAAAAAATTGATTGATTAATTTTTGAGCTATGTACTTTCTAGTATATGCCTTTTTTATGTGTGAACTGTAGAAAATATTTTTCTTAAGAGATATGATGGATAATCAATGTACAAATATTTTCTCTACTAATGCAACTGTTTATGGGTCACATAGTGCCATGTTTGCATTTTATTGAAAGAGAGAATATTTTTTCTTCATGTGTATCCTCAACTTAGTTTTTTTTTTAAAAACTTGGTTTGTGTCTTTTTATTAATCCCCACCCTCTTTCTTTTTCCCCAAAACTGTTTTTCCCAAAACTTGTTTTGTTTTTTCCTATTTTTATAGAGGGAGAAATTTTTTTTAACCTTTGTGGTTCTTAGGGGGAGTTGTTGCTCTTTGTAGGGGGAGTTGTCTCTATTTTCTATAGAGTTGAATTGTTTTGTGTTCCCTTGATTCTCTTTTTTCTCTTATCCTTTATTGCGTATGTTTACTCTTTATATTAGTAGTCTTTGTCAATACGTGACAAAAAGGGGGAGATTTATTTGAAATTGTTTTTGAGAATATGTGTGGAAAATACAAGAATGTTTTGTTTAGGGGGAGTTAACATTTCTTTTGGTGTATCTAACTTAGGGGGAGAGTTAGTTTGCATATTTGTTGTTTTACTGTTTTTCTGTTACACATGCGGTTATGCATTTTGTTTAGTGTTTCAGGAAATATACAGGTTGATTCAATTGAGCTGCTGTCTACACTTGCAACTGATGGATAGTAGTTAGGATTGGATTTGTTTCTTTTTGAGCATTTTTATGTAAAGGGCTTTTCTTTGTAAACTTTGAGCTTCTAGTTATGCTTTGTCACGGATTGCCAAAGGGGGAGTTTGTTAGGTTCTAAAGACTTAGGTTTTTATGTATTTAGAACTTTAATGTGTATTGTTGGCAAACCATGATCAAAACAATGTGTTTAGAAGTGTTTTAGTCTTGCTCAAAGTTGTGTATTTTACGTAAAGTTGGAATCGAGCTAATGCATAAAGTATTATGCATTTCGGCCTGGCTCGATCGATCGAAGCTTAGGCTCGATCGATCGAATCTCGGGCAGAATGTTTTTTTTCTGCAGATTTCCAACTCAGCCCTAGTTGTTTAAAACGTTTTAGGGTTTTCTAATTTGTTCTAAGTATAAAAGGCAAACTCTAACCACGTTTTAGTGTTGCTCATATTGCTGTCTGTGTAAATCTCTTGTGAGATCTAGAGGAGTTTTCCTTTACACAAACTTAGGGTTTTCAAGGAGAAGATATTATCTACACCTTGATGATCAACTCGGTTGCTGCCATTGAAGTTTAAAGAAAACACAAGCGGGTGTGCTTGTATCTGGTGGTGAATCCAAGAAAGAAGGACTCCGTGGATTCGGAGCTTGCACGTGGTCGTGTTAGTAAGTTCTACTTGTGGGTAGCAATAAGAAGTCGAGCGTGGGGGCTTGTAAGTCTTATTGTATGAACTTCGATTCTTTCAAGATAGTGGATTCAAGTTTACCTTGAGGATAGCTAGGTCAAATCCTCCCCAGGTTTTTACCGGTTTGGTTTCCTAGGTGATCATATCTTGTGTTATTTATCTTTCCGCTGCTTTGCATGATATGATATTTGTAATTGTGATAACCTAGATTTGTTAAATTGGATTAAGTAACAACTTGGCTAATTACCTAGGTTAAATCAATTGTGTTTTAAGGGGTCTAAAAACTATCAAACTGTATGTGTCATTAGATGTACTCAAGTTCTATAGAAATCTTTGGTCTTAGTATTGATAAATACCTATGTGTATGTATATGTTTGGTTATGAATTATTGTTATAATTCTCTATTATGAAACAAGGAGTTCACTTGCATTGTAACTAGTTGATCTCATGCAACGCGCAATACATTTTAAAATATTTTTTAAGAAAATATCTTATGTTTCATCTACATTTTGGATGACTTTAATTATAATACATGTCATTAAAATAGTTAAACTAAATATTATAATACAAATTGTTAATATTAAAATAGTTAAAAATTTGAACCTGTTGCTTTGAGTGATTAATTAAACTAAATACTTATTTTCCTCTAACTTAAGCATAGATTTACTTTTATATTTTATTCTTTGATTGCAAGTTATTAAATTTTCTTCTCTCTTTTTCATTAAAAAAAAAAAAAAAAAAACTTTATCTTTTGTTGGAATTTGTTTTTATTATTTCCAATACAAAAAATTTGAGTAAAAATAACATATTCCAATATGTTGTGTTTCTTATATAAATTTAAAAAGTAAAAATAAAAATAGTAATTCATTTTATATAAACAATTAGCGCACCATGTATAGATAATTAATACACAAAAATAAATGCATTTACCCTATTTGTAATCTTTGTAATTACATAGCATAAATTGAGATTGCTGCAATTTATATACACTAAAACATGTGTCAAGAGTCTTGTAACTCAATTGGTTGACACCTCTTAGTGTTTCTAATGGAGACATCCAAAGTTAAAATCCTCCATCCCAACATTATTGATGTATTAGAAAACAAAGGCTAAAAAATGAAAGAAAATATTTTTCGATAAGTATTTTTGGCCTTAACAAACACAAACGCATGGTAAAAAGAGTGTTGACAAAATAGAATGGCCAAAATATGTTGCTGGTTCCAAAAGTTTTCCTACGGAGTGCTTTTAGTTCTTCAAGTTTCAAATGAGCATTATTCGTCCCCTAAAGTTTCATAAATAAGCATCATTATTCATTCCATTAACTTCTGTTAGTTTTTTTTTTTTGGCTTACAAGCCTAAAAAAATAATGACATGACTCTTTTTAAATGATATGGCATATTTTTTAACTAAAATTTTTCACTTAAACCAAATCTAACAGGGCAACCTATTTCTATTTGGATTTTGCCCTGAATTAATCCCAAATCTTCCAAAATCTCTATTTTGAATGAGAGAACATAACATTGTTTGCTTTCCAAGAGCAAAGACATGATACCCAAAAAAAAGAAGAAGCCTAATCAGTTCCAACCTATAAGAGCATTTGCATTTGGTATGCTAAAATAGCATAAACTCTGAAATCTAACTTATGAAGACCAAAAATCACTTGCATCAAATCATAACTCGGCTATGCAAAATAGGATTTTGCTAATGTGCTTCTCCAAATTTAGGAGGCATTGTAACCTATGCAAATCTATTTTTTATTATTTCTTTTCATTTGCTAAGGTTAAATAAAGAGAGTGGATGATCGTCGTTGTTATGTGTGGAAAAAGATAAATGACTAAAAAATCAAGAAAAATTGATATTTTAATGAGATAGAGTATATAAGAGATAATCAAAAGTGATTATTTTCAAAAATGGTTAGTGTAGGGACACAAAAATCAAACGGTACAGGTCCACTTAGAATAGCACGGCTTGTACAGTTCAACCAGGCCCAAATCAATATATTTGTAAGAGAATGGATTGAACAACAAGAGAGGGTTTCGCTCGAGGACAGGAATGAGGAAAAAAAAAAGACTTATTAATGTGGATTATGTATGTGAAAGGCTTGTTACAAGCTTTCCCGAGGAGGCCAATAGTACACAAAAAGATACATTGTTCATGTTCTTCTCTCAATCTTATGGTTTTCACTTTCCTATTTCTGATACTTCAATCCCATCTCTCTTTCTCTGGAAACTTTCTTTCTTTATATACTATCCCCCTCTTCACATCTTGACCCTCCATCTTTACCTAACCAGATTCTCATTGTGAGACTTGCCCCTTTAAACATCTGATGAAAGTAGTAGAAGGAGCTACTTAGCTGTGAATTACACAGTTCAGGCCACTTCCTCACCAATGCAGCTGATAAAGCTGTTACCATCATTTAATGCGGAGGTAACAGGCTACTTCTTGCTAGAAACTTCCCCTACCCTTCATGATCCTCTCTCCTCAACCAGTCCTACCCACCTAAAGCTCTAAAGCGTCTTTCGTCTATTTTCCTCTTCTCCTCGGATGAATTCCCTCTTGGGTAGGTGGTGCCCCAACACCAGCAATAAAGTTCACCAATCCCTTCCTCAGTCCTCGAGCCCCCACAGTTAGCTAAAAAAAAAAAAAAAATCAAAAGTTAGTTCTTATTCTAAAATAGACAATAATTTTTGTATAAGTTGATATGAATCCTTTAAAGAACTACGAATATGGAGAAACTTTTCATGGTTCATTGGTATATTAAATTAATAATTCTAGGACCACAACCTTTACCACACTCTTACTCACTACTATCCTATCTGGTTGACTATAAGTGGTGGGAAAAAAAATGGTGGGTCCATGGAAAATAAGAAGGAGCTAACGACAACTGTGTCAAACGGCATTACATGGGACAAATCTCTCTCTCTCTCTCTCCAAAATTCGGAATTTTGGAAGTACTGGGTTTAATTTAGGGCAAAACCCAAATTGAAATGGGTTATACCATTAGACCAGATCTAAGTGTAAGTTCAACGGCTTATTTTCGATAATTTATTTATATAAAATTTATCAAAAGATTTTATAATGTTTATATTATATGTGTAATAAAATATTAAAAGTTAATTTACTTTTAAGAAAAATATAATTTTTTAGTAAATAAGAGCATTCACACTACAAAAAGTAAAAGAGCTAAAAAGTTATTTTATACCTTCAAACACTAAAAGCCACCCAACATCAATGGTGTTATATCTAAAATTTTTTGCATACATGCTATAATAAGTTATTGCTAGTTACTAGTAGCAACTTATTGTAGCTTGTTCTTATCAATATTTTATTATACTTTGTATCCGTTTGGTAAAGATTATTTTTGCCAATTTATTTTTTCTACTATTTATGAATCTCACTGCACTTTTTGGTACTATTTATGGATCCTACTGTACTATTTCAACTAATTTTTACTTTTATCTACAATGCTTTCAGTAAAAAGTTTTTAGTTTTATTAAAATAAGCGGATCCCAAACGGAAATTTATCTTCTCTTTCTTCTACATATTTTATTATAAGTGCTATAGCTATTTTTATTGTATTGGATATATTATCTTATTGTATTATTTATAATATTTTAATTTGTTGTTGCTAAAATAAAACTATTGATGTTGCGTGTTTTGTAGAGTAAGATGGTAAAATAAATAAAGTAGGTTTTTAAAGTGCTAAAAGTAAAATTTTTAGGCCTTTGAAGTGAATGCTAATTGCTAAGGTTGTGTTTGGCATTAACCGAAAAAACTAACGTTTTTTTTTTACTATTTAACTTATTTTTACTATTATTTATAGATCTCACATTTTAATATTATTTATAAATCTCATTATACTATTTCATGTAACTTTTTGTATTAAGTGCAATATTTTTTTTCAATAAAAAATTTTTAGTTTCAAACCAATGTTCTGGACTCTAAAGTAGAATACAAATACTCATTTTTTAGGTACACAGTAAAAACAAAAAATAAATAAAAAATAAAAATAAATAGAGATAAAAACAATGAGAGCGAAGCTGCGAAGGTCCAATGGCGTAAACTTAAATATTGTAATTTCTACCTTTCAAAACAGATTCCAAAACCACCTTCAGTGCTTTTGTATTTCCTTTCTGTATTCGGGGTTTGGTTGCTGACATTTGATTGATTGACTGCTTGGTCTTTCACAAACAGCACAACTGAAACAATTTCCAAGAGCACCAACAGAAACCCAACTAGTTTTCTTCACCATCAGCAATGGAGGCTCAGTCTTCAGCACTGCCACCTCAGCCACCACCAAAAGAGTCATTTGCTCGGCGTTACAAGTTTCTCTGGCCTACGCTTTTGGCTGTCAACCTTGCTGTTGGAGGTCCCTTTCTTTTTCTTATTCCTGAGCTTTGTAATTCAGCATTTATCTTAAATTTCCTATGCATTAATTTATGCATGTGGGTGTTTATTAGTATACAAAGTGATTAAATTTATATAATGGTGTAATAGGTTTTGAGATTTCAGCTTAAAAGAATGGTTTTTTAAGCTTATTGATCGCTTTTCTTGATGTTGTTTGTTGATGGGTATTCTGTTTTTAGGATAGGGGGTTATGGTTTTAGCATCATTTTCTGAGGATTCTGATTAATGGTTTTGGAGAGAAGTGAATGTGATAAATAGAATTTGGTGTTCTAAGGTTGAGCTTCTGTAGGATTTATGATTCTCCTTAGTTGAGAAATTGTGAGAGAATATTTTGACTATAGACTCTATGGATTTATAGATCTTAATTGGTTATGTGACATCTAATTACTAAAGTTCTTGCTCTTTGCTCCTCCTGTGCACTAAAGAATCTAGAAACGCAATATAGGGTTAATATACTGTACTATTTTTTTGATAAGTAAATTATATATTTATATATACTGTTCGGAAATAAACATTATATGTCTTGTCTTGTGTGGGATTTATGATTCTCCTTTTCTTCTACCCAAGCACAAAGGGGGTTTATAAAAAGCTTATTTCTGGTCCCCAAAACCCTCCCCTTCCAATTAGTTGAAGTAGAGGCAAGATCACTACTTGAATACCATGTGGTTACTTAAACTTTTAGTTTGCTACAGGTTTCGATCCATGCATGTTTATAAAAGGCTGCATATTCCTTAATTTTGGAAATCCTGGAGTTTTTTGTCGATGAAATTTCTTCTTGTTTTGTTAAAATGGTAGTAACTGCAATAGCTCAAGGCATTCTTCATTGTATTAGCACAGCCTTATGCTTGCCTAATCAGAGTAATGTTTTTGGCTATTTATCATTAATCTTATAGCCAATGACCAAGTAAAAGACTTATTTGTCTATCTTTCTAAGTGACAAACCATAATCGCAATCCTTTTCCCTCTAGCATAATTGGTATTGATTATTGTGATGTGGAAAAATACTTAAACATAATCATTACAAAAGATGGGAGAAAAAGATACACACAGAATGCAATTCTTGCATTATTTTTAACTGGCCAGCTAAAGCTCTACTACTTGATATGATTAAAATCATATACCAGTAATCTTTGGCTTTATCCATGTCTATGATAAGGCAATGAGCAATATGTTGAATAGACAAAGTATCAATTTCTTTGGGTGTACACGGTATCTTGCATACTGTAACAATAAGTATGCTGTAGTCATTCAAATGGCTCATTAGGAGCTTATAATAATATAGGTGAGTGGCTACATATTCTATTTGCTCAAACTCACTCACCTACTTAACTAATCCCTGAACAAATATTGATGGCTTTATAATTAGGCGTAAGGAGGCCCACCACTCATCTCTCTTAGACCCTGCAAAAGTGGTATCTTTGTGCACTATGTACAATCTTTTTAATCTATTGGACCTACATCTGGTGATCATTTTTAATATCTTGTTTGTGTCTTAGTCAGGTTTGAGAAAGAAAAACTGGAGTATACAAGAAGACTTCAGGGGTAGTAAATCTGGTTTCGTTAAATTTACATGGAAATTGACTGAGTGGTCAGATAAAGGAAATATATTATTTGCATGTTATGGTCTTATATAGTTTGAGAGGTATTCATTACTAGCTTTGTGGTCAAACTTTCTCTTTCATCCACTCTCTGTTTCTGTGTAGCTTTTCTATATAAGTTGATAGTTTTTAATATATATATATATATAAGATAGACAATTGTATTTTCATTTTGCTTTGCCCTAAAGTAGTGAAAGAATGCACACAATGTTCTTGTTCTTATTTGACTTAGTCCAAAAAGAAATTGTTGTTACTGCATTTGTTGATGGAGGCAGTAGTGGTCTTCGTTTGAGGATATAGCAGGCATTCTATAATGTGGAGCTCTTGTCACTCAAGCTTCAGCAAGATGCTAGGTCTCTCACATGAAACCTGTTAACTATTGGATCATTTAAGCCTTTTTAATTCTATCTTACATCTTGTTAACACAATATTTTGTTTCTTCTATCTTGGTGGAAAATTTTTATTTAATTTTTGATGTTTGGTATGGTGGAAAAGGCTAGGTTTTTTACATGGGAACTCCCACCAACTGGATCGTATAAGTTTTTCTGAATTTTATCTTACAGCCGACATTATATTAAGTACGTTTTTTATGGTGGAAAACATTTTCTACATTTTCCAACATTTGGAATAATATGATTCTTGTCTTTAAAGCTTCAACTGAAGGTTGCTAAGGCTCTTACATGGGCCCTTTTACCTATTGGATTGTTTAAGCTTTTTGAATTATATTGTATAGTTCTTTGACATAATATTATGTTTCATTTATTTTGATAGAAACTACAAATATAGACTTTTACACATAGATTTCTTTTACAAATATCACTATTGGAGCTTAACCTGAGTGTTAATTTTGTCTTTGAATTTTTGACAACAATCAACACCTGTACATTAGGTTTGTAACAAATCAAAGCATTTGATGGTGTTTTTTGTTAGGCTTTAATTGAAAATACTAATAACAAGTAGGCCCGATTTCTATTTTGTTCTTGTATAATCTAATTTCTTTAAGATCTCAACATATGGGATTTGATGCAGACATTTTACTGATAGGTTTGATTTTCCAGATTGGTTAATTTGCTGGAGGATATCATGGATGGCAGCCGAATACTGATCTTCATGACTACCAAGGAAGGATGTGATCAGGTCACCCAGCAGCTCTGCATGGATGGTTGGCAAGCTCTTTCAATTAATGGAGATAAAAATCAAGCAGAAAGGGTTGGGTCCTCTCAGAGTTTAAAGCTGGCAGGAGTCCTATTATGACTGCAACAGATGTTGCAGCTTGTGGTTTGGGAATGGAGATAAAACTTTAATGCTTGTTCAAAGGCTTGATAGAAATTCATTTTTAGTACAGGAAATTGTGTTGGTAAACAATAACTAATAGCACTCATCATCATCATTATCAACTCATTTTGGTAAGAAATCATTATCTAGATATTCTTGTTGTCCCTATTTTAAGTCTTCTTTTAGTTTTATCAGGTTTATAGAGAACATTTTTTAGTATTGATCATGCTTTTCATTGATTAAACAGATGCGAGCCATTTCACTCAGCTCTTTGCTGCATATGTTGGAGATCCACCTTTATTTCTTGTTTGCACTCATTTGTTATATTTTCTATTCTGATGCTGCTACTTGGTCATTTTGAAAGATTCATGTTTTTTAGTTATTGCTTTGCTATATTTAGTGGTCTCTAACTGTCTCTTGAACATCTTTTTTATCTAAGTTGGTGTTATTTGTCACGTGGATTCTGCTTGTATGTCTGTTGAGCCACTTGTTTTCATGTCTATGGATATTGCCCTTGAACACTTATTTTCAGCTACAGCAACACTCGTGCATGCAGAAATGTATTAAGGACTTAAGGTCATAGGTTCTCTGGTCTAAATAAGATTCTGATGTGAGAGGTTGTTATCCTACTGCATTTCTTATGACTTGTGATGTGCTTTGGTTTTGGGGCAGATGTGAAGGACGCGAATTATGTGATCAATTATGACTTCCAGGAGTATATTCACCGCATTGGTCGAACTGGAAGGGCTGGGGCAAAAGGAACTGCATTAACTTTCCTCACAGCTGGAAACACCATATTTGCAAAGGAACTCATCTGCAAACTTGAAGAAGCTGGATAGAAGGTCAGTCCTGAATTGGCTGCAGTGGGGCATGGTGCACCTCCTCCCCCTTAGATTCGTTGACTAGTTTGAATACTCTTAGGCGGTGTTTATATGCATGAGTGTGTGTACTTGGTTACTGAAATCAACTGTTTCAGTGAATATCAACCAATTAGATCATGGGGGTTTTCGAGATTGTGGGATGGGTTATGGTGGTGGCAGCACGCTTTATTTTGTGGGAAACATTAGCATGTATGATTAGAAAATAGGAGTTAAAATGTCTTGTTTCCATTCAACTTTAATTTATGTTGATTTTTTGTTCAATTACGTAGAGGACTAACTATAGTTAGTGGTGGACTATGTAAGATAAAACATCTGTTTATATCATAAAGGTTTTGTGGAAGGTGATAAACAATTGTATTTTCATTTTGCTTTGCCTTAAATTAGTGAAAGTATACACAAAATGTTCTTGTCCTTAATTAACTTGGCCAAAATAGAAAATGTTGTGGCTGCTTTTGTCCTTATTTAGTGGGGATAAATACATTTTTCTAGTTTTATATGTAGATGACATTTTACTTGCAATTAGTGATTTGAGTTTGCTAAATGAGAGAAAATGGTCTCTCTCAATATTTTGAGATGAAGGATTTTGGACAACCTTTATGTGTCATTAGCATTGCCATTTCAGAGATAGATCACAAAGAAAGTTAGGATGGTCTCAAAAGGCCTACATTGAAAGGGTTTTGAAGAGATCTGGAATGAAATGTTGTACACGTACAGTAGCACCCATTTTGAAAGGAGACAAACTTAGTTATAATCAATGTCCTTAGATTCAATTAGAGTAAAAGAAAATGAAGAACATACCATATGTATTTTCAGTAGGTAGCTTGCTGTATGCACAAGTCTCACAAGGCCTGATATCAGTTTTGTAGAAGGTCAATATCAAAGCAACCCTAGTTTGGATCATTGGAAAGCTGCAAAAAAGGTCATGAGATACTTACAAGGAACCACTGATTACAGGTTGACTTACATGCATATATATATATATATATATATATATATATTGGAGGTGATATATCTTAGAGAAGTACTAAACAAACAATTGTTGCTCCATCTACCATAGAGGCTATTAAATACTATGAAGCTCAACACATGCAACATGGTTAGGGAATTTTATCACAGTTCTCAAGATTTTCGATATTGAATACTATGAAGCTACAACACATGCATTATGGTTAAAGAATTTTGTCACAGGTCTCAAGATTTTCGATTCTATATATAGACCTTTAAAAATTTTGCGACAATCATTTTTCTTCCCTAAGAATTATATAAGTGGAGCCGAAGTATAGCAGCATAAAGCACCCTATTGTTAGAGAGAATGTTAAGAAATAAAAGGCGACTTGGTATAAAAACCACGTGGAACATGTGGGACTTGGTAGCTTATTTGATGTTTAATTTCTCTCTAATTGTTTTGTATTTAGGATATATATTTGGTTATTCATAGAGAAAAAGGCAAAGTATATATTTTCTGCATATAAAGATTGCATTTGGAATAAGCTTATATTGGGCATTTTTTTTTACTATTTAGCTTATTTTGGCTACTATTCATGGGTCCTGTTGCATTTTTTGGTACTATTCATGGGTCATATTATATTATTTTAGCCAACTTTTAGTTTTATCTACAATATTTTCAGTAAAAAACTTTCAGTTTCAGTTAAATAAGTTATTCCTAAACGGACCCAAAGTATAAATATAAATATAGTTTTATCTGTGGGCGAGATATGAAGGGGTACTCGAATGGCTAATAGATAGTTTATTCATAAAGAATTAATGGTTCATAAAATACTCACACAGGGAGTACCATACATTGTAATACATGGAAGTACTTGTTAAGAGTATTACCGTCATGATTCGTGTATTGGATTATTTATTTGAGTGAGAGCATTTCACAACAAAATGGCATAGGTAATATCTTTATATTACAATGACTATGACTCATCAAGTTATTTAAATGTCATGTGGGCCAAATGGGAGAATGTAAGATTATCTCTATTATGAGGCTTATGGTCCGCATAAAATTTACTCTAATTCATTAATTACAATATATATAAATTTATTTTAGAGTGATAGATAAAGACCCTTATTTTTAGAGTGTATTTGTTAACATCACTTAAAATGTCACTTAGTGAATAGATGTTATTTAGTAAATAAACACTTTAAAGTAACTCTCAATTAAACTTTTTGATGGAAGGAATATATATTAAAGAGAACAAACATTAAATTGGAAGAGTCCCTAGTCTAGCCTTTAAAAGACTGTTTTCTATCAAAGAATTTTTAAGGCATTGGCCATAGACTAGAAAAATTCATTAACAACTCATTCTTTTGCAATGTGATTTTCTGTACAAATCATTTGAACAACATGACTAGAGGTATTTTATTTTTTTTCGACTGTTTTAGATTTCTTACATCCAATTGATGCTTAAAGTCATTGTGTTGGGAGGTGTTGGTCATTCTAATCTTTTTCTTATTTGCTTTAATTGTGGGTAATTATGCAAGATGGGTTTTGATTTTGTGTGATTTTGTAAATTAATTTGAGTGGAATTAATTCTGTACCATCTTCCAAGAGAGGGTTAGATTTAGCTTTTCATCTCTCCATTTTCAATCTTAATTTTATGTAAAACGTATTAGTAGAATTTTCAACGACTGTCAATCTTTTCAACTGATTATTCTATACTTTGACTCAGTCGTTGATATGCTTTTTTGAATTCGCCATCATAATGGTTGTGTTCGGCATAGTGGTGAGCTGGGGTAATTAGAGTTATGGATTCAAAAATTTATTATTTTGTAATTATAAATTAACTAATATGTTTTGTTACTTCTATTTTCTTAATGTAAAAAGAGGAGAAATTTCACTTGAATTTTTTTTTTTTTGAAAAATTTCAATTAATATTATTAATTTATAGTTCAATTAATTAATTTAGTTATTAAATAAGTATAAATTAAATTACTTATTAAACCGGGAAATTATTGTGTAGTCCCGGAGTACAAGTTCAACATACTAACCTTGTACTCCCAGCCAATAGTTGCATGCCAACATATAATAACTTGCTTACCTCAATAGGATTGCCAACTCAGGTGCTCTGTTAACGTCTGTTAACATTTAAAAATTTTTAGTTTCACTTTTAATTTGAAAACAGGGGCGCTCTCACATACGATTCCTCTCTTCCTCTCCCATGAACAATGGCTCAAGTACCATGGGCTGTTCCTCTCTCATCTCCGTCAGCATTGTGGAAGTTCACTGTGCGGCCATCTTGCCGTGGTTGGTTCAGTTCGTTCTCTGATGCCGTTTCGGTATTTGTTTAAAACGAAAATTGATCTAGCCCAAACGAAAACGAAAGCCCCTCTGGACTCTTCTTTGTATGGTCCTTATCAAGATATTTCCTCTTCTAATCCATCGCTCCAAGCCTCATTCACGGGTATAGCTATCCGTAAAGGCGTAAGCGATGAGTACAATTTTTTAAAAATTATCTTTTGTGGAAATTTCTTATACTGTAATTATTGATGATTTGAATCTCATATTTTTGGGATAAATCTACTGTTTGGGGTTTTGATTGTAATGTGATTTGGATTTGTAATTGTTACCCAATTGGGTGTTTGGATCTGTAATGTTGTCGTGTAAGTTATGGCTGGTGAGGCTACGTGTAATTTGGGGTTTAGATTGTAATGTGTTTTGGATTTGCATTTTTTACCCAATTGGGTGTTGGATTTGTAATTTTGTGAAGTAACTTGTGGCTGGTGAGTCATTATATAAAGCATGGCTCATGATATGTTTTTTATTGCATATAAAGTGTTTGTTTAAATGTTTCTTAGGCCATAATGAGCCAAATCCTTGTCTAGCTTTCTGAGACAGAGCCAAATCCTTATTTTGTAGTGCTATAAGATTTTTTTTTTTTTTTTTTTTTTTTTTTGAGTGAAGTATTTGCTGTTTTGCAGTGAATCTATTATTGATTTAGTAGTTTCCATTTATTTAAATCCTAAGTACTTGTGAGAGTATTACCGAAATTCGTAAGTAAATTAATGTAGCTTATCAGCCCTTTCAGGAATGCATTTTCTTATATTTATATGCTACAACAATGCATGGAAATGCATCTGTTGTACTTAAATTGCACCTCCTCCCTTTGGAAAGGAGGCAATGCTTAGCTTTTGTTTCTTTATTGATTTTTTTTTTTTTTATAAATTTGTTATGAAGTTCTTTTATTATTTTTCTTTGGAGCTATATTTCGGGTAAATGCCTGTTTCTTTTCTTTTGTTTCTCAACTACTTGGTCTTTGTTACTCTGTATATGCAAGTATGTTCTACAGTCAAATGTCAAATTGATGGTTCCTTGGTGAAAGTATATTTTTCAGAGAGTGTTGGTTCCAAGTGTAGGATGCTTACTTTTACTCTTATATTTTTTTGGTTTATTACCAAAGAGGCTTTGATGAGGCCCATGCTGATGATGGTTTACTAGAAATATTTGGCCTAAAGCAAGGGTGGCATGCATCTTTTGTTATGGTTTAACTCATCTCTACCAAACACATTGCTCAGGTGCAGTATCAAACTCAAAATTCTTATTGTTTATGCTATCGTGTAAAGTTCTGACTACTCAAGTGCTAACATGCAGCCTTGTGTAAACTCAAAATTCTTATTTGACGTTTGTGGAAATTAAGAGGGTCCCTTTTCAGTTAGCTATGATCAGTGGAGAGTGATATTGGTGCCTTGTGTTCCATTTAGGTATAGCTGGGATTAATGTAAAGCAGGCAAATTACCTGAGGGCTTGTATTGTAAATTATATTTCTGTGCCTCAGTAACAGTGTATTAGTTGTTGTATCAAAATCAATTGTTAAAATCATAAGTTGATGGAATTTATTGTCCTTATGTCAATTAAAATTACATTATTTCACTTTTATTTTTGTCATTCCTGTTTGGATTGAGTTTTATGCCTCCTTTGTTATATAATGTTGTGAAGTGTTGCTTATCTTTGTGGCATGAATATTTTGCAGCAGGCGTTGCAGCATGAATATTTTGTAGCAGAAGATCCAGACGAATAGCAACTTGGATAACCTAGTTGGAGTGGTTCCTTTATGTCATTGTGATGCAAATGTTAATTAGCTTGTAACAAACATTGTTTTTAAGGATGAGATTTGAATAATAAAGCATTCAGATTATTTCCAAAATTCTCCCCTCCATGTCTAGTGCAAATTCTTGTAACTTCAAAGTACATATGCAATGTGAATTTGTAAATTCTTGTAATTTTAAAATTCTTAATATAATGTGAGTTTGTATCTTCATTGCCGACTATTATTGACATTATTTTTAAGAATTATTGGATTTGGTTATCAAGTTAATTACAGGGTAATTCCCTTGGTCATGACTATGAAGCAAGACCATTAACCATGATAACACAATTCTCACATTTACTTTCTATACCATATTGGGTGAAAAAATGATGGAATTCAACAAATCTTCTAAATGTATTAGAAGGTTATTACATTAAAATTGGACAATTCCACATCAAAAAAGTGTTACCATAATATGCACTTCCTCCAAATGCTATCAAAAGTTACAAGAGACTAAAATAAGACGAGACATTCTTTTAGTTCAAAAATCATATACATTACAAGAATAAGTGTTCTCATGACAATTTTTTTACCGGCACCATTGCAATTCTAGTTTCAAAGTAGAGAACAACTGTAATAATAAGTTTTACTTGTCTTCAACTATAATAAAAAATACCTTATGAACTCTCTTACTTAGTTCATAGTGGTCATTGCCCATGTCTTACTTTTGTAACTTTTCTATATGGTTGACAAACTAATTTAAAGAAAAATAAATGAATAAAATGTATAAAGTAAATAATCCTTGAGAACAAGAAACTAAGCATATAAAATTAGTACATAACTTTCCATGGGCTCCAAGTCAAATTTGAGTAAATCTGAAAGTACAAAAAGTAGTTTCTTTCAAACTAAAGCAATCTAAAAACAAATTCACTTTGGTAGATGAAAACCGAAAAGTAAAAACAAAGGATTCCTAAAAGAAAGCTAGGCAACAAGGCTTCAATGTAGAAAGTATAATTGTTTCCACAAATGAAAGCATCATCAGACTTATTTTTCAGCTATCCATCAAAATATCCTTCTAGATTTTTGTAGTTGTGAAACCTTTCTTTCCACCTTTGCTCATTTTGCTTCTCTAAAGTCCGAACTTCTTTTGCATAATGATTGAATATCAACACTAAATAATGTATGAATATATATATATATATATATTCATCACACGATTAATACAAAATAGCATAAGTGAAATTTATAGTTATTAATAAACATCACAGGTGAACTCCAATATGTCTAAGCACTATCAATAACATGTCCAAGAATAAGTTATGATAATTAAATCAAGCTTTTCTGACGATAATAAGCATGTTTCATGAAGGTCTATACCAAAATTCTTTAAAAATGACAGTCTTTTCATTGGGAAATTTTATCAAACAATCAGAGTACATAAGGAATGAGCCAGAGTTGTAAAGTTAATTAGCCATGAATTCTAAAATACCCAGTACAAAAATAATTCAAGACACATTAGTCCATCAAATACTAACCATAATCATCAAAGAGATGAACATGGGTATCAAAGGAAATCAAAGACAAGCAAACACAAATAAAAATTTAAATAATAAACAATTAAGAATACCTATGGCAGAAAATTTTGTGGGAGAAGAAAATCTAGGAATTTCATCTAACCAACAGAAAGGGAAAGTGGATTCACCCATTCAAAGAAGAGTCCGGAGGGGCTTTCGTTTTCGTTTGGGCTAGATCGGTTTTCGTTTTAAACGAATACCGAAACGGCATCAGAGAACGAACCGAACCAACCACGGCAAGGTGGCCGCACAGTGAACTTCCACGATGCTGACGGAGATGAGAGAGGAGCAGCCCATGGTACTTGAGCCGTTGTTCATGGGAAAGGAAGAGAGGAATCGTATGTGAGAGCGCCCCTGTTTTCAAATTAAAAGTGAAACTAAAAAAATTTCCAAACGTTAACAGACGTTAACAGAGCACCTGAGCTGGCAGTCCCGTTGAGGTAAGCAAGTTATTATGTGCTGGCATGCTCTTATTGGCTGGGAGTACAAGGTCAGTATGCCGACCTTGTACTCCGGGACTACACAATAATTTCCCTATTAAACCACCAATTTGACCACTTATTAAATCGGACCAAAAAATGAGAAACCATGCTCTTATTTATTTTCCTATAAAAAAAAGTTCTTATCTCTTATTCTCTGTATAATCTGATCTTTAAATTCTTGCCATGGAAATAGATGAAATTGGGGAAAAATCAATGAGCATGTTAGAGATATATTAGACATATTAGCCCAATGTAATAGGCCGAAGCCCACTCTTGCTTGTACTAATAGTTTAGGGTTTAGTTGCCTATATATAATCATGTTAGGGTTCATTGTAACACAGGTTATTGTACTACACTCTTACATAATAAAAATGTAGCCCTTAAGGGATTTCTCCATGGATGTAGGCCGATAAGGCTGAACCACGTAACCCTCGTGTTCTCAGTGTTCCTATTCTATGTTTTCCCTTCCGCATCCACTCTACTATATACAACATGGTATAACACATTGCGTTGCTAATAATATATTTAACATGGTATCAGAGCAAAACTTCATTCTTAGCATCAAACAAACGTCTCTAGCAAGCAAAGAAGATTATCACATACACACCACCATCTGAAGTCACACATGCTTGCCTATTGGATCTAGACTCCACGGCATCTCGCAGCCACCATGGCTCTGTGCTGTGTCAAAATCCAACAACGAAGCAAGCCATGACTTAACTTATCAGATCTGTGCAAATCCAAGCTTCGCCTGGTGAAACCAACACCACAGATGTGCTCCACGACCTCCCGCGACCAAAACCCAGGAACTCGACCCCTAACGGCAGCCTCACGAACTAGCACGCGTCGTCAACGGCTCTGAAACCTCCCCACGCGACGCCGAAATTCTCGACTCCCAGGTAGGTTTATGCTTATACATGCCGCTCTGTCAGCCTCGCAGCCCGCCGATCTGCAAAACCCAAGAAATCTGATAGCTGTTCTCTCCAACACGCGCCTACACGCACCACCTTGGTTTCTGGCTTCTCGTGCACGCACCAATGGAAATCACACGTGCCATCCACGCACCGAAGAACTCCGTCAGCTTCTTCTAATGTCATCCATGACATCATCTGATGACGTCAACAAATGCCACGTCAGTAATGTCGCCGCGTCAACACCACGTCACCTTGCTGATTGTTGGCCCAGACTGACCCAACCTGAACCACCCGGATCTGACCCGTGAGCACTGACCGTTGACTTTGACCAGGATCCGTTGACTTTGACTTTTATCGACTTTTACTTTTGTGTTGACCTTTGACTAAAAGTTAAAATTTCCAAAAGAGCTTATCGTGCTCAGTTTTTCACGTAGATTCCAATTTTGGACTCCGTTTTTTCATTCGAAACTCCGAAACTGGTCAATTGGCATATTATTCATTGTGGTTTCTTCAAAGGCATTTTTCAAGGCATCTCCAAGGGATCTTCTCATGCGTATCCAACCTCAAGCCTTCATCCAGCTTCTGCCTTGAGTTTGAGGGAGGGTGTTAAAGATATATTAGACATATTAGCCCAATGTAATAGGTTCAAGCCCACTCCTGCTTGAATTAGTAGTCTAGGGTTTAGTCGTCTATATATACTCATGTTAGAGTTCATTGTAACATAGGTTATCGTACTACACTCTTACATAATAAAGATGTAACTCTTAAGGGATTCCTTCATGGATGTAGGCCGACAAGGCTGAACCACATAACCCTCGTGTTCTCGGTGTTCCTATTCTATGCTTCCCCTTCTGCATCCACTCTAACATATATAACATAGTATAATACATCGCGTTGCTAATAATATATTTAACAGAGCATAACAAAAACACCAAAAAGATTACTCCTTTTTTTTTAATCAATATAAATTTAGGTGTACTAATAATTTATTATTGTGTAACAGTTGTATATAACATATTTGTTACATGCGAATAGATTTTTCCTTAAAAACAAAAAAACAAACAAACATGCGAATAGATTTATGAAACCTATGGCGTAAGGAACGCCACCTCTTACGGAATTTGTTTACTGCATTGAAAAAAAAATCTCTAGCATTATTCTTACTTCTTTTTTCTAAAAATGAGACCCATCACCCATTCTTTAAATGTGAGAAATGGCCAAAATTATTGCGGCACCAATCAATACAAAAGAATCAAGCAACTAATAATTGTGAAGCACAACAGGTATTTGTGGAGTCAACAAAGACTTTGAAAGATTATAAAAGGTAAGTAGCGTTAACAAACCGAAGATAATTGTGCCTTTAGATCAACATTTTTATTGTTATCAAAGAGGAAAAAAAACATTTTTATTTGTTTATCAACTTATTTATTTGTGTAATTTTTTTAAAAACTATTTAATTTGTAAGTAGAATTATATTTTTATTTATAATTTAAACAAATAAGAAAAAAAAAAATATTCCCCTTGGATTCCATGTACTTGGACTAATAGGTTTGGGGAAATAACTTAGTAATAGTGCATGTGGGAAATAGCACTTGGAGAGTTGGAGTAATAGGTTTGGTGGAGCATTTGCTGTAAGAAAGCTAAAAAAATATAGTTTTTAATAACTCAAAACAATAATTTATCTATTTTAACACCCTACTTTATAATACATCTAACATCAAAGATTTTATTTTAACATTCAACACATTAAAATAATATAAACAACACAATAAAATAATATATCCAACACAATAAATAACAATCACAATCATCAATACATTAAAATACTATTTTTTTAACACCACACATTAATGAGCTACTATCTATAGCAACTCACTGTAGCTGATACTAAATTTTTTTTGAGTTTACCTCCTTTGCTGTACAACAAATTTTGAGAGTATTGGTTGCTAAATTAACATTTTAGTCAGTTTAGCAACCTTACAAAGTATAACTCTCTCCCTAGTTTTCTCCCAATTTTGGGGAGAAAACATTTTGGTAGGTTCGAGGAAAAAATACCCAGGTTCCACCACATTTTTTTCATTATCCCTTCCCAACCAAACACCCATTAAAATTTCTCTCTCCACTTTTCTCTCCTAAAATCTCCATCCTCCCTTAAATCCCTCCAAACAAACATACCCTTAGTAACATGATCCATGGGGAGTTACTAGTACCACATCCATAGTGTGGTGGAGTTATACTCTAAGATGTGATTGGTGAAGAAGTCACAGTCATGGTTGTGGTGGATGGAGGAGACGCATATTGTGTCTGAATTTTTTTTTTAAAGAATTAAATAGGAAAAACAAATGGAGCAATTCTAATAGACTAGCGGGAGTTCTGAATTGAATAAACTTAAAATTTAAAGAAATTAATTGAACGAAAGTAAAATTGGAGGACTGAAATGAATTTTAATTACAATTAGATGATGCAATTTGTAATTTAGGGAAATATTAAATACTGAGTACCGACAAATAAAGAGAATGTGATAGAAATGGCGCTAATAGTATTTGAGTTGTAATAGATTTTTTCACAAATACGTGTTAAAACTCAAATATATTCTTTCTTAAACTTTAGGGTTTTAATATTTAAGATTTTGTTATCAAACTACCCCTACTCACATATTCTATATCTTTGAAAAAGTGGAGTCATTTGAACTGCAAGTAATTAATAGAAATTCAACATAATCAACATACCAAACATTCTCTATTATCTTTTAACATCTTGAATAAATGTAATGCAAGATTTTAAATAATCTTTTTAATCATTGCTGTTTGGTCCCACATATACAATTCAAGACAATGGCCGTAGAAATTGATAAATAGAGTCTTGGTCATGGGAATGTAGGAACCCAGAAACGGTCCACGTGAAATATATGTTTCTCTATACTCGTTCGTTTCAATGGCCAATTTGGTCATAGGAGTTTGATAAACCAAAGCTTTGGTCATGGGAACCTAGAAGCAGGACCCATGGAATGTGTTATACATGCTCAGCATTTTCAAACTGACTTTTATGTTTTATACACACGAAACGGATTGTCAATCGAAAATCAAGATTCAAAATGCTTTTGTATTTTTGTTTTTTATGAGCTAGAGCTTAATTCTAGAGTTAAGGTTGCTTTCTCGTAAAAGTTATTATGATTTTTTTTAGCTATTATAACTCAACTGACACTTCCTATTATTTTCAATTGAAATGTCCAACGTCTAAATTATTATTCCTTAACTATTGAATTATATGCTAAAAAAATCACTCTCAATAGAGGGTTTGAGAAATTATAAAAAAAAAAAAAAAAAATTTAAAGCTCAGTATTTATAAAATATGAAGTGTAATTATAAAGGTGTTTTTTCTTTTTTGAAAAACTCTTAATTTAGCTTTACCTAGCTATAAAGATAAAGGACCCTTTAATTATCTTCAGCAAAATTATCAAACGTTCAAAAATTTGTACTAAAAAAAGCTTCAAGGTTTTTAAACCATTTTTCCAACAGTGCGTAAACACTATTTTTTCTTCTAGTTAGTAATAGAGCTTTTGTGCTATAGAACTTCAATTGAAAAGTTTATTTTATTTTTTTTTAGCATTTTAGGTATATGGCAATCATTATTGAAATTGCTAATTAATTTCATACCATATCAATCGATACAAGTTGATAATTTTCATACAACATTTTAGTTTTAGTTTTGGTTTTTGTAGCAAGATACTACTTGCCACAATTTTTATCTATCTAGAGATGACATGTATACAACTATAATCGATGAACCACCACTTTCAAATGGACCCAGTAACTTCTACTACTCACAATTCCATGTGTTATGGCAAAAGTTGTTTTCACTTACCAGCCATTTCAACTTGTACCAATGATGTCCGTGTGTTTGGGCTTTTCTAGCTTATAAGTAAAATCCGGTCAAATTTCACCACTTTTTCTTCTTTCTTTTTTCTCCCTCAATTGCGTTTCCGATTCTATTTCTTCTTCATCCCAATGCTCACCACTCCAACCACGTGAACTTCTTTTTCTTTCTATTTAGTTCTTTGTCAAATGGTTGGTTGGTGTGTGTGAATGTATACCATTTTTCAACCTTGTTTCAATCAAGTCTATGCGTAACATTATCTAGATACGTTGATTGATTAGGTCACATATATATATAATTGGCCAATATATGATATATCATTGGCCAGCATATTTGTTTGGGATGTGTTTGCTTAGTTTGCATAAAGTCTGTTAATAAATTACTAATATGTCATCAAACTATCACCCCGTTTATTATGTTGATGAAATCCACTAATCACATTTATTGTTGTGAAAGTTTATAGAACTCATGTAATAATATTTTTAATAGTTTTAGCATTTCCCATGTATGTAGCTGAATTCCAAAAATGACATATTGGTATTGATTGTTGGATATAGTTTTTCTCCATACAAGTTTGAAGAAAAATTCTTCTAACCAACTACCACTACTTGGCATATACTTGTAGTCATATGAATTTCTTAAGGATGAAGTTTAACTACAAATTTGGTTATAGATAATGACTACAACTACACTCAATATCTTTTTATTGGATATAAAATTTGAGAAATCTATCATTGGATTACATTTTTTTCTTCTTATATCCTTCATGTTTATAAATTTCCAAAATATCAAATATTAGTAGTTATAAGTTTAAGTTTTTGTACTCTAAAATTTTGCATAAAAAAGAAGTTTATGAATCGTATAGTAAATAACATAAGATTGACATGAAATTTAACATGCGTGTTAAAAATATAAAAAATTGTAATCCAACCATTAGACTGTTAAAATATGTAATCATGTTATTTTTTTTAGTGGAAGTTGTAATCATTGGCTACATTTAAGTTTATAACCAAACTTTGTGACTTTGTCCATTTTTTAACAAGTTATGTGACTCATTGACCAGTTCTTTAAATAATATAAATTAATATTTTTATAAATTGTCACACAATAAATTAGAAGAGATACCCTCAAATTGATTTAGAGGTAATTAATTGTTATTTTTATATTTCGTTCCCTTATCAAACTGAAATGACCTTCTATACGTTGTTCACAACTTTCATCAAATATCTAGTTCGAATGAAAAAATCCAAATTGAGAGTGATTCTAAGAGCTATATGAACGCAATCATGAATAAAGAAGCTGTTGACAAACTTCGTTGCCGACATTCAAGATTTTATTTCGAATCAAAGCGATGTGAACTTTTGATGTTGGGCTTAGGCTTCCCTACTTTTGCAAAGTCAATTCAGAAGGATTGCCTGGGTCTTGCTTGACCAAGGAGATTCCTTCTCTTTTTCTTGGGATGTTTAGCTGTTTTGTTTCAACTGTAACCCTTAGAAATAAGAGGACCAAAGTATAAGTTCAATAAACCTCAAGGAGGGTTTTCTAATTTCTCTAAACTTTTCTATATAAGAAGATCTAGCTAGAAACGAAAGTTGGTGCTTCACAATATTTCTCAATGGAGTGGCCTTTAGTGAGGTCTTTGCTATGGGTTTTAGTACTTGTTGCTCACATTCATGAGAGCAAAGGTTGTATTGAGGAAGAGAGGATGAGTTTGCTAGAATTGAAGGCCTTTTTGAAATTCAGTACTAATTATATCAAACCTCTTCTTCCATCATGGGTTAATGAGGTGAAGAGTGAGTGTTGTGGTTGGGAGCGGGTCATATGTAACGCAACCACAGGCCATGTGATTGAGCTCTACCTCTCCAATATAAACCAAGGAACTCATGTATATTCTGATAATGAATCTAATTATTATCCAGAAAATTGGTTCCTAAACAGGTCTCTGTTGCTGACTTTCAAGGAGCTAAGAATTCTTGATCTATCTCATAATGGGATTGGTGGTTGGCTAGGAAATGAAGGTATGTGAGATTTGTTTCTACTTTCAAAACCCCCCCTCCCCACCCCCTCCCCCCTCCAAAAAAAAAAAAAAAACACTAGAAGAAGAAGAAACATTATTTTTAGTGTTTTGATTCTAACACATTTTTTCATCAACTTTTATGTGTTAGAATGTGGATATTTTCGTAACAATTGTGAATATAAGGGTACGTTTAGTACACTAAATGTGGATTACAACAGGAATGTTAATCTTTATTACCAGGAATAAAAGGTGTTGTAATGGAATAACTAAACCTATTCATTAGTTTGGTTGTGAGTTGTAACATTAAAATAAAACTTATGATCTATTTTAGGAAATATCTCATTCATACAAATATATTTCCTAGAAAATAATATATTTTAAATTTTAGAGAGATGAGTTATTTTTTGATGATTTTTTATTTCCATAATTGTTAGGTGGATATGAAAAGTTTATTTATTTGGAAATATATTAATGTTAGAAATTATTACATCTAATAAGGAATAACTATTACAACCCTTTTAGAGAGGAATAGTTATTCCTCATTTTAAAGAATAGTTATTTATAAGGAATGATTATTCTCTATAATAAAAATATAACCAAACTATTGAATAGCTAAACCATAGGAATAACTATTTCATTACAGTGCCTATTACAGTCTACCAAATGTACCCTAAGTGTAAATAGTAGATTAGAACGAGTGTTAAAGTATTTTTTTTTCCCTATCATTATGACATGTTAAAAAGATGCCTTTATAGAACCTCTTCACTTTTCCCTCCAATCCAGAATTAAAAATAAAAATAAAAAAATCTTTGAGCTATTCATGTCTTGTTAAGGATAAAGGGTAATGCATAATAGATTTGAGTCAAATGGATTATCTCTAATTTGAATGGATTGCGAGATTTCAACTTACTCAAATTATAAATTTTCCAAATTTAATCCTGCCAAAATAGACCATTCTTCTCTCTTTCTTTCTTTCTATTTATTTTTATTTTTATTTAAGTCAAACTGATCTTTACCATTCTTCTTTCTTTCTTTATTTTTATTTTGGTTGAGATAAGAAATAATCAAATGAATATGAAAAGAAATAGAAGCACTGTTATGAAAAAAAAATTATTCTTATATTCCATGACATTAATGGCCATGGTTGTTATACATATACTGAGGGTACATATGTATTTGATGGTTTAAAACACCCATATATATTTAGTAGGAAACAAATGTTGAAAGAGTGTGGGTGGTATCTTCTACAGCGTCATGTGAGTGTCTCCACACGTGTACCAAACACAAGGGTGTTTTAAACTCGGACTTAGGCCTACCCATCCCACCAAGTGGTGTGAAACTTGAACACAAGCGCTTATGGTGAGGAATTCGAGCTCATACCACCCCCACTGACAAGCTTCGGTGGTATTAGAAATACACACACACACATTAATTTTGAAGGTACATTGAGAAGTGCCACATTATTATTATTATTATTATTATTATTATTATTATTATTATTTGAGAAGCAACCCATGGATGAACGAGTGGACCTGATATGCATTACCAGGGTCAGCCCTAACTACCACTAACTGGGCCAATTAGGCAGTCGTCTAAGGCCCCCAAGGGGAACAAGACTCCCAAATTTTAACCAATAGAGGTATTTTTATACTTATAAAAGTATTAATGAGGCCCCAAATATTAGCCAATAGATTATAAAATAGTAACACAATGGACATAACAAAATGTTACAATAATTTCACAGTATTTCTAAATTAGCATGCAAATTCACATATTGGCTCACTATAATCTCTAATTAATTTTTTTTTCCTATGCTAATTTAGAAATATTGTGAAATTGGTGTGTCCATAGCATTACTCAAAAGAATTTTTTTAAAATAATGTTATATTCACAACATTTTCACAACAAATCTTGTGTGGCAGTCTGTTATTGATAGGTAAAAAAGTAATGTCGACGGTGAGCCCAAATTAGAACTAATAACATATTACCACCAAGGATTTTTTTGTGAAATTGTTGCGAATGTAGCACAATTTTAATTGTTTATCAAAGACAAAAAACTGTTTTTTTTTTTTGGGGGGGGGGGGGGGGGGGGCGGAGATTAGCAAAGTGTAGGTGGACTGATGTCCACTAAAGGATTCTCTAGATAAATTGTTACTAGCAATGAGCACAATATAATAATAAAAAAGGGTGAAAATCTCAAAAATGACTAAAAAAAATTTCCAAAAAAATTATTTAAAAATTTAGATAAACAACTCACATATGAACAAGAAAGTCATTAAAAAAAATATTTTCATCTAAACAAATTAGAAGAATAGATTTTAAGTAAAAATAATAATATTAATCGAATTTAAATATATAAAATGCCTCAATTTAAACATTGTCTTAAGCTCCAAAATTCCATGGGGTGCCCCTGTCATTACTTGCCAAGTTGCCAGATAAACAATTTCGTTTGTGACATATTCACCTGACAAATTATACCATTTGTTACACTCGCCTGGATACAATTTCAAGTGCAATTTTTTTTTTTTTCAATTACATATTCACCTGTATAATTCGTACTTAGGTAGCACTGTACTTGGTATCAGGTAGTATTATCCTAATATAGGTAGCTTTATTAGAAATAAACAATGCAAAAAAGTTGTCAAGTATCTTATACCTCAACTATCATTTTCAAAACACTCATGGTTCAAAATTTAAATCCCCCTAGAACTCCTTGTAACTATCAAATAATAATAACAATAAACAACAACAACAACAACAACAACAACAACAGGTAGCATTGTGCCCTCTCAATTCATCACCCTTTGCCAAATAGTTGGTCCTTGCTTATGTTCATTTCTTTACACTCTTTATTTGGCCTTATAAACCCTAAGTCCGTATGTCTTGCTTGGCCATGTGGAGCATAATTTGTATTTGACCTGGTTTGTGACTTGACTCGACTTGGAAGTATTATGGTTATAAATTGTATTTTTTAAGAAGCTTAGTCTATAGAACGGAGGCTTGGGCTAACAGGCCCATTTTGGACCCATTTTTTGGATCATTTATTTGACCCTTCATATTAGGGTTTATTATATTTTAAACTTTACACATTGCTTCATAGGTTCTAAGAATTAACTTAAATTCCTAACATTTCTTGGTGGCGATAGTATTAATTGAAAATTTATACCCACCTCAAGATTTTTGTATATAAATATGCCCTTTTATACATACGATTATGAAGTGGTTTCAAAAGTTTTTTTTTTTTTTTTTAAATTTTAATTTTTATATAAGATAGAAATTCAATTCTAGTCTAATCTAAGTGTATATGTGTGTGAAGTCTTAGAAACTTAAACCCCGGTCCTTGCCCTCCCCTTATCCAACAAAAATTTTGTACTTGTAAAGTGACCATCACACTAAGGGTGCGCAGTGGTGTGGTTCCAGAAGTTGAATTGTCTGTATATTTTTCTTATGAATTTCAAGTGTGTGTGTGTGTATATATATACAGTATTAGGGTTTTAGACCCTAGTTGTCTAAGATTTTATCAAAATCTTAGCCAAATAGTTAATTAAATTAATAATGCATTAGATTTGAATCAATTAACATTAAACAAGCACAAATCACATGAACACCAAGAATGATGACCCAAGAAAACTTTTGAAATTGTGGTTTCAAAGTAAAAAACCTAGGGAGGATTTAACCTAAACAATCCTCAAGTCAACATATCCATTAAATAGAATCAAAGTTTATACA
This sequence comes from Quercus tomentella, assembly GCA_028535165.1. Lineage (NCBI taxonomy): Eukaryota > Viridiplantae > Streptophyta > Magnoliopsida > Fagales > Fagaceae > Quercus > Quercus tomentella. The sequence goes on along the minus strand of JAPQVY010000068.1, from coordinate 72,273,184 downwards.
ATAGACTTAACCATAAATCTACTACTACCTCATGTTGTACTTACTAGCGTGACCATACGTAACTCTGAATTCACGAACTCTTCTATTCTAGACTGTTGCAAACAAACTATTCTATTTGTAACTTTGAGATCTCCACTCAAAAGTTTTAGATCAATAACTGTGGTTAATTGATTTCTCTATGGCTTCATATAGATCTGCACTATGGCAACAGCAACACTGTGTTGATCTTTCTTTATGTGCTCTTGAACTCTCACGGGTTGAATAAATAGAGGCTTAGATCTACTTTGAAAGTCTCAAGTATAGTGAGATTGAGAGAAAATTGGATATACAAACCCTAGCCACACATACGGTGATTTCTCTCTTTGAAAAACCTCTCTAGGGATAGCTTAAGATGTCCTTTAAATAGCACAACAAACGAATCATGAATCGGGCTTGAAACAACCAAGTTATGGTCTTTTTCACGTTTTAGATTTTTGCTAATATTGCAATCTCGATCAGTCGAGCTAGGTGTCGAGCTTGTAATCGAAAATCTCGATCGATTGAGCCAAGTGTCGAGCTAGGTGTCAAATTGAGAGAAACTTGTTTTCTTGCTTTGAACTTAATTCTTTCTTGATATGAACTTGTGTCTTTGTCTTGGACTATAAAATACACCTTTAACACACTCAAGACTCACCAAAAACACTATACATTTAGTACAGGTTCAAAAAGCTTGTCAAGATTGGGGAACTTGGAGACATTAAATCTTGCTGACAACGGCTTCAACAAGAGCTTTATCAAATCATTGAGTGCAATCAAATCCCTTAAGAATCTGAATCTTAGTTGGAATTGGCAGGGACTGGAAGGATCCTTTCCTGCCCAAGGCATGTCTGTTTTTCATATTACTTTACAGAATCTGTAATAAATTCCAATCAATTTAATTTTCCTAAAATTCTCTTTTTTACAGAATTATCAGCTTTGGAAAACTTGGAGAAGTTGGATTTAAGTTCTAACCTACTTAATGGCTCCATAACAACCCAAGGTAATAAAGAGTACCATTGCAACTTATGATAGCTTCATGGCTACTTAACGCTGTCTCTCTCATTTATTTAAAACAAAAACTGAATGTCTCTAGAAGAACTGTTTTCTCGTATTAGAATTGCAGTGCTGATGAATAGCATGATATGGCACTCTTTTCCTATTGTGTTCTTGGATTTAACAATTGGTTGTATACTTTCTTCAGAATGGAATTATATGTCTAAATTGAGCATGCTAATGCACATAGATTTAAGTTGGAATGTCTTTGAGAAGGACATTTTAAGATTCTTGGGTGGTGCACTCCCAGATCTTAAATCTGTTGACCTGAGTCACAATGAAATGCAAGGGCCTCTTTCTAGCAAAGGTGCGTACATATATTTTTAAAATATCTCAAAATTTTCAGTTTAAAATTTTCTTTACAAAAAATACCATGACAAAACTTTAAAAAAATAAAATAAAATAAAAAATAAAACAAACAAACAAACAAAAAGAAGGCAAAGAATGCTTTTAGTGAATACTTCAAGTCTTCAATGCAATACAAAAATGCTTTTGGTATATGCTAATTATACCAATAGTATTAGTATGTCTTCAATATTCAATATGCGTTTTAAAATGAAAATTTTTCTCCATATAAAATGTGTTTGGTAGTTCTAGATCTTTCCCTCTATACTTTCAGGTTCAACCTTCAATATGACTATTGTAATTCTCTTCACCTTTGCTGTAGAGCTGATTAGTCTAAATAATTTGGAGGTACTCATTGTGCGAGAGAATCAACTTAATGGAAGCCTACCATTCAAGGGTAAAAAATTCCATCATCCATTTTAAAAGCCTAAAATAATTTGCTTGTGAGAAGGAATGTCTTTTAGTATCAACCAGTATGTCATTTTAATTAAATATTCACTCTTGACAGATATGACAAATTTCAGTAATTTGGAGATTTTAGATATGAGTGGTAATGGGTTTACTGGAATTCTTTCTTCATATATTGGGGCAATACCATCTCTCAAGGCTATATCATTATCTCAAAATAAACTCAATGGGACTTTGCAATTGCATACTAAAGGTAAGAATCTACTATGAAATCTAGCATATTTATACTTTGTTAGTGTTGTTACCTATATTTATCTAAAATTGATTAGGAGCGTAAAAACAAGTGAAGAAGAATGGTTGATATAGAATTATTCACATTGATTGCAACTTTATAGCACAATGGATGACTATTCACTTTTTCCAGACATTGAAATATTTTTGTTAGGTTTTAGATTGAAAATATCCATAAAAATGTAATCTTTTTTGAATTTGTAATATGTCATCAAGAGTTCAAAATTACAAGTCCAAGATGCAGTTCAATGAACAAAAAATTGAAGAATCTGATAGCTCTTCGATCAATGCTTGATCGATCAAACAAGTGTCTTTAACAATTTACAGCCTTCGATCACAACTCAACTGATCAAAAGAAGATTCTCGACACTTCCTTGACAGCGTTTAATTAACGTTGATCAAGAATCGTGGTACATATTTTGACTCAGTGTTTCCTTGTCTTTCATGCCTTAATTACATGTAAAAATATAAGGCACTTATAGCACAATTACAACTAAGGTTTTAGAGAGCTAAAGCCATGTGCTATAAAAGAGAGAACCTAAATTTAAAAATTAATAGTCTAGAGAGCTAAGACCATTATCATCTATAGTGTTGTTGCAACCATTGGGTTGATCAAGAGCTAAAGACATAAATCCATTCTCGTAGTGTTTTTCATTTTAGGCTTCTCCATTGGTTTCCACTTCGTCACTATACTTCTTTATTCTTTACTTTACTATTTATTGCTTTACATTGGCAATATGTTTGCTCATGGTGACTAACATGTGATAATCCTGCATACACAATTTGGTTAACTGGCTTAAATAGTTTAATCTACTACTTAATAATCTAGGGGGTCAAAACATAGTCTTTTTCAGGTGCTATTACCATAAATTAATTAAATTGTCTTGTTATTATGTTGGCACATAATTAGGATGGACACTATTAATGGTTTTTTTTTGGGACAGATTTAGGTATGCTGAAGAAACTTGAAGAGTTAGATCTTTCTGATAATAACTTTGAAGGGATCCTCCCTCCATGCCTAGGCAGATTGACATCTCTTAGGTTTTTAGATATATCTAAGAACCAATTCAGTGGAAATATTCCTTCATTTATGATAGCCAGCTTGACATCCCTAGAGTACATTGATCTTAGTTATAATCACTTCGAGGGTTTATTCTCATTCAGCTTACTTGCTAATCACTCTAAGCTTAAGGTGGTTCGATTTAAAGGTGAAAACTATAGGGTCGAAGATGATAACAAATTTGTGAGTGAAAGCAACAAACTTGTGATAGAAACTGAAAATCCTAGTTGGGAACCTTCATTTCAGTTAAAGGTGCTACTACTACCAAATTGTAATCTGAATAACTTCTCCTCCAACATTCCTAAATTTCTCTTTTACCAACGCGAATTGGAATTGGTGGATATCTCTCACAATAGGTTGAAGGGAAGCTTCCCCAATTGGTTGATTGAAAATAATACTAGACTACAATTACTAAATCTTCGGGACAATTATTTTGGGGGTTCATTTAATCTGCCAACAGATCACTACAAGAATCTTTCTTGGTTGGATTTTTCTTAAAATAATTTTGATGGGCAGCTCCAAGAAAATATTGGGAAGATTTTAAACTTACAATATCTAAATATATCTCAAAATCATTTTGAAGGTAATCTCCCGTTCTCAATTGGTGACATGAGTAATTTGGAGAAATTGGATTTGTCCAATAATAATTTTTCGGGAGAGGTACCAACGAAATTGGTTGCCAATTGCACCTCCTTGGTAGTTTTGAAGTTATCTAATAATGAATTTCAAGGTGAAATTTTCTCAAAGAGGTTCCAGTTTTTTAACAATAGCTTACGTGTTTTGGAATTGAACAACAATCATTTCAAAGGTACCCTTCCAGATAAAGTATCACCGGCTGGTAGTTACTTAGGGATCCTTGATATTAGCAACAATGGCTTCTCAGGTTTAATTCCCAATTGGCTAGGAAATATGCGGTTCCTTTGGTCTCTTGACATGAGTAATAATTTTTTTGAAGGTCAAATTCCATGTGAAATGCATGCATATATTTTAGTAGACCTTTCTCATAACTGGCTTTCACGATTGTCACCATCTTGTGCCGATTTATCCATCATTCAGCATCTATTTTTGCAAGGGAACAGACTCATAGGACCAATACCAAAAGTTACTTTTAGTGTTTCATTTCATCTTGTGACATTGGACATTAGAGATAACCTATTTTCTGGGAGAATCCCTTATGAAGTTGGCGAGCTTTCAAATTTGAGAATACTATTGTTGAGTGGCAACAATTTTAGTGGTGTGATTCCAAAGCAGCTATGCTGGTTAAAGAATTTAGAGATTATGGATCTTTCAAAGAACTATCTTTCTGGAACAATACCGCACTGCTTTCGCAACATATCCTTTAGGAAGTTAAATGCAATTGAGGCTTTTGATGGTCTTCCCCAACCAAATTCCACTTTTTTGGAGTTCAGACATATAACTATCCCATATCAAGGTATCTTAAATAGGTATTTTGAAATTTATGAGGTAGAACAAAATGTTGCTGCTGATTTTGGAATTGAGTTTGTGACGAAATATAGGTCTTACTTCTACAAGGGTGGCATACTTGATATCATGTCTGGATTGGATTTGTCATTCAACAAGTTAATAGGTGAAATCCCTCTGGAGTTAGGACAACTATCTCCAATTCTTGCACTAAACTTGTCTTACAATCAGTTGACAGGTTTCATACCAACAACATTCTCAAATTTAACCCATTTAGAGAGCTTGGACCTCTCTCACAATAATTTAAGTGGAGAAATTCCTTCAATATTGATTGATCTACACTTTTTAGAAGTTTTCAATGTGGCTTTCAACAACTTATCAGGAAAAGTTCCAGATATGAAAGAACAGTTTGGAACATTTCAAAATAGCAGCTATGAAGGAAATGCATTTCTTTGCGGTCCACCACTAGAGAAAAGTTGCACCAGGGTTGATAGTTCACCGCCATTACCAAGAAAATCTTTAACTACAAGTAAAGGGAAATGGTGTGAAGTAGATCCTTTAGTCTTCTCCACAAGTTTTTGGGTATCATACGTAATTCTTTTTATTGGTGTATCTTGTATTCTCTATATTAATCCTTATTGGCGACAATGGTGCTTCAATCTAATTGAGTATCGTATGTATAGGTGTTATTATTTTGCATTTAATATGCTGAGAAGGCAATTAAACTATACGTGTCATTAGATATACTTGATTTCCGTAGACTTTTTCAATGGGATTAATTATAGAGACTTAAGTGTGTTTTTTTTTTTTTTTTTTTTTTTTTTTTTTTTTTTTTTGAGAAAGGACTTAAGTGTGTGTTTAGTTATGAATAATGGTTATCATTCTTTCATAAAAAACAAAGTTTTCACTTACACTTTCAATCTGTGTTGTAATTCTTAATTTCTTATTACTAGCTAATACCATGTGAGATGGCATGGGTATGCCATAATTTCACTTTGAAAAAATTAGTAGGAAGTTTTAATTGACCATATGTAATACTCATTTTTCGGCGTATGATACTATTAAGGTATGGGGAACTAGTTTTAATTGTACAAAATATTCTCTAAAAAAGAATGGGTGATTGTCCCACATTACTTAATAGTGTGTTGTGTGTAGTATAACTTACTCCACTCTTCCTTAAAAGTTACCATAACTTTTAAGTGGAGTTTGTGGTATGCCTTAATTCCTTTGTGTTAGAACTCATTTCACTCTCTCTGTGTGTGTTTGTTTCTCAAAAAGAAAAGAAAAAAATGTACAATATATGATTAAGGAAAAGTAAAATAGCTAGATAATGTAATGTGTTAAAAATAATATAATTATTATTTAATTGATAAATCAAGAATAATAAATTGTGAAAAATCTGTTTTGAGCCATAACTGTTCTAATTATAATAATTGAATATCACTTAGATGCAACATCAATTATTACCGCTGCGAATTCACAATAAAAAAAATATAGTAAATCAAATAGTCATGTGTACAGGGTAATTCTACAGTACTCCCATTTTGTGTTGATTGGGTAAATTTTGGGTTCTATATTATATTAACTCTTTTGATGTGGATGCTATATGAAACTATTTTTCCACAAGTCCACATATGAAAAAGTAAAGAATTTATTATTTCTACCACAGAGAAATCCATTACAAGTATCTAGACTGCTACTTACTCTACTACGTGCTCATCACAAGAAGGAAAAAATTAATTTACAAAGAAATCCACTACAATGTGTTTCCTTCACATTTATATTTGAATACCATCATGGCAATAATTGAAAAATAGACAATCAAAAGCATCTTGCAATGGGCCTGTATGTATGGATCATTTATTTCTAAGTTCTCAACAGGGCAACTTCTAACTTGTAAGAATTTCTTATTGTCTCTTCTACAGCTCAAGAGGTAAGTGAAATATCTGCACTTATACAGTATGGCTATCTACATGTAGAAAAATGAGATATTCATAAGAGCACATCTCTTTGCATAGAGCCTCAACTATTCATCTATATAACTAAAATGATTCAACAATTTTGACTCATCTAGGTCAAAGTGAATATATCAGCAAGTTCAAAATCATATAAATGAGTTAAAAAGAAATTTAAAAAAAAAAAAAAAAAAAAAAAAAAAAAAAAAAAAACAATAGCATTCTAAAAATCTAGCTTGTAACTCCATACATATGCATGGATATACTTAAAAGATATACATTAAGATGCATAGTATAATAATCTTACATATATAATTTAAATATTATTGATAGTCATTCTTTTATATAAATAAATAAATAAATAAATATATATATATATATATATATATATATATATATATATATATTAACTCTTTAAAAAGTCTTGTAAAAATGTTATTAAGTAGAAAATGTAAATTGTCTATTTTTTTAAATATTTTTATGTTCATTAATTCTAGACTCTTTGATTTTTGTACACAATAACTCACTTGAATGAGTATTTATGATATGGTCCCACATTTGATTCCAAAATTAAGAAATAAAACTCTCTTAAAAAATAAATAATTTAGGACATATAGTGCAAAATTGAACTTCAATTGTAGAATCTAATTGGATTTTCTCTAGACTTTACCTATATATATATATATATATATATATATATATATATATATAGATGACTTATAAATTTGATTTGTTTTTAGTTATAAAAAAAAAAGGCTCATAAATATAAAATCATTCAAACTCTCTCTTCCTCAAATTTATATATAGTGATAGATATATGATTATGTTTTTTATGATTTATTTATATTGGACTCCTCGTTTTCTATTCTAAATTAACTCATATGACACAAAAATTAAAAAACTTCGGTTAGATGGAACACGTGCCGTAAAATTAAACTTTAATTGAAATTCAATTTTTACACTGAACTAATTAACTTGGTTCAAAATTTTAAAATCTTTTATTAGATGGGACTATATATATATATGACTTAAAAACTTGAATTGTTTTTAGTTCTAAAAAAAAAAAAAAAAGGCTCATAATTAAATATAAAATCATTCAAAAATTATGTTTTTTATGGTTTACTTACATTGGACTCCTCGTTTTTTACACTAAATTAATTCATTTGGTACAAAAATTAAAAAACTTAGATTAGATGGGACACATGTCGCAAAATTAAACTCTAATTGAAATCCAATTTTTACATTGAATTAACTCATTTGACACAAAAATTAAAAAACTTAGATTAGACGGGACACGTGGCTCAAAATTAGATTCTAATTGAATTTCAATTTGAAATCTAATTAGATTTTCTCTCAGTTTTATCTATTATTATATATATAGATATATAGATAAGGATATGATGAACCTCTAACAAGTTTCTTATAATTTGGAAGTTGAGTAATAATGTAAATTGTTTGTTTGTTTAGACCCCTTAAACCAGATTGTTTAACCTAATTAATTAATCAAGTTAATTATTAGGTTTATTATTCAGATCTATGTTAAACAAGCATATATTATATCATGCATACAAGCGGAAAAGTAAATAATATCACGATATGATGATCTAGGAAAACCAATGAAACGAATAGTTTCAAGGTAAAAACTCTGGGGGTGTTAGGACATATGTGTTTCACTTGTTAGAAACATATGTCACTATTTTATGTAATTGGCTTATCCTTTTGACAAAACGCACTTTACTTGTATTTGGGTAGATTTAGGATGTATTTAAATATTTCAAGAAACCATGTTTCAAGATCAAGTGTTAAAACCTTCAAGTCTGTCCAAGAAAACAAGCTGATAGTGCAAATTCATTAAAGCTCGACAGCTGGCTCGACAACTGCATCTATCGAGCTTAAGAAAGCTGTTCAAAGCCCGGCGTGCTCGACACCTGCTCGATAGCTTCTCGACACCTTCTATCTGTCGAGGTTTAAGGAATTCAGAAACCTGATCTGATTTTCTTGGGATCCGTGAATATGTCTTTGGGCTTTCTTTTCTCCTAACCATAGACATATAAAAAGATTGTTTTAAGGGCCATTAAAAAGTTCACAAGTTGCACAAGCATTGAGCAAACTCTGTTCAAGCAAATTGTGACCGGAGACGAAGTTCTTGCCCTAGTTCATCTCTTTCTCTTGAAGAAGTTGCTGTGTATGTGCACCGTAGGGTTTTGTGACCAAGCATCTTCTTGATCTTCATCGTGTGGATAAACTGAAGAACAACAACCTTCTTAGTTGGTGATTGAAGTCGCGTACTAGGATCCGCGCAATTGGTTAGTCACGTACTTTGGAGTCGTGCATCAGAAAGGGGAACTGTCACTACAGAACAAGTCCAATTGGGTATTGGGGTAAGGGCTCAACTGTAGGTTGGTAAGGTACTTGGGATTCCTTTACTTGTAACCGCTTGTTGTGATAATAGTAGAGTTTCGGGAGTGGTGACCTGAAAATCACCCGGTTGGGTTTTTTTGCCATTAGGTTTTCCCCATTCGTAAACAAATCACTGTGTTATTTATTTTCCGCTGCATAATTAGTTTATTGGTGATTTGTTTGTGCTACCACACATTTGCATGATAAATTGATTAATTAATAACTTGGCTAATTAATTAATTAATTTCTATCACAAGGGGTCTGACACGACCACGTGCAAGTTCCGAATCCACGAACTCATTCTTTTCTTGCATTTATAGCAACACAAACACCGTTGCTTGTGACTTTGAGATCCCACTCAAAGGTTTCAGATCATCATCAGTAATGATCTTGATGCAGTAACTATGTTCTACAAACACTTGATCGTAAATCTTACTCCAGTAGATTCTTGTGTAGTTAGAAGGCACAAAACCTCTCAAATCTCACAAAGAGTAACACACAAGTCTTCTAAAAGTCTGAAAAACGTGGCTAGGGTTTCCCTTTTATATGTGGAGAAATTGGAATGAAACCCTAAACGTTTTTGCGGGCTTGGGCCTGTTTTAAAAATTTGCAGAATTTCTGTTCCTACGATTTTCGATCGGTTGATTCTAATTTCTCGATCGGTTGAGCAAGACAAAACTCTCTTCCTTTTTCTGCAGTCAGCTGGACTTGGAACTTGAAACCAATACTTTTAAGCATTGCCTAATACCTAGATTAGACATGTTTTGTTCTTGATTAATTTGCCAACACAATTAAAATATGATTCTAAACATTTAAACCTAAATTTTTAGAACCTAACTTAAATGAATGCTGCTGTAATTGATATTGGGCTTCTTCTGAAATTTAGAAAAAAGAAGATTCATTAATATAAACAATTGCTGACTAAAGAAAAATATCAACAAACATGTTATCAAAGCACATGAAATTTCAGTCACACTTAACACCATATTATTTCACATTTGTAAGTTACTATAAATTGTGGTCTCTAAATTATACAATCATTTTCAAGTATTTGTGTAGCTTGCTTCATCTGAGTTGGAGTCAGTTACTCTAAAATCCAACATTAACATAATAGTCCAAAAACATGGCTTATTTTCATCTTATATAATTAAACATTAGATCGATATGCCTCGCATTAGTTTTAAGGGAAAACGCAGATGAATGGGGTAAATGGAGAACCAGTAGCAAGATCTCAATTAAGGAGATACTTACAAAGTGAAAGATAACCACAACTGTTAAGAGCAAATGCCTTTAAGGAGAACATGAGGACCACTTCTGGTATTTTTCCGCACGTCAAAGTGGAATTTATCAAATATAGCATATAATATAGACATTATGATTAAATTGATAAACACAAAAGGAATAGAAGAATTAAAAATAAATCAATATCCTTAAAATTTATAATAAAATATTTAAATGCAAGCATTTTCTTGGCATTCTGTTCGGATTCTAATCATTTATGCAGTATTGCAATTTTCATCTTAATAACATGCCTAAAAAAGAGAAAAAAGAGACAATATATTAATAGCTTATATGGTTATATTCCTACTGCCATTCACCATTTTACAGGATGTCTTGCAAATGGGTCACACATACGGGGAAGCTTTATTTAGCAACAAGTGATAATAAAACATATTGCAAAGATGAAAAGCTGATCAAATGGGATAGGAAAAAGTACTTCTGCTGCATTACATAAATCCCAATCCCGTTCTTTAACCAACAAATCAGATAAATTGAAGACTTAAAAGAGAGTAGTTCATTACTAATAAACCACATCAAATAATCAAAGCCAGGAGCGAGATACATCCGAATACTTCAGACACTTCCCAAAACTAATGTCCACAATAAGAACTCTCCAACCCATATGGTTGAAATTATTTTCGTTATTCTAGACTCTTCAACATATCAAAGAACCTAGCATTAGTCAAACAATTATCCAAGCCTATAATGCAAATTAACAGGCAAATGAAACTCAAACATTCCCCCGATGATGGCAAATCTTCAAACTCTCGTGAGCAATAGTAAATAGTTCCTTAATCGGCCACATATTTGAATGTATCTAAAATGTAGTGGGTTCAATGGGTTATTATAATACGATAACATATCACAGGACAGATTACAGAACTATTTTGGACCAATCAAGGCTATTTCTCTATTTTTTTTATTAAAAAAAACAAATCATTAACACAAAAAACAGATCATTTGGAAATTAGGGTTTTGTTTTGATCCTTACCTTCACCGGTGAGTAAATTGGGATGCAGAAAGGAGATAGATGTACAAAAAGCACGCCCGCAAGAAAGAAGAAACAAATATACACAGAAGGAGCTATCTATCCAAAACAATCCTCTTTGACTAGTCTTTCAAGCGCTCGGTCGCCCCCAGAACTCGGAGAATGCAAGAGCAAAGATGATTCGGTTCTTTGTTTTTTCTGTTTTTTTTTTGCTTTTTTATGGTAGCTTGCTCTACTGGTAATTGGCTTTCAGTAAAGTTAAAGATACGGTTTGGATTAAGGGCCTGTTTGGACAGAGGGGAGAATGAAGAGGAGTGGAGGCAAGTAGAGTAGAGTTGGCTAAAAATAAGCTAATTTTAGGTTAAATCTACTCTACTCTACTCTACTCCCCCTTCCTCCCCTCAATCCAAACGGACCATAAAAGCATTAGAATTGATGGTCAAGATTTTAATGGGTACCATACCCACTAAAAAAAGGGGGGGGGGGGGTATTGACGTGCTGTAGAACCACCGGTCTCGACAATCCATAAAGTGGTTCTTAGTTGGTTAAGTCATGAAATGTGACACAAAAGGTAAATCACAGTAAGACAACAAGACAGTGACCCAAGCAAAACCAATGGAACAACTTGTCCCATAGTATCACTGAGAGGGTTTAACGTTTCTACTTTAAAGTAAACAAAATCCATTAAAATAAAATGGAAGTTTATATAATAGACTCAATCCTAAATTTAATGCTACCTTGAGTAGAACTTACTAATATAATCTCATGCAATGATGAATCCACAAGTTCTTTCATTCTGGATCTTGTTGTACATGAACCAACTACTCATGACTCCGAGTGTAGGGAATTTCACTGAAATCCCAACCTGTGAGAAACAAAACAAATAGAGAAAACACACGCCAAAGAAAACAATCACACGCACAAGACAATATTTACGTGATTCGGCAATTTGCCTATGTCCACGAAGTTGCAGGGATTTAACTATTATCAGGGAAAATACAATAGTGCAAAAGAACACTCTCAAGAAACCCAAATCCCAATTACACCCTAGCACTCTCTCACAAAAACAATAAGAATAGAAGCAGGCTGCCTCTCTTTTCTCTATTTTCTCTCATGCGGCTGCTCACTAGGTTAATTGGAATTACTCTAATTCTCACGGCTGCTCTTCATCTCAAACCTAATATATATATATATATATATATATATATATATATATATATATATATATATGTCAAAGTTGGCTATTACTGGGAATTGTTATTCCTAGTTAAATTTGGTCAATGGTGACCGACTTAGGCAGACTTGGGCTTGTGGCAATTCAAGCCACACACACGGCCCACTTCAACAAATCTCCACCTTGGCTTGAATTGATTAAGTTACATGAGCAAACTCCTCCATCGCCTCCACCTTAGCCCTTAAGGGCTCACAAGCTGCAAACATCAACCATAATCCTCCATAACACAATCCCTCATCCCTGCAACTCATCCTCCTGTCCTCAAGCTAAAAGACCAATTGAAGCTACGCACAGCTTCAACTTCTCAATAGTGACACCTTTAGTCAACATGTCTGCCGGGTTCTTAGATCCACAAATCTTCTCAAGTATTACCAGTTTATCTTTAACAAGGTAACGGATAAAGTGGTATTTTGTTTGTATATGCTTCGACTTTGAATGAAAGGCCGAATTTTTGGCAAGAAAGATTGCACTCTGACTATCACTGTGTAGAATTCCTATCTCCTGCTTCTTACCCAATTCATCTAAGAAACCATGTAGCCAAATCATCTCCTTTTCAGCTTTAGTTGCTGCAACATATTCAGCTTCTGTAGTAGACAAAGTAACAATCTTTTGTAGATTTGAACCCCATGATATAGCTGTACCACCCAGAGTAAAAACAAACCTAGTAGTACTCTTTCTACTATTAATATCACCAGCAAAATCAGCATCTACATAATCCTGTAGTTTCAAACTTACACCTATGAAGCAAAGACATGTATCTGATGAACCCTTCAGATATCTCAGAATCCACTTGACTGCCTCCCAATGCTGCTTTCCAGGCCTACTCATGAATCTGCTCACAACTCCCACTGCATGTGCAATGTCTAGCATTGTACACACCATAGCATACATCAAGCTGCCAATAGCTGAGGCATAGGGCACTTTGCTCATATGGTCCCTTTCTTCTTCTGTCTTCGGTGACTGTTCTTTGCTTAGTTTGAAATGACTACCCAAGGGTGTGCTAATTGGTTTAGCTTCATTCATGTTGAACTTGCTGAGAACTTTCTTCACATACTTTGACTGTGAAAACTCCAATGTACCATTAGCCTTGTCTCTAATGATTCTCATACCAAGGATTTGCTTTGCAGCTCCCAAATCCTTCATTGCAAATTGTTTGGACAATTGCTTCTTCAGATTATTAATCTCCTCAATGTTAGACCCTGCAATAAGCATATCATCCACATACAACAGTAATATGATGTAAGAATTGTTAAAAGACTTAACATAGCAACAGTGATCAGTTTCACATCTCTTGAACCCAATTCTATGCATAAAATTGTCAAATTTCTTGTACCACTGTCTAGGAGCTTGTTTTAGGCCATACAAGTTTTTTCTCAGTTTGCAAACTAGATTCTCTTCTCCTTGAGCAATGAACCCTTCTGGCTGAATCATGTAAAGGTCTTCCTCCAAGTCACCATGAAGGAATGCTGTCTTTACATCCAACTACTCAAGATGTAAGTTTTCTGCAGCCACCATTCCCAGTACCAGTCTGATTGTTGACATCTTCACAACTGGAGAAAATATCTCTATGTAGTCAATGCCTTCCTTCTGCTAGAACCCTTTAACGACTAATCTGGCCTTGTAACGTTTGCTACCATCATGCTCATTCTTTATTCTGTATACCCACTTATTATGCAAAGCCTTCTTTCCTACTGGCAATTCAGTCAGTTCCCATGTCTAATTCCCCAACAAGGAATCCATCTCATCATTCATGGCTAACTCACACTTACTTGAATTCTCATCTTGCAAGGCTTCATCATAACACTCTGGCTCACCACCATCAGTCAACAGAAGATAATTTAGAGTGGGTGAATAACGCTGTGGAGGTCTAATGTTCCTGGAAAATCTGCGGACTTCAGCTACAGGTGTATTCAGATCTACCTGTGAATTTACATTCTCCTTATCTTCTTCACCCCTTTTCTGGACAGTACCTTCAGTCAATTCATCTAAGTTAACAAACTCAGATTTCTTCTGATCTATCTCTGTAACATTTGATACTACAGTTGACCTGTCCTTATACATAACCTGTTCATTAAATATCACATTTCTACTTCTGATGATTTTCATGTTTTATTCATCCCAAAACCTATAGCCAAATTTCTCATCACCATAGCCAATGAAAAAACATATTTTAGACTTTGCATTAAGTTTACTAAGAGCATCAGAATCAATATGAACATAAGAGACACAAACAAAAACTTTTAAGTATGAAAACTTTACCTCTTTACCGCTCCAAACCTCCTCAGGAAGTCTAAACTCCATGGGAACTGATGGTCCTCGGTTTATCAGGTAAGCTATAGTGCTAACAGCATCAGCCTAGAAAGTTTTTGGTAGTCCAGCATGCAACCTCATACTCCTAGCACGCTCATTAAGAGTTCTGTACATGCGCTCAGCCACACCATTCTGCTGTGGTGTCCCAGGAATGGTCTTCTCCATCCTAATTTCCTGTACAGCACAATACTCACTAAACCCTCCATCTATGTACTCTCCTCCATTATCCGACCTCAAACATTTTACTTTCAAACCTGTTTCTGTCTCAACCATGGCCTTCCACTTCTTAAAAGTTTCAAATACATCAGATTTATTTTTCAGAAAATAAACTCATACCTTTCTGCTTGAGTCATCAATGAAAGTGATGCAGTACCTTGAACCTCCAAAAGATGCAACCGAAGAAGGCCCTCACAAATCAATATGTACTAATTCCAATTTTTCAGCTTTCGGTGTCCTGCCAGTTTTCAAAAAGCTCACCTTTTTCTGCTTTCCTAAGATGCAACTTTTACACATGTCAAAATCAATGGACTTCAATTCTGGTAGTTTTCCTTTTGACAATAGCATCTTCATCCCTTTCTCACTCATGTGACCAATTCTGTGGTGCCATAGGCTTGTATCAGTACTTGCATCAGCAACTGCAATTGTGTCTCTTGGACTTGAGGTCATATATAGAGTACCGGTCTTCTTTCCACGAGCTAATACCCTAGCTCCCTTTGTAACCTTCCAAGTACCACCAACGAATAGTATTGCATGCCCTTCATCATCAAGTTGTCTAACAGAAATCAGATTCCTCCTTAGGTCAGGAATATGTCGAACCTTCTCCAGTAACCAAACAGATCCATTGGGCAACAATATTCGGACGTATCCCATACCTACAACATCCAAGGCTGAACCATCAGCCAAATACACCTTACCAAAATCACCTGCGACATAATTCTGTATGATTTCTTGGTGTGGAGTAATATGAAACGAAGCTCCTGAATCCAAAACCCAATCATCAAGTGGACTGTCTACTGCAAGAAGTAATGCATCCTGTACCTCTTCTATTACAGCATTAGTAGAATCATCTCCATTCTTCTTCTTAGGACTTTTGCATTGATTCCTAAAATGACCTGTTTTCCCACAGTTCCAGCATTGTACTTGTTGGCCTGATCTAGATTTGCTTCTGTTCCGATTAGAATTTCTGGATTTTGATCTGCCCCGATTTGAATTTTTGTCATTACCTCTGCCTCTTGTTTCAAGGTTTAGGGCAGAACCAGATCCTGAGGTTTCACCTGCATCTCTTCGGCGAATCTCCTCTGCTAGAATTAAATCTCGTATATCATTGTACTTGAGCTTTTCTTTTCCCGTAGAATTGCTTACTGTCATCCTCATTGCCTCCCAACTGTTTGGCAAAAAAGCCAAGACGATCAGAGCACGAATCTCATCATCAAAATCAATTTCTACAAACGACAATTGATTTGTGATAGTATTAAATTCATTCAGATGTTGTGCTACTGATGCATTCTCTACCATATTCAAATTGAACAATTTCTTCATCAGATGCACCTTGTTGTTTGCGGACAGCTTTTCATACATACCGGACAAAGCCTTCATTAAATCTGCTGTGGTCTTCTCATTTACAACATTGTGTGCAACAGACCTAGACAGAGTTAACCTAATAACTCCCAATACCTGTCTGTCAAGAAGAGCCCATTCCTCAGCCTTCATAGCCTCAGGTTTTTCCCCTAGAAGCGGTAGATGCAACTTCCTCCCATAAAGGTAATCCTCGATTTGCATCCTCCAAAATCCAAAGTCTGTGCCATCGAACTTTTCTATTCCAGACGCCTTTCCTGCTTCCTCTGCCATTGCTCCCACTCAAACCTAACTCTAGGCTCTGATACTAGTTGTAGGGAAATTTCACTGAAATCCCAACCTGTGAGAAACAAAACAAATAGAGAAAACACACGCCAAAGAAAACAATCACACGCATAAGACAATATTTACGTGGTTCGGCAATTTGCCTACGTCCACGGAGTTGCAGGGATTTCACTATTATCAGGGAAAATACAATAGTGCACAAGAACACTCTCAAGAAACCCAAATCCCAATTATACCCTAGCACTCTCTCACAAAAACAATAAGAATAGAAGCAGGCTGCCTCTCTTTTCTCTATTTTCTCTCATGCGGCTGCTCACTAGATTAATTGGAATTACTCTAATTCTCACGGCTGCTCTTCATCTCAAACCTAATATATATATTTATATATATGTCAAAGTCGGCTGTTACTAGGAATTGTTATTCCTAGTTAAATTCGGTCAATGGTGACCGACTTAGGCAGACTTGGGCTTGTGGCAATTCAAGCCACACACACGGCCCACTTCAACACCGAGAACCAACTTGAAGATTTGCACTAACAACTTTGATGAAATTGGATTGCAGTAACTTCACTTCAAGTTTAATCACCGGATCTTCAAAACTTGATTTGGATCTCTGGTTCATACTTCTAGAGAGTTAAGAAATCTCCAATGCTTGTGTTCAGAACAAGACTCTCAATAAGTCTTGAAAAACGCACTCTAAGGTTGTTTTTATACTTGTAAACCCTAAATCAAATGGCTCACTGGAAAATAATTCAGAACCAAATCTGCATGAATCTCTCAATTGGTTGAGATTTTGGTTCGATTGATTGAGTTAAGTGAAACTCGATAGGTCAAACTAGAATTGAGTTAGAGTCAAGATTCCAAAAACCTTGGGTCTTTTACAGCTTGAATCTTGGCTTGTCTTGTAATTTAACTTGGCTTCAAACATACTCAAAACACACTGAGATTCTAAACTTAATTACACAATGTCACTGTTTGCCAACTTGGTCCTATCGACCCAACAGTGACAAAGTAGAAAACTTTTATAGAAAATGTTTAAAAGAAAAAACAAAGGTGCCCCATATGGAAATCCACTAAAAAAAAGTTGTTAACAGAGTCTAGCTGAAGCAAACGACCCGTTTATTTCTATCACCGCGCGCAGCTACAAACTTTCTGGACTTCTTCTATATGATTTCCACTACGAACACGACGTCTGCATTAAACTGAAACTTCAGGAAGTTAGTGTACACACTACACACTGACATAGGATGAAAATCTATGCGGTTTCAACTAAATTTACATTCTTGAAGGTTCTTGATTAAAAGTTCATCATATACGATCAAGTATAAAAGGGATCGACCTCTTTGATTTTGCGCTCAAAGGGAAGGCTTTTCTAGATTCATTCTCTTTGGTACAGCGGCCTTCTTAGGTTAAAATTTGTGTAAAATTAAAAACCAGGAAAAGTTATTCATCAAGCATGATTCAGATTCTATATCTTGGGGTCTCACTTGAGCACACATTGTGCAAGAGTTGAGCGAA
Organism: Quercus tomentella; assembly: GCA_028535165.1. Lineage (NCBI taxonomy): Eukaryota > Viridiplantae > Streptophyta > Magnoliopsida > Fagales > Fagaceae > Quercus > Quercus tomentella. The sequence goes on along the minus strand of JAPQVY010000068.1, from coordinate 72,255,042 downwards.
TGTCAAGCGAAAATCAAGTGAACTCTCTGGTTGATTTAATTTTTCGCTTGAGCAAAACTATCAGTTTTGCAATTCTTTAGGCAGCTCTTCACTTAATTTTATCTAACTTTTTTTTTGATGAGCTAATTTTATCTAACTTTAAAATACTTGTTACAACCCTTTTTGATACACAATTTGTCACAAGGAATTTGCTAACACTGAATCCTAACGAATTGATTGATTGAATTCATAGTCATTAATTATTTCCTGTAATTTAAGTAAACAATTCTTATTTTACTAGTGCTATGCTCACGTAATGCATGAATTAATCAAAAATATATATAAATGAAAGAAAGTATTTTCGTTTTTAAGTTGGTTATTTGCTTTCCTTTTTTTCTTTTTCTTTTTTTTTTTTGGAATAAACTGGGCATGATTGTTTTTTTAATTGGCGTGATTTTTTTTTTTTTTTTTGAGAAATTTTAATTGGCATGAATGAATAGAAGAAATGTGGCTCATCTATAATATGCACACAGATAAAATAAATATTTTTTCATTTTTTCATTAAAAAAACATAAATACTATTTATATATTTAATATGAGTTCTTGTTAATCAAAAAATTATTTATTGTAAGGACACGATTTGGAGCGACCCAAGAACGATACTGGGTTCGCACGTAAATAGGCCCTCACAATATCATTTATAGAGCGTGGATTTGAAAGGCTAGGCCTTGATCACGAAACGGCGGTTTTCCGGGGTGTTCATGCATAAATAAAACGTGTACATACATAGATAGGTCGTGCACGCTCTGGGATTCTTCCTCCTAGAGGTGGGCTGGGAGGCTCTGGTTTTGGCTATTTTTCCCAGCCTCTTCTAAGGGTTGCTTACTTCTCCTTTTATACTAGCCCGTGTTCCTTATCCTTCGTCCACGTGTAGGGTCGGCTTTTCAGGACTGATACTTGTCCCATCAGCCCATACTCAAAGTCGTTGAAGGTAGTTGTAAAAGCTGGGGAGTATGGCTCTGTCAGGTGCAGAGTATTGAATGGCAGTAAGGGCAGCTTTCCCTGGTTGTTGCACTTTCCAGCGTACCCTTTTCTATTGACTTAGATATTTTAATATTGACTTAGATGTTTTACATTTTGTTCCAGCTGTTACTGTACCATTTTTACCCTTTTCTTCTGGTGAGACCTTGGACATGCCGAGGACTGAATCGTCCTCGGCTGTGCCCCAAGGCCATTTCATACCTACATTACCGAAACTGGGCTATAACCCTCCTCGGCTCGGGCCTTGGGCCCCAACGAATGGATGGGCCAGGACTATAATTTACTGGGCCCCACATTTATAAAAAACATAAAAAATATTTTCATCTTATCTTTTTTCTTCTCAACCAAACAAAATAAATTTATATTTATTTTCCATTCTTTCGATTTTCCACTTTCTATATCAAACACACATTCTATCCTCCCAACCTTTTATGTTTTCCCACTTTTCCCTCATTCCAATAAAATTAATGGAGTCTAAGTGAAAAATCTCCTTTTATCCTATAGTTGCATTATTCTTTTGCAAATATTTTCTTACACTTTGTGCAGAAGTGTATTATATTGAATCTTTTAAATTACACAAACCAGAATCTCTCTTTTCTACTAGGTGTTGCTTTATAACTTTCCATGTCTTGTCGTGTCTTTTCCTTAGTAATCAATAACATCCACTGATGATTCTTCTATAATGCCTACTAAAGGTCCTCCACGCAATATTTTATTCAATCAAGCTAGAAATCATCTATAAGATTATTCCGCTGCACTTGATTACACATATAATTTATTCCTATGAGTAACCAGTTTCATAAAATTTGAGAGCTATCAATTATTTTGCTTGACTTTTTAACTTGTCCCATATTTTGGTGGGAACTAAGGAAGTATTAACTGATGCAAATGTTTCACCGTTGCATATGTTTTAGGAATTTTCTCTATGATGTTGCTTAATTCCGTATACTTGTCTAATTTTTTGGTAGGTTGATTATGGCAAGCCTCTCTGATCAAGGATATAAGTTAAAAACAGAAGGTGTTAACTAACTAAAACCTTTTGATGATCATGAAACGATAGATGATGAGTTATCTGATAATCAGGATGTGGATGAAAACAGAATTCAAACAGAAAATCTATATATATATATATATATATATATATATATATATATATAGAGTTACATCTTTTTTAAACCTTTGGATTTAAGTAGATCCAACAGTCAAAAATAGACTATCATTAATGCTAATATTCTAATTGATCTCATTTATTATCACTTATTTAATACATTCCATACTTATTTCTAAACCCAAAAAAATTTATACGTTTGACTCTCTCTCTCTCCAGTACACGTCTCTCTCTCTTTCTCTTTGCACGTTTCTCTCTCTATCTCCTCCATGGCTCTTCCATCTCCATGGCCAAGTCACCGGCAGTAACCAAAAAAAAAAAAAAAAAAAAAAACCACAACTGCCAGATTTTGTTGAATAACACAACTATTGCTTTTAGTTGTTCTCTTTCTCCACGTTTTATCAAGTTGATTTCAGAGCATATAGTTGAAGATTGTATATTATTTTTTAAAGTTTTGAAGATGTAATAGATGGATTGTTTTCATAAAAATTAGTAATCTAGGGTATACTAATAATGAAAACGTTTTGGAGGAAGCCTATTAACAATTCTGCCGTCATGAAAATGTTGTCTCTCTAAACAATGGTAGCATATTGATTGATCTGTTTGTCTTCTCACAGATCGATGTAATATTTCACTTGGCAAGACTGGTTCCACATCATATGTGGTTATTGGTTAAATTGTTGATATATGTCTCGGACATCTGAGTCATTATCTCTTTTCCAAATATGAGAAACTTTGAAAAAGAAAATTGCAGGGTGCCATAGATTAAATTAGAGGGAGCTAAAGGGCTATGGCTGTAAAAGCAACTCATTATGTGTTGATATAACAGTCAAGGTTTATGCTCTTTACAAGTGAACAATTTTGATAATCTCTTAATAGAATGGCAAAAATCAATTAAAAGCCTGAAATTTCTGGTGGTTTCTTTCCATCGTGTCACAGCACGTTCTAGCTGTCCCATTTGGGAAGCCTGGGCAAATAATTGTCTTGCCATCTCTTTGAGTTCAGTAGGTGTCTTTCCTTCAACTGATGGGAGTGGTGGAAGATGACTCTGTGAGTGGCCTTGTGACTGAGGTCCTTTGGCGTGGAAATTCTTTATAGACTTGGTCAATAAATCTGTGTTGTTGAGATTATCCCACCATTTCACAAAGAACCATCTGGTAACTAATATTGGATCCCATATTGCCATTAAGAAATTCATGGAACTATATTTACTGGAGGAGTAATATGAGTGGAAACTGTGACTGGTGCTCGAATACCTTATAAACAGTTGAGAAATACCTCATGGCTTTGGAAGATTTTAAGAAAAAATCTCTGCAAGTTGTTAAAAATGGCAATATGCTCTTTAATGAAGTGAAAAACAATAAATAAGGAGAGAGAGAAAATGTTAGTATTAATTATGAATGAGGTGGAAACTAATAGCATTTAATGATATTTTTTTAGCCGTTAGATCTCCTATGAATCTATGGTGTAAAAAAGGTGTAACTTTATAAGAGTTACACCAGGTGTAACTTGAACCCATCTCATATATATATATATATATATATATATTACGAGTGGTAATTCGTGTCCGTGTCATGTCGAGCCATGAGTATTCGGCTATATGAGTTGACCAGAAACTGACTTGTTTAGTGAACGTGTCAATAATCCTCAACCCTAATACGACTTGTTTATTAAACAAGTCGACTCGACACAACACGTTTAACCCGTTTAATTAACAATTCATGTAAACGTCAATACAAATGACCCGTTTAATAACATGTTTGATTAAAAGGTCATGCCTTGTCACGCCCTAAACCCAAAAGGGTCCAAAGCATGAAAAACCAAGCCTTCAAGAGATATTGTAGGGGATTTTTTTTTTCTTTCCATTTGATAAAAAAAAATATATATATATATATATATATCCACAATATAAGTCAGAGCTCTATGACACACTTACAAACAATACAAACTACAAATCACGTGTCTCCAAATATACATGAAAATCCAAAACTTCAAATAAATAAACACAAAGTCATGATCCTCTCTAAGATACGTAACCTCAATAGAAAATCTAGGTCTATCACGCCTGAGGCTAACAAACCTCAAGTGCCCAACCTCTAGTAGAATTAGCTATGGCCTCGAATTATTTAGTAAGTTGAGTTGCCAACAATTTATAGCACAAATCTCCCACTTAGCATAGTACTCCAATCATCACCAATGAACTAAGCTCCATGCCCAATGTATAGCTAATTTATATGTAAAACTGTTGGAGAGTAGAATGAGATAAAGCCCAGTAAATAGCATAATTAATGGAGGTGTGAGAAATGCAAATCTCATGATAATTAGCATTTTTACAAAACACAAAACACGTTACACTTTGGGAGTTTCTACTTAATTTCTGCAAAATCAGTCTTCATGGATAAAATGACAACAATGATTGAAACAGTATAGCACAAAGTTTTTTCAAAATATCTCAATGTGAAACTACATACTATATACTGTGAGCAATAATAACACTGTTCCAAAACTAGAAAATCCAACTCAAGGCCACATGACAACCGCTGACACAAAGTCGAAACTTAATCGCCGACATAAAGCCGGAACTCATTGCCGACACAAAGCCGGAACTAATCTACCGACACAAAGCTATAACTAATCAGCAGCTGAAACTCATTGCCAACACAAAACCTGAACTAATTCACCGACACAAAGCCGGAACTCAATGTCACACAGACTATAATATCGAACCAGGTAATCACCAAGTAATCACATGTCACAGCCCAAGGGTAAAAATATAAAGAGCTCACAGTTTACAAGAAATCAAAACACAATTCAATATCAAGTAATTTCACAAAAACCTTTGAAATACCATACCCAATATATTCACAAGATTCTCAAAGCCTTCAACTCATTTCTTGTCAAGAAGAATTTGTATCAATTTTCCCAAATATCACAAGTCAAGATAAAAGCATCTTTAAATTTTGCAAATAATGCAATAAATCCATAAAATCAATTACCAAGAATTAAATCAAAGATGCTTGTCCTTTCCATGCTAACAAATCATGCATTTCCCCATATGCAATAACAAATATGATGCACTTTTCATAAATAATCATATACGTTAAGGTTACAACATGACACTTTTTAGGAAAAATACAATTTCTCAAAACGTGTTTAACCTAAAAACAATGTTTTATGCAATATGGTTATTTTTCAAAAATACCATTAAAAAGCTACTTACCACGGAAGGCCAACCAATTTTACTTCAACCAAGCACCATGAAATCAACCAATCCCATCACTAGGTCCATCATCAAAAATCTCAGAACCTAAAAACAAAATGATCAAGCCTATCAATAACAATGCCCATCACAAAGTACCATCAAACTTGTCTCCATAGATTGAAAATGTTCCCTAAAATCAAATTGAGGGCCTAGAACTTAACTTGACTATCCAAAGGCACCTATTCCCAAAGGATACCAAACAAGCATATAAATAATCCAAAGGACCATAACACAACCAAAGCATTTTAATACACTACCACAAACAATATGCATTTATTAGATAACATAACACATCACTTTAAAAATGAGGTAGCTAGTCTCAAGAATTTCCTTTGGGTACTAACTAATAAAACCAAGCCATTATAACAATTCTTATAAATTCCCAAGCGTTCACAACGAAACAACCATGTTTAAGTGTTACACTAACTCATGTATTAATAATGTCAATACATATTACATCATGTAGGAATCAATTATAACATCATCAAATCACTTTCAAAGTTCTAAAACTCATTATATATCTCACAAAGTCCAGCTTTTAATTAAATAAACAACTATAAACAACTAAACCCAACCTCATAACTCAATGAGGTAAAATATCAAACACTTGATGTGCAAAAAGCACAACCTCAAAGCACTTAAACTTTCATGGTTAACACTTTTATTACCCCTTTGTTTTAAAACAAGTTCATAGCACCCAAATCATCAAAGTTTCACATGCCCACCTCTCCACAACTCCAAGACCTCCAAAACCCATTACCCAAGACAAAAACGTGATTGGGTGAACACTAGAGCAAAATGGCTCAAGACCAAACCAAACTTTTCATTCCAAATAAGAATTTCTTACATAAACCCAATAAACTTGCTCTAACACAAACGCCATAGCTAGATTTTACTTAGTTTTGTTAGGAAAATAGGAATTTTACCTCAAATTCCTTGCTTAGCCGAATGGGTCTCTCTCTTCCCAAAATCTCTTCTTCACAACCGATGGTGATGGCTTGAAAAGAAACTCATGGCTGAAGTATTTTTAGTGGAAGACCATAGAGAGAGAGAGCGAGGGATTCAAGTGAGAGAAAGGGAGAAGGGTGGCAGAGAGAGAGAGAGAGAGAGAGAGAGAGAGAGAGAGAGAGAGAGAGAGAGTTAGACATGGCAAAATGGACGGGTCAGGTTCGAGTTGCGGGTCGGGTTAATAGGGTTGCGGGTTGGGTCAGGTTGACCCGTATTTTTCACATGATTTTTTTTTTTTTTTATATATATATATAAAGAAAACAACATGTATTTGCCATTTGAAAAGTCATGCAACAAATTACTTGATGCAAAATGGATTACTTTGAATTCACCACTTATATCAAGAATGAACTCAGTTAAACTTATTAATACTTATTTAATAATTTTATAATTATACAAATCTTAACATTGCTATCTAAAACAAAATAACACAAAGATAAGTAAAACAAATACACAAGTTTTATTTCTACACAATATCAACATTCCAAAATATAAAACAAAATTACAAATGACTTATTGGATAACTCATTTCACAAAGAATAAAAACATATAAGAAATTTACAATCTTGAAAATTAATTTTATAATCTATTATCAATTGTAGTTGGCACTCTATTTCAATTTGAGATGTATTGTTTACTTATTTATACATAATCTCTTTTATGAATATCATATCATTGTTAAGCCACACACACTCTAGGAAATATCATAATTTATTTTGAAAAGCCGTTTATTTTGAACGTAAATTGTTAAAAAATAGGTCTAAGCATTCATAATTTATACTAATTTGATATTTTGACTTCACTATTTTCACACTTGTGAATGTTTCCCACACATGTCTACAATTTTAAATTTATGTTTTTAACTCTACTATAACCAGATTATCTTGGCATATACTTTGCTATTTGATATCTAAAAATCTTTACTCATTACAGAATGCTCAACTATTCATCTTTTAATTAATTTGCATGCAGTTATGTAAATATCTCAATTGTTTCCTTAAAGCTCACAACAAACAATTAAACAAATATAGTCTTAAATTTATTATTTTTTTACCAAAAAAAAAAGTTTTAAATAATGGTTCGGGTTCGGGTTAGGTCGCGGGTCGGGTTGACCCGCAAAAAACATGGGTCGAGCACGAGTCAACCCGTTTTTGCTTCGGGTCAAAAAATCGAGCTCAGGTCGGGTCGGGTCAGAAAATTCTAACCCCTTTTTCCATGTCTAGTGAAAGTGAGGGGCGGTGACTTAAGGGGATGAAGCCTAATTCCAAGCTTGTCCCTAAAATATCTTTCAAGTAAAATTACCAATCTGCCCATCAAGATTCTTCCAAATTACAATTAACAACCAGGGTGTTACATGCCTGACCTAAATAACCTATTATCAATTCTCATATATCTAAAATTAAAATACAACTACAACCATAAATATACTAATATACATATAATTACATATATAGATTAAGCAATAATAACAAAAGTTAATACATTTATAAGCTAAACGAGTTCACATGTTGAACACGAACACTACCCGTTTATCAAATGGGTCAGCTGTATCAACCCGAATATGACCCAAACTCATTTAGCCTTAACCCATGACCTGTTTATAAACAAATTAATCTTGTCCGGTTTGCGGATCGTGTTAGATTTTGCCACTCCAACTAGTAACCCGACTAGGTTAATTTCTTAAAAGAGTTTACAGTTTTTGCCTTTGTATCATCAACAATGGGAGTCCAAACCACCTACATGTGATCATAGACCAACCATTGATGCCTGAGGTATTTTTGCCTAATTTTAATATATATATATATATATATATATATACAAACATATAATGACTCTCGTATGGGCACTTACAAGGAATTATATGGTGCAAACACAAAGTATATGAACCAGCTTTTCTTGTTAAAATAAAAATTATGGAAGATTACTAAAGAAATTTAAAAACTAATGAACTTTTTTCTAAATTTTTTAAAATTCTTGGCAATAAAATTTTAATTGGAATAACATTTTTAAAACTTTTTGAAACAGTGACAATAATCATAATAGGACTATAGGAGTTCACTTGGTAATAAATTCTTGGAGGTCCTCCACTTGTTACATCCACAATATGTAGGACGCAACTTTTATCAAAATAGTATATAATATAAAATATGATTTGAACATAAGCTTATATAGTATTTAATATTATTAGAATTATTTTATTAACAATTACTAAATAATATATATTCTATAATCAGTAATTTTATAGTTTCATGTGAAATGAATTTTTCTATTTAAATACGTTTTAGTTGCAAATTGTGTGAATTTATGTTACTTTTAGTTAATTAAGAGTGAAAATTGAAAAGAAATATATAAAAATTTCATGGTTTAATTGAAAACTATTTAGCATTTAGGTTTGGTCAAAGCTATAAAGAAGATATACAAATTAATAAATTATTATAATAAGATTACAAAATAATTTAGAATAAGAAATGAAACTATTTTTTAATGCCTTCGAAATTTTGAAAACTGAGTATGATGTTAGCAAGAGTAAATGAAGATGTTAATTAATGCTTTCATTTGCATTTCATTTAATACTAATAAAATAATATAGAAAATCTTAAGTGAAGTTTAATATAGGATACTTAAGAATGAAACTATTTTTTAATGCCTTCAAAATTTTAATACAAAAGAGTATGATGTTAAAAAGAGTAAGTGAACCACCGCATACCCTTGCTGCGATGGTCACTCTACAAGTATACGTGCTTGTGGAGTGTGGGGAGTAAGGGTCGGGGTTCAAGTCTCTAGGAGAGAGTTTCACACACATATATACTTAAATTAGGCTATAATAGAATTTTATCTTGTATAAAAAAAAAAAAAAAAAAAAAAAAAAAGAGAGTAAGTGAAGATGTTAATTAATTGCTTCATTTGCATTTCATTTAATACTAATAAATAATATAGAAAATACTTAATTAAGTGAAGTCTAATATTGGATAATTAAGAAATGAACTCTTTTTAATGAGTTCAACATTTTTTTTTTTTTTAATACAAGATATAAATTCTACTCTAATCTAATATAAGTGTATATGTATATGAAGCTCTCTCTTAAAGACTTAAACCCCGGTCCTTGCCCTTCACACTCTACAAGTACTTATACTTGTGAAATGACTATCGCGTCAAGAGTGCGTGGTGGTATGCCTTCAAAATTTTAATTAATACAAAAGAGTATGATGTTAAAAAGAATAAGTGAAGATGTTAATTAATGTTTTCATTTGCATTTCATTTAATACTAATAAATAATATAGAAAATACTTAAGCGAAGCTTGATATTGGATTAAAAAGAGTAAATGGTTTTTTTTTTTTTTTTTTTTTGAGAAAAAAAAAGAGAGTAAATGATTAATATAATATAATTAGGCTCAAACCTATTGTTAGTTTAAACTTTTAGGTTATTTGATGTCCATATATGTTATTTAACGCTTTAACTATGATTATTAACAAATCTAATATACTTTTAGCAAACAAATATACATTTAACATTTAACAAAAAAAATATACATTTAACATTAATAATAGACACTTCACAATTATGTCAGGTCTAGTTTGGGTTGGACTTTACAATAGTGAAAGGGAACGAAGCAGGGAAAGCTACAAAAGTAGATTTTACCGATGATGGATCGGGAATGGGTAGACGCATAAATGTCCAAGTGAGTAGAGGTTGTAGTTTTCAAATCTCTTATGTTTGTTTTTTTCTTTCCAAGGATAAACCTTCCTAAGCTGTGGATATACAGTTAAAATACAGGAAATTTACCATGAAGTCAAGGATTTCAATGAACTGATGGCATAGTTATTAAATCAACAGGGCAATAAATTCCAAATTTGATGGCATATTAGTTATGATATTTGATAATAATGATATCCCAAAGGCTGAAGTAGTAAATTATGATAACTAATTTTAAACGATATGAAACTATATAAGACATTTATATAAGATTTTGTAAAAAGTAAATCTTTATAATAAATTATGGAAATCTTCAAGTAAGCAAGAGAATCTTGAAGATTGGAGAGATATATAAGAAAAAGAACACGATAAGAAAAAAGAAGGAGAAGTAAAACAAAATGTAGTCAGATTAAATAATTAATTGCGGTTATCAAAAAAATAATTAACTAATCGCGGTTACAGTAATAGAATCTAAATCCTAACAAAGCTGAACAAACTACAACGGTCATTAACGACCATAACAAACCTTCGAACCCAGCCTAAGAACTGTTTGTGAGAAAACGATGCCGTTTTTGCGCGTGGCTTTAAACTCCTGAAGCAGAACGACGTCGCATCACTTAAACAATGTCGATTTTTTTATTCAAATACGTCGAGGACTATACTAACTGTAGTTATGTCACGTACGTGCTGGACTGTGTAAGATAAAACATTTGTTTATATATCATTAAAAGTTTTTGAGGAAGAAGATAAAACAAATGTATTTTCATTTTGCTTTGCCATAAAGTAGTGAAAGTATGTGATAAGGATAAAATAAATGGACAAGGTGATGGGACAAGTTTTGCCGTCAGCATTTCTATAAGAGCTGACGGCGATATGGCGAGATGGAACTCCACGAATAAAATACCATAAAGCTGGACGTCCTGAAGCCGACGGTACTTAATCTGACGGTGCTTGATCTGACGGAATAACGTAGACTGACGGCGTCTGTCATTAATACTTGATCACCACGTTTGCGTGTATAAGTAAATAACTTGCTCCCCACGCTTCATGAAGCCTAAGAACTCCTATATGGAAAGAATCCCGCAAAATACGCCCAAGGAGACTCCTAAAAGGAAAAGACTTCTACACCAAGGAAGAGATGTCAACCTTTCTACTACTATAAAAGCCCCAATACCCTCACAAACCGAGGTACGCATAATTTACCCTCTCTAGCACTCTAGAGTAGTGAGAACGTTTCTGACTTAACCTTCGGAGGGTATTTGGCCGGTACCACACCGGTATCCTCTGCTAGGTTCTTTCTTGTTGTTGTGCAGGTGCCGTTTGTAGCGCGCGAGAACCGTGTGACTTACTGGTGGTATTTTCGGCATCATCAGTTGGCGCCGTCTGTGGGAATCTTTGTGTAGTGTAAAGCCATATTACAACTTCCCGGACAAAAAGTCGCATGGTGCTTACCCGCTCAATGGCAACCACTAACGATATTCAAGAAGAGGAGCCACCCACGACCGCCCTCGAGAAGCAAGTCAAGACTCTCGCAGCGGCTGTGGAACGTCTCACGCAACAGAACCACGACCTAGAGGAACAGCTACGCCAAAGGGACGCAAGACCTATCCTTCAGGAGCAAAACCAGGAAGGTAACAGTGCCGAGCGAAGAGAGCAGGAGAGGCCTGAAGGCAGCAACGCCCCAAGTCGACCGGAGCGGCAAAACATAAGCCTTCCGTCTCTCATAGACCTCGCCCCACCACCTATCGTAGCGGAGATGCAGGCGATGAAGGAGCAAATGGAGGTCATGATGAATGCCCTCAAGGGACGGGTATCTTCTGATCTCGACGACTTGGTAAACAGAACCGACTCGCCATTCACCGCCACTGTCAACGCCTACCCCCTACCGAGTAAGTTCCGCATGCCACAGATAGACAGTTATGACGGGGTCAAGGACCCTCTGGACCACCTGGAGACCTTCAAGACCCTAATGCACCTTCAAGGAGTAGCAGACGCAATCATGTGTAGGGCCTTCCCTACGACGCTGAAGGGCGCAGCAAGAATTTGGTTCAGCCGACTGATACCGAATTCCATCAGCACCTTCAAAGAACTCAGTGCTCAATTTACCGCACATTTCATCGGAGGCCACCGGTACAAAAAAGTCTACGGCTTGCTTGATGAGTATGAAGCAGCGAGAAGATGAAACTTTAAGAGCCTACATCTCCCGCTTCAACAAAGAGGCACTCACGATCGACGAAGCCGACGATAAGATACTGGTTGTGGCATTCACGAACGGCTTGAAGAAGGGTAAGTTTTTGTTCTCTCTATACAAAAACGACCCAAAGACCATGTCGGAAGTACTTTATCATGCCACAAAGTATATGAACGCTGAAGACGCGCTGTTAGCTCGAGAAGAGAAGCCCAGGAAAAGAGAAAGGCAGGAAGACGCTCGATAGGATCAGGGCCGAAAGAAGGCAAGAACAGGAGACCGAAGGGACGAAAGGCGCCCTAAGCCCCTAGGGGGAAAATTCACGAGCTTCACTCCGTTGACGGCCCCGATAGATCAAGTCCTTATGCAAATCAAGGACGAGGAGGCTCTGACGTTCCCGGGAAAGCTGAAGAGTGACCCCAACAAACGTTCCAGAGATAAGTATTGTCGTTTCCACCGCGACCATGGTCACGACACGGCCGACTGCTATGATCTCAAGCAACAAATTGAGGCCCTTATCAGACAAGGAAAACTGCAGAGATTCGTTAGCAAGGAGAAAACAGAAAACCCTGCACAAGACCAACACCCCCGGCGGGATAATGAGCGACCGAGGCCCCCGATCGGGGACATAAGGATGATCGTAGAAGGAACGACTGTCGTCGGATCAACTAAGAAAGCCCGCAAGACCTATCTTCGAACGGTACAAAATGTTCAGCTGACGGGAGTCGTGCCAAAGATAGCACGGAAAGAAGGCCCCATAATCGGATTTTCAGAAGAGGACGCGCGACGCCTTCACCATCCACATGACGATGCACTCGTCGTCAGCCTACGGGTAGGAGACTACAACATGCACCGGGTGCTGGTCGACAATGGCAGCTCAGCAGATATTTTATACTACCCAGCGTTCCAGCAGATGAGGATCGACAAGAAGCGATTGATCCCGACGAACGCCCCGCTTATTGGCTTCGGGGGAAGTCGGGTATTCCCACTGGGCGCGGTCACATTATCCGTAATAATGGGCGATTACCCTCAACAGATAATCAGGGACGTGACATTCTTGGTAGTCGATTGCTCGTCTGCCTACAACGCTATCCTCGGGCGACCTACGCTCAATTTATGGAAGGCGGTAACTTCCACCTACCACCTGATGATAAAGTTCCCGACTGACTACGGAGTAGGGGAGTTGTGCGGAAGTCAGATGGCCGCACGCGAATGCTACATAGCCATGATGGAAATGGAGGATCAGGTTCAGGCTCTAAGCATAGAAGAACACCGGACGGTAACGGAGCCGGTTGAGAAGTTAGAGGAGATACCCCTTGACAGTTCCAATCCTGGCCGAATGACCAAAATTGGAACGCTCGCTAACCCCACGATCCGCCAGGAGCTCATAACCTTCCTCAGATGTAATCGAGACGTATTCACGTGGGGTCATGAAGATATGCCGGGAATAGATCCTTCGGTCATGGTGCACAAACTGAATGTATCGCCCACCTTTCCACCTGTCCGACAAAAGAAGAGAGTATTTGCCCCCGAACGAGACCGAGCCGTAGCAGAAGAAGTCAGAAAACTACAGGAAGCAAGCTTCATTAGGGAAGTATACTATCCCGACTGGTTAGCAAACGTAGTGATGGTTAAAAAGGCGAGCGGAAAATGGCGGATGTGTGTGGATTTCACCGACCTTAACAAGGCCTGCCCCAAGGATAGCTACCCCCTCCCGAGGATAGATGTCCTAGTAGATTCTACGGCCCAACACCAGTTGCTAAGCTTCATGGATGCTTTCTCGGGGTACAACCAAATTCGAATGCACGAAGCCGATCAAGAAAAAAACGTCGTTTGTGACCAGCCAAGGCCTCTTATGTTATAAGGTGATGCCTTTCGGCCTGAAGAACGCAGGCGCCACGTACCAAAAACTTATGAACAAAATGTTCGCACAACAGATTGGGAGGAATGTCCAAGTCTACGTGGACGACATGCTAGTAAAAAGCTGGAAGGAGGAAGATCATCTAGGAGATCTCAGAGAAACATTCGACACACTTCGCTCCTACAACATGAAGCTCAATCCAGGAAAATGTGCCTTTGGAGTAACGGCAGGAAAATTCTTAGGATTTATGGTATCTCAGAGGGGAATCGAGGCAAACCCGAACAAGATCAGGGCCATTATGGATATGGCACCACCGAGAAATGTGAAGGAGGTGCAAAGCCTCAACGGAAAGATAGCGGCACTAAATAGGTTCGTGTCAAGGGCAACGAACAAGTGTTTGCCCTTTTTCCGAACATTGAAGAAATCCTTCGAGTGGACTGACGAATGCCAACAAGCATTCGAGGAATTGAAGGCTTACCTCTCCTCCCCACCATTGCTGAGCCCGTCGCAGCCAGGAGAAGAGCTCTTTCTCTATCTAGCCGTCTCCCCCACAGCCGTTAGCGCGGCCTTGGTCAGAGAAGAAGAGAGAGTGCAAAAGCCCGTGTACTATGCGAGCCGAGCGCTTCACGGTGCCGAAGAGAGATACCCGCCCATGGAAAAACTTGCCTTTGCATTGGTTACGACAGCCCGCAAGCTCAAACCGTACTTCCAAGCTCATACGGTGAACGTCCTGACTGACAAACCCTTACGGCGGGCAATGAGCAGTCCCGAGGCCGCAGGACGACTGGCGTTATGGGCTATAGAATTGAGCGAGTTTGATATTCAATACCGCCCGCGGACCGCCGTCAAGGGGCAGATCGTCGCCGACTTTATAGCTGAATTCACTCATGACGAAGACAAGGGGGCAGCAGAGTCCCCTCAATGGAGTATATATACGGACGGATCGTCCACCAGACAAGCCGCAGAGGCCGGCATTGTGCTACTATCACCCGAAGGAGACACCATTGAATGTATGGTCCGTCTCGACTTCCCTGCCACCAACAATGAATCAGAGTATGAAGCTCTGATAGCAGGGCTCGACCTCGCCAAATCAGCAGGAGCCGCGAGGGTAGTCATCTACTGCGATTCACAAGTTATCACTAACCAAATAAATGGAGACTACGAGTGCAAGGGCGAAAAGATGAAGAAATACCTTGATGAAGTAAGGGCGAGAGTGGACGACCTAGAAGCCAAAGTTGTCCAAATTCCCAGGGGAGAAAACGAGTGAGCCGACCGCCTCGCGAAAGCAGCTTCAGCAGAACAAATGGTCATCCCTGGTAATGTACTCTCTTTCGTGCAGCTTTCTCCGCTAATAGATCTCAGCAACATGCAGGAAATATGCCCCGACAATAGTTGGACAACGTCGTTAGTTTCATACCTAAAAGATGGGGTCTTGCCAGACGAAAAGGAAGCCGCAAGGAAACTTAAGGTCCAGGCGGCGAGGTTCATCCTGATAAAAGACGTCCTGTACAAAAGAGGTTTCTCCCGACCATATTTGAGATGCTTGGGTATGGAAGAGGCAGACTACGTCATGAGAGAGGTGCATGAAGGAGTCTGCGGAAACCACTCAGGGTCCAGGTCGTTGGTACACAAACTTGTGCGAGCAGGGTACTATTGGCCCACCATGCAGAAGGATGCCGAAGCCTATGTCAGGGCCTGCGACAAATGCCAAAGGTTCAGCAATATTATTAGACAACCAACCGAAGAGCTGACCCCGATGACGGCCCCATGGCCGTTCGCACAATGGGGATTAGACATTATGGGACCATTCCCTACAGCCGTACGACAGCTGAAATTCCTGGTAGTGGGCATCGACTATTTCACGAAATGGGTAGAAGCTGAAGCTTTGGCCACGATTACAGAGAAAAACGTGCGGAGCTTTGTCTGGAGATGCATCATATGCAAGTTCGGCATTCCTAGAGTCTTTGTCTCGGACAATGGGAGGCAATTCGACAACGACCCCTTCCGGGATTTTTGCTCACAGTTAGGAATAAAAAACCACTACTCCTCCCCCGCCCACCCTCAAGCTAATGGCCAGGTTGAAGTCACGAACCGATCCTTGCTCAAGATCATCAAGACTCGGCTCGAGGGGGCAAAGGGTATATGGCCCGAAGAATTGCCAAGTATACTATGGGCATACAGGACGACTGCAAGAACACCCACAGGAGAAACACCGTTCCGACTAACATACGGAGGCGAAGCAGTCATCCCGGCCGAAATTAGACTCACAAGCTACATGGTGCACAACCATGATGAGAACAAAAACGACAAAGCTATGCGACTACAGCTCGACCTAGTGGATGAGATCAGAGCAACAGCAGAACAAAGGCTCGCTAGGTACCAGGACCGCATGGCCAAACACTACAACTCTCGGGTCCGACATAGAGACTTCCAAGTTGGAGACCTTGTTCTTAGGAAGGTCATGGGCGCCGCTAGAGACCTTACCCAAGGGAAACTCAGTCCCAATTGGAAAGAACCTTACCGAGTTGCGTCATGGCAGAGAAAAGGTACTTACCACCTGGAAACGTTGGAAGGACAGAAACTACCACACCCATGGAACACCGAGCACCTACGAAAGTATTACCAATAGGAGCGACAGCATAAAGACCAACCTCTTTTTTATTCCAGCAAATTTTAGTTTTACTCCTCAGATTTATCATTTACTTTAGTTTTTTTGCAACAATACTTTTTAGCCCAAAGGGCAGGATTTGGTTTTAATCACTTTTATTTGAATGCATGGCAATAAGAGGAGTTTATTCAGAAATTGCTGATCTATGTTTAGAAGTCTACGGTTGAAAGTCCACATAAGTGGGTAACTAAGTTCACAAAAGTGAGCAACCAAAACAACCATGTCCATAACACACAAGCTAAAAAGCTGACGGCCCCATAAATTAAACTGTCACTGTACGGATGAGGTCTGAAAACTAACGGACCTACAAAGATGACAAGATCATCAAAGCCAAAGCTAAAAAGCTGACGGCCCCATAAATTAAACCGTCACTGTACGGATGAGGTCTGAAAACTAACGGACCTATAAAGATGACAAGATCATCAAAGCCAAAGCTAAAAAGCTGACGGCCCCATAAATTAAACCGTCACCATACAGGTAGGATCTGAAAACTAACGGACCTACAAAGATGACAAGATCATCAAAGCCAAAGCTAAAAAGCTGACGGCCCCATAAATTAAACCGTCACCACACGGGTAGGATCCTAAAACCAACGGACCCACCAAGATAACATCAGCAAAGGCTAAGGCCAAAAAGCTGACGGTCCCATAGATGAAGAATGCATCATGGGGACGGGGTCCTAAAACCAACGGACCCACCAAGATGAGATCCACAAAGGCTAAGACCAAAAAGCTGACGGTCCCGTAGATGAAGCTATCATCATACGGACAAGGACCTCCAACCAAAAAGATCTACAAAAATGACAGTCATCAAGGCCAAAGCTAAAGGGAAACTGACGGGCTCTCTAACAGACGGAAAGTTTTACCAAGCTGACAGGGCTTGGAAAATAATGGACAAGGCCGAAAAATCCAACAGGAAACCCATAAATCAAATGAGGTAAGAAGACTAGGCACAAAGACATGCCGACGGAGTCTTCCAACAGTTCGAAGAACTGACGGGTTACGAAACAGACGGAAAGTTTTATCGAAATTTCGTCTAGGGCCATCAACAATAAAATATATAAAGGCAACGGAAGCAATCGCATACACAACTGTATATACACAGAAACCCTTAAACATTGTTTAAAACTACAACTGTTTGCCAAACGTTTAAAATGCAACGATTGTCTACAAAATAAATACACGGCGAAAATACAAAATAAAAGCTAAGCAGCAAGAGCGTCGGCAGGATTGCCGTCAGCTTGATGGTCTTCGATATCCACAATCACGGCTGGAGAATCAGATGCAGCAGGGTTAGGAGCAGGCTGAGCTAGGATTACACTATCATCATGCTCCGGAGTAGGAGTAGGTTGATGAGATCTGTCATCTTCATCATCCATGTTAATCCCAGACAAGTCCAACTCCGGGAAGGCCGACGCGACCTGCCAAAGGCAATCATCGAACCCAGTGCCATAATACCCGGCACATGAGTCAATAAAAGATTGCGACGTTTTAAAGTCCCTGATCGTGTCAGCTTCCGCCGTCTGCAACTTTTCGCCCAGATCCGTCACCTCCTCCTGGAGCTTGTCATTCTGACGGGTGACCTCCGTCAGCTTCTCCCTAACGTCCTGCAACTCCTGGTTAAGGATACGGACGGCGTCCTTGTACTGAGCCTGCTGATTCATCAAGTTTGCGTTATGTTTGCGAACTCGGGTGACGACCCCCTCCTTCGCCACACAACGGTCGTGAAGGGCCTTGACACGCACCAAGGCCTAAAAAAATAAAAAATAAAAAATAATAATAATAAATAATATCCGTCAGCCAACCAAAAATGAACTAAAAGAACAAAATAAAGCTTGTTCAACCAAAAATACAACAAGCCTACCCTGGTGAGATCGAAGAGGGCCGACGCCCCTAAATCCTCCGTCCCCACTTGGTCACAAGGCTCTATGTCCGTCGGTTTTATCAAGGATTCAACCTCCCCGACGGCATAGTCCTTATCAGGAGGCGACAGGGACCCTCAGTGACGGGACCAGTAGAAGTCATCACCCCCTTGCCCGCGCCATGACTAGGCTTCGGAGGGCATTTTTCCTTCGGTGGTTCATCTCGAGGAGAGACGGCAGCCTTTTTTGAGGGACGGTTGTTGCTCCCGTCAGGCTTCCTCTTCGTCGCCTTAGCGACGGCCTTGGGGGTTGACGAGACCTCCCCCCCAGCCTCCTTAGCCTTCCTCTCCTCCTTCTGACGGGCTGCGGCAGCCCTTATCCTTTGCTTCGCGGATTCCATCTCTACAAACACAAAAAGACTGTTAGGGCGAGGGGCGGAGGAATGAAAACTGACGAGAAAGATAGAAGTTTACTCACGTCGACGAGCAAAATCTTCCAACCTTCGAGCTGCCGCTGACAGTACTGGACCCCTATAGTATAAGTGAAGGGTGTCAAGGGTGATCAGATCCCTGCACTTACGGTCTTCCAAAGGGATTTCCAGAATCCGTTGGATGAACTCCTCTTGCTCGTCAGATATGTGCGGACGGGTATAGGCTGAAAGAAACACAAGTGTTAGTAGCGTCACTTCAAAAAAAAGCAAGAACATAGTTGACGGGATCAACCTGAGTCCCTGACAAATGCCCAGGTGTTGTCAAAATAGCCACGGGGTATCGTCGCCCACTCCTCCTGACGGCAAACCCAATCCGTCCCCTCAACAAAAAAATACCTACTTTTCCAGTTCCTATTGGAATCCGGCATATCTGACACAAGCCGTAACCCTTTCTCCCTGGCATTGAAATGATATGTCCCCTTAGACGAGGCGATATGATGAGGCCTATAACAATAAAAAAATTCGTCTAGCGTATGCTGACGGTGTCCTCCACTAAAACTGCCCCACAGGATTTCAGCTCCTATGAAAGTCCTCCAGGCGTTTGGGGCAATTTGGGTGACGGATATGCCCAGAAAGTCAACAAGTTGACGGTGTAAAGCCGACAAAGGCAACCTCAGGCCCGCAGCAAACATGGCATCATACATGCCAACGTCAGCGGTCCGCCCAGAGTAACACCTCTCATCCTCTCTAGGGAGACGGATTGGAATGTGGTCTGGGATTTGGTAACGAATACGCAACTCCCTAAAAACCTTACCACTCATTCTAGGCGAAAATTTGTTAACGGCCCAATCCTCAGGAAGAATGAAGGGACGGTTATCTCCAGGACCCTCCGATGTTCCTTCAGTAGATCCCTCATCCCCGTCACTATCCTCTCCATCAACATCCATTCCATCCCCGACGTTTCCATCCCCTCTTTCCTCATCCTTATCTCCCTCAGCGAAACTCTCATTGCCGTCAGGAGATTGGGCCAACGTCTCTCTCTCTGACGGAATTGAAGAGTCCCCTGACTCATTTCCAGAACCAAAGGCCTCGTCGTAGCCCGCTCCTTCGCGGACTGACGACTCCTCACAAGATGCGTCACTTGACATTTGACTACCTACAAGTGACGGATTCAATCTAAGTACCTAGACTGACGACCTCACTAATGAGGCAAAAATAAAAAAGGGAAGAAGAAGAAAGAAGAGAGAAGATGAAAACTTACTGGTATGGTGGCCTTCCGGATGGCTCTAAGGACAGCAACGGAATAGCTGACGGAAGTAAAGCTGACGAAAAATGTGCGACGGTCTCTCTCTCCAAGATCAGCAGGGTTGAAATAGAGGGAATGAGGGGGAGGTGCTGTTTATATATGGGAAAAAAAGGGCGCGGAAGACGAAGCGACGCCTCGTCAGAAGCAAAGCCAATAAAAATGAGCCACCTGTCTAAAAGCATTAAATATACGGCGGCTCGAGGAGACCCATGAGAGCAATAACCCCGCTTCTTTGAAAAATAACATAATTAACTCCACAACCCGTCAGTATAAAAACTGACGGAAGTATGGAGTAGGGGGCAACTGATAAGGATAAAATAAATGGACAAGGTGACGGGACAAGTTTTGCCGTCAGCATTTCTATAAGAGCTGACGGCGATATGGCGAGATGGAACTCCACGAATAAAATACCATAAAGCTAGACGTCCTGAAGCCGACGGTACTTAATCTGACGGTGCTTGATCTGACGGAATAATGTAGACTGACGGCGTCTGTCATTAATACTTGATCACCACGTTTGCATGTATAAGTAAATAACTTGCTCCCCACGCTTCATGAAGCCTAAGAACTCCTATATGGAAAGAATCCCGCAAAATACGCCCAAGGAGACTCTTAAAAGGAAAAGACTTCTAGACCAAGGAAGAGATGTCAACCTTTCTACTACTATAAAAGCCCCAATACCCTCACAAACCGAGGTACGCATAATTTACCCTCTCTAGCACTCTAGAGTAGTGAGAACGTTTCTGACTTAACCTTCGGAGGGTATTTGGCCGGTACCACACCGGTATCCTCTACTAGGTTCTTTCTTGTTGTTGTGCAGGTGCCGTTTGTAGCGCGCGAGAACCGTGTGACTTACTGGTGGTATTTTCGGCATCATCAGTATGCATACAATGTTGTTGTTCTGATTTAACTTAGACAAAAAAGCAACTGTATTGCTGCTTTTGGTGATGGAGGTAGAGATGGTCTTGGTTTGAGGAAGTCGGGTCCTTCTAGTGGGTAGGCATATAAGAGAAAATTCTAAAATTCTTGTTGATATCGATCGACCAATTAATACGATTTTTCAAATGACTTTTTTTGTTTGCTTTTCTATATAATTTTTTTGTGTAAATTACAAATTTGGATATATTTTTTCAATTGGGAGTCCAAATGACTGAAACAATAAAAATGTTTTCCTAACTGGGGTTGTTTTCATGAATAAATGATCTTTTTATAAAATTATTTGGAATTATGAGAAAAGTAAATAATTTTTGTTGCAAACTAAATAACAAAAAAAATATTTTCTAACTTATTTTAAGATTTGCCAACCAAACACAGGAAAACAAGGGTTTTTATTTTTTGAGATAGGTTTTTTTCTTTAATACATATATTTTCTGCTGAAACATACTGCGATAACCAATAGTAGAGTTTAAAATTTAAATTCAATAAAGATCTGGTATAATCACATACATTAATTTACACCCTCCAATAATGTACTGCCAAATCAAATTATTTCACAAAAATGAATATAGTATTATACATTATCATAATTTCCTTAAATATATCAAAGAATTAAAAAAAAAAAAAAAAATCAGAGCAAAGAATCGTTAAGAATTAGTGGGGTCATCATTAACAACCAATGTTGATATATATGTCGTTGGAGACGAACCAGCAAGACCAGTTGTCGTACGTCATGCACATGTTGTCATCGAAGAGGAAGCTAGAGATGAAAAACTCCTAAGCCCAAGGCCGAATGATGATGAAATGACTTCATCGAAGGTGGCGGCTCCTAACTCTAGCGTCATCTCTGGTAGTTATGGTGGTTCTCCTTCTGGCACTTTGTTTTGGACTTTTTGTTTTTTTATAATATTTGAATATATTTATTAAAAAAGAATGTGATAATATGTGTTATTTTCTATTCTTTTTTGTAAAAAAAAAAAAAAAAAAATGATGTAGCAGGACATTATTGATGGGAGTAAACTTCTAGGTTCACACCACATTCTTCCTGAATTTAAGCTTATATGTAATAATTTTTTTTCTTTAATAACTTCCCATGGCACTCATCTTCAAAGCCTTTATTTAAAAGAAAATCAAGGTTTAAAGAATAGGAGAAAAAAAACTTAAAAGACCTAAGGGTCTGTTTGGATAGAACTTATTTTGCTGAAACTGAAAATTGAAAACTAAAAACACTATAGCAAAATAATTTTTAAATGTGTAAATAGTACCGTGGGACCCATTTTTAATGAAAAAATTGCTGAAAAGTAGAATTTGTGGGTCCGTGAACAGTGCACGGATGCACTGTTCACCGTGGAAAAGTCAACAAATGTGGGCTGGAAAAAAAAAATGTGGAATGGAAACGCAGGAAACGCGGAATCCAAACCGCACCTTAAATTAATGGGACCCATTTTTTACCACAAAATCATTTTTAAAAAATTATTTAAGTACTATACGATAGAAAACCTTGAAGTTTTCTCTATTTTTTTTTTTTCCATTTTTTGAATATTTTATAGCTTTAAATTCTTGATTTTTACTACAAATCCAAAATTTAAGTACTTAGAAGAATAAAGAAAGAATGTTGCATTTTAAATATTTTTTTAAAAGAAATGAAGGTAGTGAGATTATGTGTATACAACTTTGTAGGTATATTACTATACTTTTAACATCGTTTTATTTTCTTAATTTATTTTAAAGAATCATATTAGATGTTTAAACTTTATACATTTAGATTAAGCTCTTATTTTTAAGTTATTTTTTCTTTTATTCTTTGTCTTATAATCTTAAATTTTACTCCCCTAAATAAAAATTCTAGCTCCACCACTTCCTGATCCAAACATATTAATTGTGAATTAGATGCAACGAATAATTTCAAGAAAAAATTGATAGGAAACAAATGTCAAAGCAGCATCATTTTTCCATGCTTTCTTTCCAACCAGTTGGCCCTATCATACTACAAACGGATGGAGGGTGAGAGACAGAGCTAGATAGCAGCATTTCATTAATAAAAACAAACCATTTTAATGGCACTAACAGTTACAAAAATAGACATGCAACAAATGGCAAAAATTAGAGAAAGAGATGGTTCCTTTTCCAGTGAATTGGCAATGAAACTAATTTTCAAAGGTCCATTAGCAAAAATTGATATTAAAAAAAAAATTAATAAAAGTTGTTCATGAGAATTTTTTGATTTCAGTTCGCCCACATAGACAAACTCACACCCAATTTTATAACATATTTACATGTCAATTTGTGATGATTACAGTAGATGCTGAAAAAAAAAGTACAACAATTACAAAATAACACTTAAGTATGTTGTGAATTTAAATATATAATTAGGTGTTCCTAACATTATTATTATCATTATTTTAAAAAAACTAGCATTATTCTTTTAAAATGTTGATATTTTATTTGATGGTTGAATAAGAGATCTGAGATTCAATTCCCGCCTATACCAAAAACTGATTAGTCTAATGATAAAGATGTATAATCAAGAGCAGACACCATAGGTTGAAACTTTTTAAAAATAAAATAAAATAAAATAAAAAGAGGAAAAAACTAAACCATTAGTCCTTGGTCTCACCAATCAAGCAATTAGCGTGTTAGGGACATATTTTATGTAATTGGCTAATCCTTTAACAAAAAACACTTTACTTGTAATTGGGTAGATCTAGGATGGGTTTAAGACTTCAAGAAACATGTTGTTCAAGCCAAGTGTTAAAACCATGAAGATCTGACCAAGAAACAAGTGAAGAAGAGCTGTTCATTAAACCTTGACAGAAGTCTCGACAGAATCCTTTCTATCGAGATTTAATGTTGAAGCTCGATAGAAGCTCGACACAAGCTGTATCTGTCGAGAATTACAAAATCAGACTTTTCAGATCTGATTACACGCCTATTCCTATGTATTTGTGTAGGGTTTCTTTTCTCACAACCCTGGACATATATAAGGATTTTTTTAAAGACTGTCACGCATGCCTTGTATGACCGAATGCAAGAAGTGCCCTAGTTCATCATTCTCTCTAAAGAAGCTACTACGATTTTACGCCAAGGGTTTTGTGACCAAGGAGCTTCCTGATCTTCATTGTTGATGAAGTGAACAACTTTGCAACCAACTTCTTCCTTAAGCTAGTGAGTTAGTCACATACTGGAATCCATGCATCATTGGTTAGTCACGTATTGAGATTTGTGCATTGAACAAAGAGATTGCCGCTACAATACAAGTCCAATTGGGTTAGGGTTGTAAATGAACCAAGTCGATCATGAACAACTCGGGCTCGGCTCGATAAAAAGCTTGTTCATGTTTGTTTGATTATAAATAAGCCAAGCTTGAGCCTTAATTTTAGGTTCGTTTAATAAACAAGTCAAGCCCAAGCAAAAAAATTTGTTCACGAACAAGCTCGTGAGTTATTAGGCTTGATACACAACAATTCAAGCATAGACTCATTTATAAGTTTATATGTGTTAGCTAAATATAATCATTACACATATCTTAATAATGACATGACCAACATGAGACCACTGCCTATATTACCTTAATTTTTTCCTTCCCTTTAAACTGATCAAGAACCACTTTAGACTATAGTTACATTTAAAAATAATTAATTAATTAAGTAGGCCACATATGATCCTTCACTATCAATCATCTAAAGTAAAGTTATGAAATATGTTAGTATTTTCTTATTCATAATAGTTACAAATAGGTATTTTTCTAGTCCTTCACCATCTAACGTGAATGTAAAAATTGTATTTTGAAAAGTTGCTGAAGCTGTAGACAAGGAATGATGAATGAATAAATGAATTTAATTATGTAAATTATTAATTTGAATAATGGCTAATCATAAGTAAGACTAAATGCATGATAAAATGAATAAACTATTTTCTTTATCTTTTTTCTTAATTTTAGAGATTTAAGCATTTAATAATGTAATTTTTTTAGATCTCAAGCTCAAAAACTTGACCTGAGCTCGAGTTTGAGCTTGATATTAAGCTTGAGTTTGGTTTGACTAATTAATCAAGCCAAGCCAAGCCAACCTCAAGCTTTTTGGCTTTCCCACGAGCTCAAGCTCAAACACTATTTTTAGGCTTGTCACAAGCTTAAGCTTAGCTCAAGCTTTTGATTTTTCCTGATGAGCCAAGCTTGAACATGCACTACTCGACAAAGCTCGACTCGTTTACAGCCCTAAATTAGGTATTGGAGTAAGGGTTCAACTGTAGGTTGGTATTTTGGGATAGGCTAAAGGATTTGATAAGATTCTTTATACTTGTAATCGCTTGTGATTGATAATAGTGGATTCTCGGGAGTAGTGACCTTAAATTTACCCGGTAGGGTTTTGTCTCGGTGGTTTTCCCCATTCGTAAACAAATCACTTGTTTCAAATTTATTTTCCACTGCATTTAGTTATTTGTTAATTTGTTTGTACTACCATGCTATTGCATGTAATTTGACTAATTAATTAACTTGAGTAATTAATTAATTTGCAAGAGGTCAATTTATTTTAACCCAACATAACGAAAAAATACACGAAGACAAAACAAAACAAAACAAACAAACAAAAAAATCTTTAGTACAAGAATCTGTAAAACATGTGATCAGAAAGAAAAAAAAATTCCGTGCAAACTAAATAACAAAAAAATATTTTCTAGCTTAATTTAAGATTTGCCAACCAAACGTAGGAAAACAATGGATTTTTTTTTTTTTTTTTTTTTTTTGGTTTTTGAGATATGTTTTTTTAATACATATATTTTCTATTGAAACATACAATAATAACCAATAGTGGAGTTTAAAATTTAAATTCAATAAAGAATAACCAATAGTGGAGTTTAAAATTTAAATTCAATAAAGATCTAGTGTAATCACACACATTTACACCCTCCAATAATGTACTGCCAAATCAAATTATTTCACAAAAATGAATAGAGTATTATACATTATCATAATTTCCAATAAATATATCAAAGTATTAAAAAAAAATCGGAGCAAAGAATCATTAGGAATTAGTGGGGTCATCATTAACAACCAATGTTGATATATTTGTCATCAGAGATGAACCAGCAAGGCCAGTTGTCGTCATGCACTCATGCACATGTTGTCATCGAAGAGGAAGCTGGAGATGAAAAACTCCTAAGCCCAAGGCTGAATGACGATGAAATGACTTCATTGAAGGTGGTGGCTCCTAACTCCAGTGTCATCTCTGGTAGTTATGGTGGTTCTCCTTCTGACACTTTGTTTTGGACTTTTTGTTTTTATTTTAATAGTTGAATATATTTATTAAAAAGGAATGTGATAATATGTGTTATTTTCTATTCTTTTTTGTAAAAAAATTTGATGTAGCAGGACATTATTGATGGGAGTAAACTTCTAGGTTCACACCACATTCTTATTGAATTTAAGCTTATATTTAAGACATTTTCATTGCCAAGCTTTTTATAATAAAATTGATAGAAACTAAAAATTTTCCATTTCTCTTTGAGTTTACAATTTTCTATTTTATACTATTTGTATAATCCAAGACCCATCCAAAAAATTTTATTTAATATATATTACTTATAATATATCTTATATGTCTCTAAATTTACTCATGTATCAATCAAACCAATTAGTCAATACGCAGGATTGCAAATTTATCTTGGTTTTTCTTTTTATTATTGCAATGAATGTTCTAATTTGATTGGATAACAAAAATCGATTGCATTATCTTGAAAATTCCAATATATATTTAAAGAAACACAGAATAAATTTATATAATATTTGTTTGTATGATAGATTAGGTCCCAAAATCTGATAATAGTTTTTTTTCACATGTTAAAATCAATATTTAGGGAAATATTTTTATATTTATAGATGTGAAAGGATTTTAATCTTTTGCACCAGATCTATTATGATTAGTTTTTATCATCATGTCACACTAATTGGTTTTCAATATAATCGGAATTCGTATCACAAATCCCTTATTCAAAGATTAAAAAAAAAAAATTTATCAATTGAATTATTGAAACCCATTAAAAAACATTAAATACACATTATCAAAATTGTTAATTTCCTACCTCAATCAATACACAAATTTTCATAAATAAGTCATTAAATTGGTATGTTTAATGCCCCTAAAATATTTCAATTAAAATTCCAGTCATTTTTGTTATTCTGATGAATGTTTTTATTTGATTGGCTAACAAAATTCGATTCAAGGTATTGTTTCGAAATTACCAATATGTGTAAAGAAACACAGAATAAATTAAAAATATATTATTATATGATAGATTAGGTCCCAAAAAATAATAATAGACATTTTACCCATGTTAAAGTCAATATTTAAGGAACCTTAAAAAGAAAAAAAAGAAAAAAAAACTATAGATACAATAAAATTTTAACTTTTAGCATCTACTCTGTTATTATTCTTCTTTATTATCAGGTTAAGATCTTAATTGCTTTTTGGCATGTAGCCAAGATTCAAATCCTAGATCTCTTTATTCAACACACAAAGCTTTACATGTTAAGCTAAATGAAGGAACATTTTTTTTTTTGAGACATTAAACATACAATCATTATCAAAATTGTTAATTTCTTACCATCATGGATACGCAAATTTTCATATAAGTCATCAGACTGGTACGATTAATTCCCCTATAACACGTTTAATAAAATTCGAGCCATTCAGCTAATTTTGCCAGTCATTTCCGCATGTTTGGAGTAGCAGGACAAAAATCAACTCTTCTATTTCTGTTCTTTTCCTCTATTTCCTTTTCATCTTCGTCTCATTGTCCATGCACATGAACTTCACTTTTTATCCCTCTATCAAGTCAAACTCGAGGTTCATGACCTCGAGTTCAAGGTGGCATTTTTTAATTATTAAAATTCCAGCTCAGCCATGCCACGGTGGCAAACTCAGGTGGAACTCGAATTCGTAATTAGTGGTAGATTTTTAAATATTTTCGAAATAGTGGTAGATTGATATATATTTCAGTAAACAGTGGTATTTAGCCTTCTATCATCCATGTCAAATGGTTGATTGGTAGGTAAATGAATCTATCATCCATGTCAAATGGTTGGTTGGTATGTAAATGTATCATTGTACGATCTTTCAATTTCCTTCTCTCTCCCTTCACGTCAACGTGAAGTGTTAGATACGTTGATTGATTAGGGCCACATTAGTTGGCCAATATTTTATTGGCCAAGATCCTCAATATATATATTATTGGCCAGCATATTTGGCTGTGACATGGATTTGAATTTATATTCTTAATAAATCAGATGAGTTCTAATTTTTAATATATATCAGAGACAGAGAGTAACTATTATTGAAATATTTCATTTTTCATTCCGTTAATCAAATTGAAATGAGGTTGGATATGGAATTCACAATAATGGTGATAGAACCATGTAAATTTTCATAATATTAACACTTAACAATTAATATCACTTATATCTTCCTCTCCAAAAAAAAAAAAAAAAAATCACTTATATCAATAAAAAAAAAATATGGCTCCACCACTTCCTGATCCAAACATATTAATTGTGAATAAAATGTAACAAATAATTTAAAGAAAAAATTGATAGGAAACGAATGTCAAAGCAGCATCATACTACAAACGGAGCGAGGGTGAGAGAGAGAGCTAGATAGCAGCATTTCATTAATAAAACTGACCATTTTAATGGCACTAACAGTTACAGAAATGGACAGGCAAGAAATGGCAAAACACCATCACTTTCATCGGAATTTCTTTTCCAATATGTTGGCAGATGGCACCCATTATTAGAGAAAGAGATTGTTTCTTTTCCAGTGAATTGGCAATGAAACTAATTTTCAAAGTGGTCCATTAGCAAAAATAGATATTTAAAAAAAAAAATCAATAAAAGTCGTTCATGAGAATTTTTTGATTTCAGTCCGCCCACATAAACAGACTCACGCCCAATTTTATAACATATTTACATGTTAATTTGTGATGATTACAATAGCTGCTGAAAAAAAGTACACCAATTACAAAAAAAAACATTTAAGTATATTATGAATTTAAATATATAATTAGGTGTTCCTAACATTATTATTTTCATTATTTTAAGAAAACTAGCATTATTCTTTTAAAATGTTGATATTTTATTTGATGACCAAATAAGAAATCTGAAGTTCAATTTCCGTCTACACCAAAAATTGATTGATGTCTTGGTTTAATAATAAAGATATATCATCAGGAGTAAACGTCATAAGTTGAAACTTTCTTTAAAAAAAAAGATAAAAACTAACCTATTAGTCCTTGGTCTCACCAATCAAGCAATTAGCCAAAAAAATACATGAAGGCAAAAAAAAAAAAAAAAAAAAAAAAAATCTCAATTACAAGATTCTGTAAAACATACTATAAGAAAGAAAAAAATTTTCAAACTTATCTCAAATTACTATAAGTTTCCTAAAACCATGCCACTATTTTTTTTTTTTTTTTAATAACATATACTACGTTGTTAAACTCACATAACGGATTCCATTAACAACTAAAAACTAGTCAATTTTAAGGAAGAAAGATTAGATGAACATTGCAAGTTGTGACTTCTACAAGCCAATCTTTCAAACTAGACTAAAGCAAGATGCGTGACATTAACGAAGGATTCCACAAATAATAAATTCTTTTTACCAACCCATTGGAAAAATTGGATATTTTTGTAGAAAAAAAAGGATATAAGCCAATTACATGTAATGAGATTCTCATGCCCAAAGACTTAAACAAAATTTTATCATATAAATTATGGATTAAAATATGAAAAATTTATAACTTTCTCTATATAGAGGCCCATGGACTTATAACATTCTTGTCTTGGGTACATACAAAGAAGCTGGTTTAGCTAGAAATGAAACTAGGTTTTTCAAAATCATATTTGTCAATGGAGTGGCCTTTAGTGAAATTTTTGCCATGGACTTTTTGTTCAAATTCATGAGCACAAAGGTTGTATTGAGGACGAGAGGATGGGTCTACTAGAATTGAAGACCTTTCTGAAATCCAAAACTATTCATGCCAAACTCCTTCCTCCAACATGGGTTAATCAGTCAAAGAGTGAGTGTTGCAGTTGGGAGCAGGTTAAGTGTAGCACCACCACTGGTCACCTGATCAAGCTCATGCTCTCTGGTATAAACCAAGAGCAAGATTATAAGGATACTTGGTTCCTAAACATGTCCCTATTTCAACCTTTCAAGGAGCTAAGAAATCTTGACTTATCTGAGAACAAAATTGTTGGTTGGTTAAGAAATTAAGGTATGTGAGCTTTTACTTCTATTATCACTCACACACACACGCGTGCGTGCACATGCACGCACACACATAAGAACTTCGAACTATTTATGTCTCGCTTAGGATTATATCAGGGCTAATGGTTACCTATTAATTTTAGGTTTAATAGGAAAGGCTTGAGATCATGGTTTTTGGATTCGATTAAATATCCCAAATCAAATTAAAAGTATTGTAGTTGTTCATTTTCTCACAATTTGATTAATTAAATTTATTTTAGAGGAGAAGTCATTTTAATTATTAGATTTAAATTAGATTAGATATAATTAGATTCAAACTATATTTTCTTAGGAGTAATTTAAGGACATCCATCTATTCTAAACTTTACATATGTCAAATATGCATAATTAATTTACAAGTATTTTAAAAATGGGAAAAAAAATGGGTGAGAGTTTCTCTGACCTAGAGTCTTGGCGGCGCCAAACTCCTCGTCAGTAGAATTTTGTTCCTTCCTTAGGATTTAGTTCCCTTGCGCAACAACGTTGTGTATAGGGCTTGTGGGTTTTCCTTCGTGGGACCAGGGAAACAGTGAGCATTATGGATTCCTTAACTAGAGATTGGAATCGCTTGTCTCTTTCCGAACAAGAGGGGGACACGTTTGACTTTGAAAACAAGAATGTCAAGCAAGGAAGCATGCTAGCGGCGAAGTTCTTCACTAAGAGAGCCCTCAGTATAGAAGTTGTGGCTAGGACTCTCCGACCACTGTGGAAAACAAAACACGAGTTTCGCATCAAAGATCTGGGGAACCATCTCATTCTTTTTACGTTTGAAGACGAGTTGGATGCTGAGAGAATTCTTCTCGGAGCACCGTGGAGCTTTGACAAGTATTTGGTCGCTCTCTGCCGATACGAAACGGACCAGTCTCTAAAGGAGCTTCACTTCGATACAGCGGAGTTTTGGATTCAAGTGCACGATATACCTGAAAGACGAATGACGATTGATGTAGCGGAGGGTATATGTCAAACATTAGGATGCGTAATCCACTGCAGCGATGACGAGGAAACTGATGGCGGGGAGTTCATGAGAGTGCGCGTGGAACTGGACATCACAAAACCGCTCAGTCGTGGACGGAGAGTGCGGTTTGGTCCAGATAGTGATGGGTGGGTTTCGTTTCGGTACGAACGACTCCCAATATTCTACTACTGGTGTGGGAGGTTAACGCATGACGCAAAGGAGTGTGAAATCTGGATTCGAAGTAAAAGGACGTTACATGCCCAGCAACAGCAGTTCGGAGATTGGCTACGCGCGCCTCAGGTGAATATGTCCAGGCGGAAGGTAATATCGGTGGCTGGGCAGGAGGCTCGGCGAACGAGTAGTGTGGCGGAGAAGAGTGGTTTCGCTACTAATCCGGCAACGGTGACTGACAGGCCGGTGATGATGACTAAAACGGATGTTAGCACGAGAAAGGAAAGTGCGAATCCCAAGGAATCTTCGAATTTGAATGATAAGGCGGAGATCACGGACATACTTACTGACAAGGAAAAATTTGAGGCGCATATCCAGGAGATTGATAATGCAATCTTTAATGGCACTGATTTTTCTTCGGTTACAAATACTACTAATGATGATCATGTTTGCAGGAATAAAGGAAAAACTGACAACACGTTAACAGAGAGGAGAAGGGATGAACCAAACGTGGAGGGGACTTTGGACCATAGGCCACATGATATGGGCTGCTTGGGTAATGGGCCTAATGGGCCTATCGCTAATAACCCAACTACTAGAACTTGGAAAAGAATCACAACTGGGCCTAAAATTACTAATCCAAATCCGGAGGAGGCACATGCAGGAAATAAACGTGCACATGACCATGCAAACACAGACATGATAGTTATGTCAAAGAAGAAAAAAATGGAAGCCGTGGTGGTGGAAGTAAGTAAGATGTTGGCTATGGAGTTTACCGAAACGGCGGTGGCTGCGAGGCAGCACCGCCGAGATCAATGAATGCTTTAAGTTGTAACTGTCGGGGGCTTGGGAACCTCCGAACAGTTCGACAACTCCAAGAGGTAATAGCCTCTGAAGATCCCAGTTTAGTGTTCCTCATGGAAACTAAGCTATCCAAGGAAGAGATGACTAAGAAGAAGCGTACTCTCGGATTTACAGAAGGGCTGGTAGTGGCTAGCAATGGAAGTAAAGGGGGGTTGGCCTTACTATGGAAGAAGGAAATAATGGTGGATGTTAAAACGTTTGGACCGTGGCATATAGATGCAGAGGTGGGAGGGATTGATGGAACAGGGAAGTGGAGGTTCACGGGTTTTTATGGGCAATCGGAAACGAGTAGGAGAGAGGAGACTTGGCGTATTCTAGAGAGACTAGGGAGCTTAAACCACCTCCCCTGGCTATGTATGGGGGACTTTAACGAGATCGTTAGTGATGCTAAAAAACTTGGGGGTAATCTGAGGTCACCTAAACAGATGGAAAGATTTCGGGATGCAATAAACAGATGCCGATTCAGAGACTTAGGTTATGTGGGCCCACGTTTTACTTGGAACAAAATTTTTGCAAATGGAGATAGTTGGTGGATTCGACTAGACCGGGCATTGGCCACGCCGGACTGGTTTTTAAAATTTGCAAATGCGAAGTTATACCATCTGTCGACCACTGCGTCGGATCACTGCATTTTTAGCTCTTCGGTGGAATCAAGGGGAGGAAAGGCGACATAAAGGTGGGAAGCCATTTAGGTTTGAAGCAATGTGGCTTCGTGATCCAAGGTGTGCGGAGGTTGTAAGTGAAGCGTGGGAGTTTGGCCTTGGTGTCTCTATAGGTCATCCACTGCAGAACTGTATTTCCTCATGTAATGCTCGCCTCACTCAGTGGAACAAGAAAGAATTTGGCCATGTTGGCAACCAGATCAAATCACTTCGAAATAGGCTCCAAGCATTGGAAACCACCCCGGAGCACAATCTGGAAACCATCCGACAGGTCAGGCAGTCTCTAAACTCTTGGTTGGATATAGAAGAGGTCATGTGGAAACAACGATCTCGGAATATTTATCTGAAGGAAAGGGATCACAATACTAGTTTCTTCCATACCAAAGCATCGAACAGGAAGCAACGGAATTGGATTCAGGGGCTGGAGGATGGGAATGGGCTATGGCAGGAGGGTATGGATGAGATCGAGTATGTCGCTACACAGTATTTCTCCACATTATTTACTTCCACTCAGCCAGGAGATATGACAGAGCTTTTGAATGCCATCACACCTACAGTCACGGATGCAATGAACCTGATGTTAACCAGAGAGTTTCAGGCCTCAAAGGTTGCCCTAGCATTGAAGCAAATGCATCCTAATACTGCGCCAGGACTGGACGGCTTGCCACCCCTTTTCTATCAAAAATTCTGGTCACTCACAGGCACATGCGTCACTCAAGCTGCCCTGGACTTCCTGAATCATGGTATTGTTCCTCCTAACTATAATGACACACAGATTGTTCTTATTCCCAAAGTCCAAAACCCTAGAAAAATCACTGAATACAGGCCAATTAGTTTATGTAATGTAGCCTACAAGATAGCTTCTAAAGCTGTTGCTAATAGATTGAAAAGTGTTTTATCAACAATTGTCAGTGAAAATCAAAGTGCTTTTACCAAAGGGCGCTTTATAACTGATAATCTGTTAGTTGCATTCGAAACCATGCATCACATTAGCCAGAAGAAGCCTAGGAGGGTAGGGGAGATGGCTCTAAAATTGGACATGAGCAAAGCCTATGATAGGGTAGAATGGACTTGCTTGGAGAATATTATGAGGAAAATGGGTGTTCATCAGAAAATGATTGAAGTGATTATGAGATGTATAACTACTGTCACATATTCTATCCGTATTAATGGGCAAACCCGAGGCAGAATAGTCCCTTCTAGAGGCCTTCGCCAAGGGGACCCATTATCTCCTTATTTGTTTCTATTTTGTGCAGAGGGTCTTTCAGCACTACTTCGTCGTGCAACAGAAAGGCAAAATATCAATGGTGTAGCTGTGTGTCGGAGAGCCCCAAGAATTTCCCACTTGTTCTTTGCCGACGATAGCTTGGTTTTTTGTCGAGCATCTTTGGAAGAATGTGATGAGTTACAGCGTATTTTCACTGTCTATGAAGCTGCCTCAGGCCAGCAACTCAATAAAGCCAAAACTGCCCTATTTTTCAGTAAAAATACTCCACGGGCAATACAAGAGGAAATAAAATCTAGATTTGGAGCTCAAGTCATACGCCAACATGAAAAATATCTAGGACTACCTTCGTTGGTTGGGCGATCCAAAAAGAACACCTTCTATGATCTAAAAGACAAACTGGGTAAAAAACTTTCGGGGTGGAAGGAAAAACTTCTATCGAATGCGGGCAAAGAAATTTTAATAAAAGTAGTTGGCCAAGCAATTCCTCCTTATACTATGAGTTGCTTCAAACTCCCAGATTCCTTATGTGATGAGCTTGCTGGTATGGTCCGCAAATTTTGGTGGGGACAAAAGAATGGGGTTGACAAAATGGCTTGGCTTTGCTGGGAGAAGATGTGCACTCCTAAGAAAATTGGCGGTATGGGTTTTAGGGACCTCAAGGCTTTCAACGTGGCTTTACTAGCCAAACAGGGATGGCGCCTTCAAACCTCTACAAATTCACTTTTCTACCGTGTCTTCCATGCTAGATACTTTCCACATGGAGACTTTCTCTCAGCCACTGTGGGGACAAGACCATCATATGCTTGAAGGAGTATAATTGTTGCACAATAGGTAGTCCGGAAAGGGAGCCGTTGGAGGATAGGAAATGGAGCCAAAGTCCGGATTTGGAGAGACCGCTGGCTTCCTTTGTCTTCCACTTTTAAAGCTGTCACACCATGCCCGAGTGGTGGGGAAGAATTATTAGTGGCTTCGTTAATCGATCACCAAAAAGGAGAATGGAACTTGGAAGCCCTACAATGAACCCTCATGGCCAGGGACGTTGAATCGACTCTTTCCATTGCACTGAGCCCAACGTTGCCTGATGATAGCATTATCTGGGCGCTGACTTCTTCAGGGAAGTTCACGGTGAAGTCAGCCTATAGATTGGCACTTGAGGAGAGAGCTGGCAACGACGCTGAGGAGAGCTCAAACTTAACACGCATGAAGGAGTTTTGGAAGTTTATTTGGTGATTGAATGTCCCTAATAAGATTCAAAACTTCACGTGGCGTGCTTGCCGAAATATCTTACCCACAAAGGATAACCTTTTTCGGCGAAGGATAACGACAGATAATACATGTGAGGTATGTGGAAGCTTTGAAGAAACAACAGGTCATGCACTATGGCACTGTCACCGTGCGAAGGAAGTATGGAAGGAAGCAGGGATGGATACGGATAAGGTGATGGACAAATGCCCGAAATTCTTGGACTTATTGTGGTATGCCCGAAACGTGAAGCAGTGGCCGATGGAGGACGTGGGTTTGATGGTAACGACGGCATGGGGCATCTGGACGAACCGGAATGAGGTGCGCCACGGAAAGAGCAAAAAACCAGCATCTGTTCTTGTTCGGTGGACAAAAGAGCTCTTGGAGAACTTTGTGATGGCTAACCATTCTACACGGCCATTCAAAGATCCTGTGGAAGCAATATGGCAACCTCCCAAGCCTCCGTGGTACAAAGCTAACATGGACGATGCAGTTTTTTCTCAGCAAAAGGAAACCGGGATCGGGGTGGTGATAAGGGACCATCACGGGGAGGTGGTGGCAGCACTTAGCAAGAAGATAAAGGCTCCGTTGGGTGCTGTTGAGGTAGAGGCCAAAGCAATGGAGGAAGGCGTCCGTTTTGCATGGGAAATGGGAATCCGAGACTGCCTATTTGAAAGCGACTCCCTCACAGTGGCGAACGCCATGTTGCGACGCACAGAGGCTCCATCTTCTATTGTTAATGTTATTACTGGGTCCTTGTCCCAGCTTTATAGGTTCAGAGAAGTGAATTTTAGCCATGTGGGTCGATCCGGAAATAAGGCTGCACACACGCTAGCCCAGTTTGCTAAAAGCGTGCCAGACCAATACGCTTGGGTTGAGGAAATACCAGAATGTATTGAAGGGCTGGTGGCCCAAGATGTCATGTAGTTGGTTTGAGTTTAATTTAAAGTAATGAGTTTCACATCAAAAAAAAAAAAAAAAAAATTACAAGTATTTTAGGAGGCTCATTAATTATGATGTGTCAAATATTTATAATTTGTACAAATCATTGTTTTCTATATGACATTATAGGTTTACATTACTCTAAAAGATAACATATGTGTCATTGTCATATGCATTGAGTAAAGGACATGTATCATCATTTTGTACATCCACCAAGTTGGGATTCAACTTTGTGGGTTCTAATTAGTTTAATTGGTAAAATCTCTTATGGTTAAATAAAAGATTTAAGGTTTCATCTCTGCTTACATATCAAAAATTGATAGGTGCATTAGTCTAATGACAAAGAGTGCAATCATCATAAGTAGACACTATAAATTGAAACTTTATAATAGAAGTCAAGTTAGACCCCTACACATGCATCCAATGAAAAAAAAATATAGTTCATCAAAGCATAAGTGATAAGACAACAACACGTGTTGAAATTGAGAATGAGCTTGAGAAAAATTACTCAAATTAATAGTATATTATACAAATAAATTTTTTATTACTATTAAATTATAAAAATCAGTTACACTTTCCTAAAAATAAAAATCAGTTACACGGTGAGGACTGAGGAGGACTCGACCATAAATTCAGGTACCTATCATGCCACCTTCCTGTCTCTATTGTAGCTCCTTTCTTTCTTCTTATTTCTTGCAAATTTTATTTTCGTTTCTCCATCTTAAACGTTTGTTAGCCATCTTAATCATTTCGCAAACCGTATAACCATCTTAATTACCCTATCTGATTTCATCTCTTCCTCTCTCGACTCAATTCTATCTCCATCAAACCCAATTTGAGTCAAGCATTGTTTACCAATGAAGCATCTTAATAAACAGTGTTTTAGTGCCAAAAATGTGGGACTATCAAAACCTGCACCCAATTCGAACCAGCAGAAAATATACATCCTACCTACTATCATAAATTCGTGTGGAGATGTTTGGTCGATTTGAAAATTTTTAGTGCATTATTTTTGTTCTTTTAGTATTGCATGCCAATGGTGTCATATACGTACGTTCAATGAAATTTCTACTAAACTTGATGTGAGTTCTTTTCATTCAATTCCCCTCCCCCCTCTCATCTTGTGATAAATCTGAATGATTGGTTAATTTTGTATAGTCGTTTAATTTATATGGCCCATGATTGGGAACCAAATTCATCAGGATATCAATGTGGTTTTCACTTAACAACATGATAAAAATATCAACTATATAAGACCATTAATTGAAGATTTTAACTAAATGCCAAAACAAAATCTATTAACTTACTACTAAGACCATTTTCATATATATTGCTTTATTTGAATATTTTAATTGAAGATTTTGACAAATTAGCCTACAAATTCAAAAATAGATCCAAAGCTTGTCATTGAAGATTTGGGGGATTTGAATTTGTGAGAATGATTCCAATAATTTAGTAGTTTCGGGGTTAGATATAACATCAAAACTCTACTTTTCATTTACCTTTTTTAACTATCATGGTTGGAAAAATCCCATTATATTTCATCTATAGCCTCTCTGTTTGTAATAGTAAAAGATCAAAATTTTGAACAAAAAGGAACTAATTTTTTTATTTGTTATTGTTATTATATATAGAGAACTCAAAATTTTTATAATATCAAAATCTTGAACAAAAGGAATGAATTTTTTTATTTATTACTACACATAGAGAGCACAAAATTTTCATTAGTTAACTAATGAAAATTTTGTAAAACAATATGACATTTTTATTTTAGTCTTAAAATAAAAAAAAAATTAAAATAAAAAAAAAAAAAAAAAAAACTTGTGGGGGCTATGGCCCAAAGTAACGTATTGGGCCTTGGGCCTTGTCCAAGGACACTAACAAATCCGAGGAGACAAACATGACTTAGGTGATCTACGTTACAAGCCTCATCTTTAGGAGACAAAGAAAAGAAAGTCCGAGGAGGAACTTCTCCTCGAACACGGCAAACCCGGAGCAAATGTATATCTAAACTGGTGAAGCGCATTTCCTGAACACGTGAAAAGAGAGAGAACTCGAAATATCCAAGGAAAAGCTGCCACAACCACATTAAAGACACTCCAGTTGCTTTCTTGGCCGCATTAA
Organism: Quercus tomentella; assembly: GCA_028535165.1. Classification (NCBI taxonomy): domain Eukaryota; kingdom Viridiplantae; phylum Streptophyta; class Magnoliopsida; order Fagales; family Fagaceae; genus Quercus; species Quercus tomentella. Next base: position 72,216,207 of record JAPQVY010000068.1, on the reverse strand, counting down.
TGTGGAGAAGACCCCTGAACAGTACTGTCTTGGCTGCCGCAACTCACAAAGGACTGAAAGGGGTGTCTGATGGGATGGGTGCTCAAGTAGGGGTCCAGATGATCAACAAGTGTAAGGTCCAGATGACCAGAAATAGCCTATATAATGTAGAAAAGCTCCCGTAAGAAAACGGGGAGAAAAAAGAGAAAAAGAAGGAGAGAATACTGTAGCGTGAAAAAGAACCTAACATGGTGAAATTTGTTTAATAAACAAAGTTCCAGTCTCCTCGAACGGAACGTTTACGGATGATAATAGTGTTATTTTTATCTAGTTGTCCCTTAACCCATGCAAGTCGTTGCTCAACCTACCTAAACCTAGTTCTCTGTCCCATACTCTACAAAAAATTCATTGTGTTGGGCCTTTTGGACCAGGGTTCCATATAGCTCGGGCCAGGGTTGCAGAAAATTGTCCTTACAATTGGCGCCGTCTGTGGGAAGAACTTTATTATTGGTAAGGGCGACGTTTAAGCATGGTAGGGTCAAGTCCACACCAAGAAAAACCACGCCAAACCAATCCCCAATGGACAGAACCCGTTGGTCCTCAGCAGCAAAATAATCCTCCTGACCCTGGGCAAAACCGGGGTGAAGAAAGTAATCGAGAGGGAAGTGTGCATATTACTCAAACAAGCCAAAGCCACTCCCAGGTAGGTAGTCATATACCCCAAAGGCAAAACAACCGTCAGGCCATGCAACGAGAGATAGAGGACTTAAAAAAGAGATTGCTTCATGCACAGCAAAGACGATCCCTTTCTGGCTCCGACATATCCTCCGATGAAGAGGAGGACGCCAGTTACCGGCAGAGATCAAGAACTCACCCAAGCGAAACCTTCTCCTATGAAAAAGAGCGGCACCATGGACGGAGACAAAAGAACCCGTCTAGTAAGGGCCTGTGTAATGATGCTATGAATAAAGCTCTAGATCAGATCTCCAAATCTCCCTTCACGCACAAGATAGAAAAGGCTAGATTACCTCGGCATTTCCATCAACCTACGTTCACTATTTATAATGGTCGAACAAACCCTGTGGAACATGTAAGCCAGTTCAACCAAAGAATGGCCATCCATTCTCGAAACGAGGCTTTGATGTGCAAAGTTTTTCCGTCCAGTTTGGGACCCGTGGCAATGAGGTGGTTCAACGGCTTGAAAACAAACTCCATAGGTTCCTACAAGTAGCTCACCCAAGCTTTTGGTTCCCGTTTCATTACGAACAGCAGGGTCCCCCGACCTCTTAGTTCATTGTTGTTGTTATCCATGCGCGAAGGGGAAACTTTAAAGGCATACTCAGACAGATACTGGGAAATGTACAACGAGATGGATGGTAACCACGACGACGTCGCTATCAACACGTTTAAAAGCGGTCTCCCCACTGAGCATTGTTTAAGGAAATCCTTAACCGATAAACTGGTTACCAGCATTCACCAGCTTATGGACCGGATTGACAAATACAAAAGGGTGGAGGGGGACCAAATACAAGGGAAAGGAAAGGAGAAGATCATCCCTCCCAAGAGGAATGATTTTAGGTCGGAACGATACAACAACAACCATCCGAGGAGAGATTTTGCGGGACAATCTGGAACAACCAACACGCAAACGGTCAACGCCGTATTCAGAGAACCGGTGCAACAGGTTTTGGAGAAAGTCAAGAATGAACCATTCTTCAAGTGGCCAAATAAAATGGCTGGAGACTCCTCAAAACGCAACCAGAGTCTGTACTGTCTATACCACCAAGACCACGGACATACCACCGAAGACAACAGGAACCTATGGAACCACCTGGATCAGTTGGTCCGAGAAGGAAAATTGCGGCACTTCTTACACCCTTCCAGCGGTCAACTAGGTCAAACAAACCAAGAACTCCAGAGAGACATACCTTTAAGACCTCCCATGGGCACGATAAATGTCATCCTTGCCGCTCCGGGAAGAACCGGCTCTATTCCCTCCAGGGTAATGTCTGTGTCGCGGCTCTCCACCGAGGACAACGATAGGGAATCCAAAAGATCTAAAAAAGGAGCCTCACTCATGCTGGGATTCTCGGACGAGGATAAGATCGGAACCATCCAACCCCAGACGATGCTTTGGTGGTTACACTTAGGCTTGGGGGTTTCAACGTGAAGAGAGTATTGGTGGACCAGGGCAGTGCCGTCGAAGTAATGTACCATGATCTGTACAAGGGGCTGGACCTAAAGTCGGAGGACCTAACAGCATATGACTCCCCTTTAGTAAGTTTCGAAGGAAATACTATTACACCAAAGGGACAGATCAGACTGCCCATACAAACCAGTTCAGACATGGTGGAGGTGGACTTCATTGTGGTCGACGCCTACTCACCATATACAGCCATAGTGGCTAGACCTTGGCTCCATGCTCTAGGAGCTGTTTCTTCTACACTTCACCAGAAGGTGAAATACCCGTCAGAGGGCCGAGTAGAGGAGATCGTGGGGAATCAAATCATGGCAAGACAATGTATGGTGGTTGCCATCTCGCGCCAAACAAATACAGAATCCTCGGCCTCTATAAGAAAGGACTTATAACAAGCAGCCCCCTTGGCAGTACCCGCTGATGAGACAGTCGAGGAAGCAAAATGCGAAAGTCTGGAAAGGGCTATTGTAGACGACGACCCAGAGAAATTCTTTCAGGTTGGCTCGGAACTACCCCTTCAAGAGAAAGAAGAATTGATCGGGTTTCTGAGAAAGAATATCGACGTGTTTGCCTGGGATGCTTACGATGCCCCAAGAGTTGATCCGGACCTCATTTGCCACCACCTGAACGCTATCTCAAAAAAGTCTTCTACCCCGAGTGGTTGGCAAATACAGTAGTGATGAAAAAGAAGAGTGGGAAGTAGCGAGTCTGTGTAGATTACACAAACTTGAACAAGGCGTGCTCAAAAGACCCATTCCCAATGTCTCAGATAGACCAGTTGGTAGACGTGACTGTAGGCCATCCCCGGATGAGCTTATTGGATGCCTTCTAGGGTTATCATCAGATACCACTAGCCCCAGGTGATCAGGAAAAGACAGCATTCATGACTACTATTGGAAACTACCACTACAAAGTGATGCCCTTCGGTTTAAAGAATGCGGGGTCTTCCTACCAAAGGATGATAACCAGGATGTTTGAACCACAACTAGACAAGAGTATTGAAGTCTACATAGATGACATGGTAGTAAAAAGTAAAGTGGCTTCCGAGCACGTGAGGGACCTCGAGGTCATCTTTGGCATCTTAAGAAAACACAAATTGCGTCTTAATGCCTCTAAGTGCTCATTTGGCGTTGGATCCGGCAAATTTTTGGGCTATATGGTAACTCACAGGGGGATAGAGGTGAGCCCGGACCAAATCAAAGCAATTCATAACTTACAAGCTCCTCGGAACCCAAAAGAAGTCCAGAAACTCACTGGAATGATCGCGGCATTGAATCGGTTTATTTCCCGATCTGCGGACCGTTGTCGTCCTTTCTACCTCCTGATGAACAAGTGGAAAGGATTTGAGTGGTCCAAGGATTGCGCCTTAGCCTTCCAGCAACTTAAAGAATACCTGTTACGGCCACCCATCATGTCTAGCCCTGAGCCCGACGAAGTTCTGTTCGCCTACATAGCAGTGGCCCCTTACGCTGTGAGCTTGGTGTTAATATGGGTTTACAACGGCGTACAACGGCCAGTTTACTACGTAAGTAAATCGTTACATGAGGCCGAGGTGCGTTACTTACCATTGGAAAAGGCAATTCTCGCAGTGGTGCATGCTACACGGAAACTCCCCCACTATTTCCAGGCACATACGGTCATTGTTCTAACTCAACTTCCCCTTAGGTCGGTGCTCCGGAGCGCCGATTACACAGGAAGAATTGCCATATGGAGTACGCTCGTAGGGGCTTTTGATATTAAATACATGCCTCGGACCTCTGTTAAAAGCCAAGTTCTCGCTGATTTAATAGCCGAATTTGCTGAACCCTCAGTAGAAGTAGTAACAGAGGAAGAAAACATGGATGGAAAATCAGTTGGCACAATCTCTACACAAGGAGCCTCACGGTGGAAAGTCTACGTTGATGGCACGGCTAACCAAAGGGGATCCTGGGTAGAGCTGGTTCTAATATCCCCCGAGATGATTACCATCGAAAAGTCATTGAGACTAGGGTTCTCGGCTACAAACAACGAAGCCAAGTATGAGGCTTTATTGTAGGGAATGGCCATGGTACAGAAAATGGGTGGGAAAGCCTTAGAGGTGTTCTCGGATTCCAGGCTAGTTGTAGGCCAGGTAAGGGAGTTGGAAGCTAGGGACATAAGAATCCAGGAATACCTCGGACAAGTCAAGCGCTTGCAGTCGGACTTCGAATTTTTCAACTTGATGCACGTCTCTAGAAGCGGGAACACACATGCAGACTCATTAGCCACTCTTGACACGTCCTCAGAGCAAGGTCTGCCCCGAATCATCCTCGTCGAGGATTTGTGCAAGACAAGTGCAATAAAAAAGGACATGGTTCGGATCCATCAAGTCAGAGTGAGTCCGAGCTGGATGGATCCCCTAGTGAGTTTTCTCAAGGACGATATATTGCCCGAGGAAAAATTGGAAGCAGAGAAAATACGAAGAAAAGATCCTCGGTTCTGGCTGTCGAGGGATCACAAGCAGTACAATCGCTCCTATTCAGGGCCATATCTATTATACGTGCACCCAGAAGCGTCAGAAATGTTACTCAAAGAGTTGCATGAGGGAATTTGTGGTAGCCACACAGGAGGAAGGTCGCTGGCGCACAGAGCCCTCACTCAAGGGTACTGGTGGCCAAGCATGCAGAAGGAGGCCCAAGAATATGTCAAGAAGTGCGACTAATGCCAGAGGTTTGCCCCAAACATCCACCAACCAGGAGGGGTCCTTAATCCCCTCTCTAGTCCTTGGCCGTTTGCTCAATGGGGTCTGGATATTGTGGGTCCTTTCCCGAAAGTAGCAGGAAACAATCGATACTTGATGGTCGGCACAAATTACTTCACCAAATGGGTCGAAGCCGAGCCTCTAGCCAACATCAGGGACATGGATGCAAAGAAATTCATCTAGAAAAATATCATTACACGCTTCGGAATTCCTTGCACCTTTATCTCGGATAACGGCCTTCAATTTGATAATAAGAACTTCAAGAAATACTGCTACGACCTGGGAATTACAAACCGATATTCCACTCCGACCTATCCACAAGGAAACAGGCAAGCCGAGGCTGTAAATAAGGTCATAGTTAACGGGATAAAGAAGAGATTGGATGATGCAAAGGGAAGATGGGTGGAAGAACTGCCACACGTCCTATGGACCTATCGAACTATGCCACGACGGTCAACGGGAGAAACTCCTTTTTCTATGACTTACGGGGCTGAGGCTGTACTCCCTTTGGAAACTAGCTTTCCAACGTTAAAAACCGTCACCTTTACCCCAAATAACAACGACGAATTGCTAGAAAGAAGTCTGGACTTAATCAAGGAGAGAAGAGAAAAGGCAATGATCCAATTGGCCTATTACCACCAAAAGCTCAAGCAGGGATACGATGCCAATGTAAAACTGAGGCCGCTAGACCAGGAGACCTAGTGATGAGAAAAATTTTAGGTAGCGCCAAGAACCCATCCTGGGGAAAGCTGGGACCCAACTGGGAAGGCCCATACCGCATCACTTCAGTGGCAGGAATAGGTGCATATTATTTGGAAGACTTAGATGAGAGAGCTGTACCCCGTTCATGGAATGTAAATAACCTAAGAAGATATTATTATTAATAAAAGCAGTCTTACCTACTATACATTTCATGATAACTGCGTGCCTTCCTAACAACCTATGGCATCTATCCAAGTTTTAAACAGAACCTAAGTCCTACATGGCTCCTCGGACCACAGACTCAGGGGAAATTAACAACTTATGGCATTTATCCAAGTTTTAAACAGAACCTAAGTCCTGCATGGCTCCTCGGACCACAGGCTTAGGGGAAATTAACAACTTATGGCATCTATCTAAGTTTTAAACAGAACCTAAGTCCTGCATGGCTCCTCGGACCACAGGTTCGGGGGAAATTAACAACTTATGGCATCTACCCAAGTTTTAAACAGAACCTAAGTCCTGCATGGCTCCTCGGACCACAGGCCTGGGGGAAGTTAGTAACTTAGGACTTCTATGCAATTTTAGACAACCAAAGTTTCACACGGCAGCCTTTACTGCGTAAAGTTCATCGCACAGTCCTACCCTTTTCACTCGGTCATATTGGCAAAATGTTGTTATAAACTCCAACTAAAGAAACAGTCACATTGACTCGGAGTAATGCAATAAAATCCCATCAACGTCAAACAGAAAAAATAAAATAAAAAAATAAGAGAGCATTTATATTAATAACCAGATATAATACAATACTTTTGGACGAAAAGTCTTTGAAAAACAAAAATACAATACAACTTCCGTTCAAAATGATACAAAAAAGGGGAGATAAAAACCCTAGATGCTAAGCCTCAGCAGAAGGATCTTCTTTTTGCTCTGACTGAGGAGGAGAAACATCCTTGGCTTTGGGGCCAACTCCGTGACCCTCGGCATCAATGACTGTCTCTTTAGAAGGATCCTTAGACTTGGAGGAGGGCTTTTTCCCTTTGCCCTTACCTTTGCCTTTCTCTCCCTCAGCATCCTTACTCTGAATGATGACCTGGCCAGAGCCCGTGGTAATTTCGGCTATGGGGACCGCATCGGGAATAGCTACAGGCTGCTCGGAAACTTCAGGGGCATCGACAAGGACCTCCCGGATCTCTGGAGGGTAGAAGACATTTTCGGGCAACCTCATAGTAGAATCTACAGGAACGCCCGCAGCATTAAGAGCCTGAGCCCATAAAATGCTCCAGTAGTCCCTACATACTTCTGACAATTCCTCGGTAAGCCTCGCTTCCGTCTCCTCTACTCCAAGCTGGTAAGCAGCCCTTTTCTCAGCCTCGGCTACTTCCTTGGCTAGCTGGACCTCTTCCTTAGCTTTCTGCAACGCAGTTTTGAGATCCAGAACCGCTTGCTTTTCAGTAGCAAGGTTGATCTCAGTCAAGTGCAATAGCTAGCGTTGGTCTTCAGCTTGTTTCTTAGCGTTCTGCAGGCCAGCCTCAGCGCTCCTACGACCTTACTCCGCATCCTTGAGCTTCTCGGCCAGCTCATAATGCTGCTGCTTGAGGGTCCCTAGGGTCTTTTCTACCTCGGCACGGGAAACAGCCTCAACTTCAGCCAACTTGCGGTTATCGCGGCACCACTCCTCGGCCACAAAGACTTGCTAAGTAATCTACCCAAAAATGATAAAATGACGTGAGTTAGAATATAGTGTGACTAAATAACCCTGCCTGGGAGAGGACAAATCGCCTTACCATCGTAAGATCCCTCTTCAGAGACAGGAAGAGTTCACTCTATGAGAAGCGCCTGTAAGCTTCCATGTCCCTAAGGAGGAGCATGGGCTGCTCCAGGGCTTCAGCGATGTACCCTACTTGGCCCCTATTGTACTCTCGAATGGAGGCGTTGTAAGGAATTGCTGCCCCGTCCACCTCGAGCCGAGGGCACCAAGTGCGTGGGGGAATGCGCACTTCAGCCCTTTCCAGCTCGTCTCGGCTCTCTACAGATGGAGCCCTTTTGTCCTGAGGCTCTCGGGTCACCTTTTGCTATTTCGCGCCCTGGCGAGGACCCACCTCACCTTCCTCGAGAGACTCGACCGGCCTTTTCTTTTTCAGGTCGGGATTGACTTTCAAGCCGAGGTCGGTAGGAATCTGGGGGGCAGCAGGAGGAAGGTCGGAGGGAATCTAGGACTTAGTGGGCGCCTTCGAGGTTTGCCCCTTACCCCTAGCAGCCGTCAGCTCCCGCAAACTTTTTCCTTTGTTTAAGGCCATGTTGTCCACCTCTTCGTCTGAAGAATTGTCCGGGCAGGCAATAACAATAGGAAGAGTGTCGATTGCGGAGTTTCTATCCGGCTCGCCCTCAGCGTCCGAGAGTTCAATTAGAGGAGCTTTTGGAATATCCTCCTCAAAATAAAACTCGTCTATCTCCCCCTCTAGAGAAAGACGAGACGATTCAGTCTCCTCTTCAACAAACGCTGCAGCTACGGGATTATCTTATGGAGGTGGCTGTGCAGCTGGTTGAGGATTCTGAAGGACGGGCAAGGCAACAAGCGGGAGATCCCTTCGAGCCAAAAATCCCAGTTTCGACACGTCAATCCTGGCCAACCTCGGGCTACCGGCTCTTATTGATTGGCCGACGTCCAAGAAAACGCGAGACAAGGGTTCGTAACCCAAAATCAAATGAGCAGCACGCAGTTACCCGTCCTCATGAACAAAGATCTCTGACCTCAGGAGGTAGTTCAGGGCTTGGACGTTTGTATGGCTCAGCCAAGGAGTAACGTGGGCTCTATCTGCAAAACAGCCGAGAAGGGAATTGTAGTTAGATCAATAAAAAATAAGAAAAAATTTGAACTTTCAAGCGTAGGAAATAAAACTAAAGGGTTAAATCCCCTTCCCAAGGGATGGATCCTAAAGGTACCGCACCTGGATCTCCTGCCCGAGTTGGACAATGAAAACCGTCGCTCCACTCCCCCGAGGCAATAAGGTAGTCATCCTTCATACCCTTATTGGACTTAGGAAGACAGGAAATTAGCCTAACGATCTCGGACCGAGATTTAAGGTAGTACCCCGCTTTGGTAAGATGGTGACATTCGTACATATGAACCACGTTGTGCCATGTGAGTCCTAAGCCCATCTGCTCATTCAGGGCATCTATGCTGCCCAAGACCCTAAATAGGTTGGGGGCGCACTGATATGGTGTCAACCTATGGTTACGCAAATAATCCCGGGTGATCCTACGCATTAGAAGCATCATTCCTCCCTCTACAAAAGCAATCATAGGAATGACGACTTGGCCCACCTCCCTATCAATCAGTACTCGTTCCGGAGGACAATACTCCAAAACCACCCCCTGCAGGATGCGGTACCTTGCTCTAAAAGCCTCCATGGCGGTCGGAGTATCTACTAAACGCTTGAATCTACCCATCTAGACAAACTGACGGGTCGAGAAGGAAGGCCGAGATGAAAATGGGGTAATGTAGAGGAATGAGAACTTACGGGTATTCGTACAATAATCTCCGAAGCTCTCAGAGATCTTCTTAAGGAAAAACTTCTCACGGAAATGGCTACGGGAATTCGAAGGTCTAGAACGTCTACGAAGACTGGGCGCTGAAAATCTCTAGAGCACTTGGACGTTTGTAAAAATGAAGGGCAAAAAGAGTTTCCTCAAGGCTTTATGTAGCAAGAGAGAAAGCGAAGGGTTACTCCCGCTCAAAAATTCTGGGAAGAATGTCAACCATTGGATCCACGCTTCGCCGCTGGATGTGGGGAACACAAAGCCGCCTAGAGCAGTTAATAGCGCCTCGTAATCTACAACGCGTCAGAAGCCACCCCTCCCGCACGTGTGGATCAAAATTTAATTGGTCTTATCACTTAAAAAATCAAAACCCCGCTTTTCTCCTCGGATGGAGATAAAACCGAAGTTTTTAGGGGCTATTGTGGGGGCTATGGCCCAAAGTAACATATTGGGCCTTGGGCCTTGTCCAAGGACACTAACAAATCCGAGGAGACAAACATGACTTAGGTGATCTACGTTACAAGCCTCATCTTTAGGAGACAAAGAAAAGAAAGTCTGAGGAGGAACTTCTCCTCGGACACGGCAAACCCGGAGCAAATGTATATCTGAACTGGTGAAGCGCATTCCCTGAACACGTGAAAAGAGAGAGAACTCGGAATATCTAAGGAAAAGCTGTCACAACCACATTAAAGACACTCCAGCTGCTTTCCTGGCCGCATTAATGTGGAGAAGACCCCTGAACAGTGCTGTCTTGACTGCCGCAACTCACAAATGACTGAAAGGGGTGTCTGATGGGATGGGTGCTCAAGTAGGGGTCCAGATAATCAACAAGTATAAGGTCCAGATGACCAGAAATAGCCTATATAATGTAGAAAATCTCTCGTAAGAAAAGGGGGAGAAAAAAGAGGAAAAGAAGGAGAGAATACTGTAGCGTGAAAAAGAACCTAACGTGGTGAAATTTGTTTAATAAACAAAGTTCCAGTCTCCTCGGACGGAATATTTACTGATAATAATAGTGTTATTTTTATCTAGTTGTCCCTTAACCCATGCAAGTCGTTGCTCAACCTACCTAAACCTAGTTCTCTGTCCCATACTCTACAAAAAATTCATTGTGTTGGGCCTTTTGGACCAGGGTTCCATATAGCTCGGGCCAGGGTTGCAGAAAATTGTCCTTACAAAACTCTTTGCCTTTGGTTGGTTTTTCAAAGGGTAAGATAAAAGAACTTTTTAAAAATTAATAGTTCAACACACCTAAATTTATAAAAAAAAAAAAATTATATATTTTGTTATGCTACTTTGTTATTTTATAGCATTTCATTCAAATAAAAAACCGTGTAAAGCACGGGCAAAAAACTAATTATATGTATATTAATTAGTATCCACTTACAAAATTTAAAATATATATATATATATATATATATATATATATATATATATATCCACGTTTTAGACATGCTGTATATGGGAGTGAAAAAACTATTAGTGTACCAAATTCATCCATAGAACAAATTAGAGGTTGGTTCATATGCTTATATATAAAAGCAAATTTGAATATTTAGTTGTCAACATATTTTCTTTTAAAATAAAATTGATAATCTAATTTGAATTTCAGATTAATTGTAGCTTTTGAAGTGATCCCGAAAAAAGGAAAACAAAAAATTCTTATATATTTGAAAGACTTACAATGCAGTACACACTTAAAAAGACCTTATTCTTAAATATGTAGCACAAGACTTTAAACTCACAGAAATTACTCATTTTTTTCTCAATGTGGGAACTTACTTTTTTTTTTTTTTTTTTTTTAGATAAACACACGCACAAAGTGGTAGAGGGAAGGAGATTTTTAAAATACTTACAAAATGATACACAATTACACACTCAAAAACTCAAAAGGGCCTAACTCTTTTTTTTTTTTCTTTTTTTTTTGAGTCATAAGGGCCTAACTCTTTCTTCTTCTTTTTAAGTCAAAAGGGCCTAACTTTTTTTTTTTTCTTACAAATAAATGTTCATAAAATTAGATTGTAAATTGTTACTCATTTTAATATTGTCCCTTACTCATGCTTTCTCACTAATTGAAAATTGCTATTGTTACTGGTGCTTTATCTTTTCCTAAACAGCTGCAACGAACACCTATATCGATTGGGCTTTGACGTAGACTTGGTCTCTAGCTTCATAAATAAGAAAGGCAGATACAATTGACAACAATTCATATTTATATGATAAGAGTGCAATCCTATGGCTTACAATCATAAAACTTCGCACCTATCCAAAAAAAAAAAAAAAAAAAAGGATGGATAGGGGTGTGTGGTAATGATTGTTCCAGAAAACATATTTGATTCTTGATAGTTCAATTAATCAATGAATTTTTCCTATATTACAATTACGTACTGTGCTAATGAATAACATGATATGACATTCTTTTCTCATTTTGTTGATAAATTTAACAATGGAATTTCTTTTTTTCAGAATCCAGTTGTTGTCTAAACTGAGCAAACTAACACATGAATTTAAGAGGGAACAACTTTGACAAGAAAATTTTAAGATCCTTAAGTGCCCTCCCAGTTCTTAAATCTCTGAATCTAAGTTACAACAAGTCAATAACATGTGGCCTCTTTCTAGCAAAGGTACCTGCATATCTGAATTTTCTTCATCAAGAATACCATGAAAAAGTTTAGATATAACTGAAATCTTATAACCAATATTTACCTTTATCAACATTTACTCTGTTCGTGTTAAAAAACACAAAACGCTTCAATGCAATAACTAATGCTTTTGATATATGCAAATGACAGACAGTAGTAGTATGCCTTCAATATTCAATGATCATTTTAACTGAAATTTTTGTCCATTCCAAAATAGAGCTATACCTTTAAAAATAGGGAAATGTTAACGAGTGCCATACGGTATTGGTTAAGAATCTAATTAAAGAAATTTTTTATGGAAAAAGAAAAAAAAAGCAATTAATGTTTTGACAGCTTTTTTCATTTCCCATAAAAGTGATGTCAAAACTTTCCTAAAATGGATTCTTAACCAATGCCGTACGGCACTCGTTAACATGACCCTTAAAAATATATATATTATTTTAAAAAAGCTACTTTCTCTGAGTGTGAAAAACCCTCAATCAAAAATTTATTAAGGTGTAAAAACACTCAAATCAAATAAGCTACCAGAAACTAAATGGAAGCCTATTTTGGTTGGTTGGTGAGTGCAGTGGTACCATGCTAGCGGAAACTAAGGCTGTGTTTGGTTCCCGTAAAATATTTTCCGGAAAATAAATATTTTCCAAAAATGCTATTTTCGGGAAAGGAAAATATTTTCAAATGTTTGGTTGCATTATGAAAATTGTTCTAGAAAATATTTTCATGTGTTTGGCAACATTCTGAAAATGCTATTTTCCACCACCACCCACACAAAACCCACCACCACACAATAGGAAAACCACCAAAACACCACCACCCACACCACCACAACAACAACAAAAATCAAAATCACACAGAAATCAAAATCGCACAGAGAGAGAGATCGGTTCGTGGGCTCTGGGTCACCGGCGAAGTCGAAGGCTCGTGGGTTGAAGGCTCTGGGTCGAAGATCGATGGGTCAAAGGCTCTGGCTCTGGGTCGAAGGCTCTGGGTTCGTGGGTGATCTGGGCTCTAGGTTCGCCGACGAATTCGAAGATTGGTTCGTGGGTTCGTGGCGTGAAGGCTCTAGGTCGCCGGCAAAGTCGAAGGTTTGTGGGTTGCCGGCGATGGGCTCTCTCTCTTTCTCTCTGTTTTCCGGAAAATGAGATTTGAAGGTAAAATAAAAACGGAAATGATTTTACACCCAACACACGGTCAAACTGAAAAGCATTTCCGAAAAATTTATTTTCCATGCGCAACCAAACACCCACATTTACGGAAAAGCATTTCCAGAAGTGATTTGAAGCCAAAACAAACACAGCCTAAATGGAATTTGTTTGGTTGGTGAGTAGTGAACAAACATTAAATTTTGTCGGTTGTAATCATTCATGGTACTTAGTACTAACTAATTACAAGAAACTGAAGGGACTAAATCACAATATTGCATAAGAAAAGGGCCTAAGGGAGGGGTAAATAGCAAAAAAGTGATTGAAAGGACAAGCCAGAAACTTCGTAGAAATCGCCTCCCAAGACTCCCAACTACAAAAGTCAAGAGTATAAAACAAAAAGAAGGCGAGAAAGGAATTAATAAAAAAAGTTGCCTTGAAGGTAGGGGCAAGCAGAGGTACACGGCGCATGAAAATTGTTAAAAAGATTAGTACTTATCGCATAGAGTGACAGTACACGTGTCACAATACTATTCGACAATAGTCACTGGGCCCAGCGTAGAAAAAGACACACCTATATTATATTTTGTCTTTTCTCCGTCAATCACGTTTCCCCTTGCTCCTCGGCACATGAACTTCACTTTTTCTCCTCTGTGTTCAATTTCTTTCTCCCTCCTTTCACGTCCACGTCAATTTTCATTTAAGTGTTGATTGATTAGGGCCACATTAGTTGGCTAATACATTATTGGCCAACGTATTTGGCTGGGACATAGATTTGAATTTTTTTTTTTTTTTGTAAACAAAAAATGCGGGCTTTTATGGTTGTATTATGCCCACAAGCAGGGGAGCCGGTATTTGCGCAAACGCTTATTTAGGTCGTGCGGGGGGTGAACCCCACTAAGTATACCCACCAACAAGAGGTCGCTGCTAGGAATCAAACCCAAGCTTGACAAGCAGGATTACGAACCCCTGACCAGCTGAGCCAACCCCTCATTCGCACATAGATTTGAATTTATATTCTTAATAAATCAGACGATATATATATATATATAGTAACTGTTATTAAAATATTTGATTCCGTTAATTAAATTGAAATGAGGTTCAATTAGATGAACATTGCGTGTTGTGACTTCTACAAGCCAATCTTTCAAACTAGACTAAAGCAAGATGTATGACATAAATGAAGAATTCTACTAATGATAAATTCTTTTAACCAACCCATTGAAAAAATTGGATATTTTTGTAGAAAAAAAAGGATATAAGACAATTACGTGGCACGAGATGAGATTCTCATACCCAGAGACTTAACCAACAGTTTATTATATAAATTATGGATTAAAATATGAAAACCTTATAACTTTCTCTATATTAAGGCCCATAGACTTATTACTTTTTTGTCTTGAGTACTTACACAGAAGTTGGTTTAGCTAGAAATGAAACTAGGTGTTTCACAATCATATTTGTCAATGGAGTGGCCTTTGGTGAAGTTTTTGCTGTGGGCTTTACTACTTTTTGTTCAAATTCATGAGCACATAGCTTGTATTGAGGATGAGAGGATGGGTCTGCTAGAATTAAAGGCCTTTCTGAAATCCAAAACTAATCGTACCAAACCCCTTCTTCCAACATGGGTTAATGACACAAAGAGTGAGTGTTGTAGTTGGGAGCAGGTCAGGTGTAACACCACCACTGGTCATGTGATCAAGCTTATGCTCTCTAGTATAAACCAAGAGCAAAATTATGAGGATACTTGGTATATAAACATGTCCCTATTTCAGCCTTTCAAGGAGCTAAGAAATCTTGACTTATCTAACAACAAAATTGCTGGTTGGATAGAAAATGAAGGTATGTGAGCTTTTGCTTCTACTATCACACACACACACACAAGAACTTCGAGCTATTTATGTCTCGCTTAGGATTATAATAGGGCTAATGGTTACCTATCAGTTTTAGGTTTAATAGGAAAGGCTTGAAATCATGGTAATTGGATTCGATCAAGTATCCCAAATCAAAATAAAAATATTGTAGTTGTTCATCTTCTCACAATTTGATTAATTAAATTTATTTTGGAGGAAAGGTCATTTTAATTATTAGATTTAAATTAGATTAGAAATAATTAGATTCAAACTATATATTTTTAGGATTAATTTGAGGACATCCATCTATTCTTAACTTTATATATGTCAAATATGTATAACCGTAATTAATTTACAAGTATTTTAGAAGGCTCATTCTGATGTGTCAGATATTTATGACATGTACAAATTGTTGTTTGCCATATGACAGTATAGGTTTACGTTACTTTCATCGGAATTTCTTTTCCAATATGTTGGCAGTTGGCACCCATTATTAGAGAAATAGATGGTTTCTTTTCCAGTGAATTGGCAATGAAACCAATTTTCAAAGTGGCCCATTGGCAAAAGGTGATATAAAAAAAAAATCAATAAAAGTCGTTCATGAGAATTTTTTGATTTCAATCCGCCCACGGAGACAGACCCACACCCAACTAAATAACATATTTATGTGTCAATTTGTGATTATTACAGCATCTACTGAAAAAAAAAATGCACCAATTACAAAATAAAAATTAAGTAGGTTGTGAATTTGAATGTATAATGGGGTATGTTATTATTATTATTATTTTAAGAAAACTAGCATTATTCTTTTGATTTAAAGGCAAAGGCAGACCCATTAGTCCTTGATTTCATCAATCAGGCAGTCAGCAAAAAATATGTAAAGGCAAAACAAAATAATAAAAAAAAAAAAACTTTTTCAGTAAGTCAGAAAAGCCCATGCAATAAAAGACTGTTTTCTCTAGTTCAAGTTTCCGTAAAACATTTGATCAGAAAAGAAAAAAAATTGGAACGACTTTTGTTTTTATAACATATACTACGTTGTGAAACACACATAAAGAATTCCTTTCGCAACTTAAAACTAGTCAATTTTAAAGAAGAAAGATTTGATGAACACACTGGCGGCACCACATGCAAGCCAAAATGGTCATAGGACCACCCTGACTTATAAAATATATATATATATATATATATATATATATATACACTTACCAAAAAAATATTATACGCTAAACTAAGATACATACATGGCTTGTGTTGAGGAAGAGAGGATGGGTTTGCTAGAATTGAAAGTCTTTTTGAAATCCAATGTTAATCCTACCAACCACCTTTTCTTATCATGGGTTAACAAGACAAGAAGTGAGTGTTGTGGATGGAAGTGGGTCACATGTAATGCCACCACTAGTCACGTTATCGAGATCTCGCTCTACAATTTAATAGATTGGAGTTATTATGATGACTAATGGCTCCTAAATGTGTCCCTGTTGCAACCTTTCTAAAACAGAATGAAGAAGTAATTCAACAATATATTATTTACCCAAAAAATAAATGAAGAAGAAATTTTTGATATTTTTGTGATATATTTTTTATATAATTTCATTAGTATATTATTTTAGTATTGATTATTTGAATAATCGCTAGATGTATATTTATATAGTATTTTATTGCTCTTACTTGATTGTTAAGATCAAACAATACAACTAGTTCAAGAACACAAAACAATACAATTGAATAACTCTCAATTGTTACAAAAAAATTAATATTTTTTTTATATTATTTGATTTAAGTACTGTAATTTATATAAGTTCAATTTTTTTTAATAATTGTTTTTAAAATTACAGTGTAAATTTTTACTTAATTTAATATTGTCTCGCTTATTTTTAAATGAAAAAAAAAAAAAAAAAAAAAATGAAAGCTTTCCCCAGAATTTTCCCACTAACCAAACGCAACAGATAAAGAAATAAAACAACTTATAATCAATTAATCATCATCCACAAACACAATAACTACAACAATCCTAAATCTAAACCCATCTTTTCTCCATACACAAAATATTTGGATGATAACAGTCATCTGTGAGAGAGAAATGGAGGGAGACACAGAGAGAGAGCTCTATGGTTTCATTGCAATCAAAAACCCATATCAAACCTGATCCACAATCACCTAACAAGCGACAAGCCCAGATCGCCACTGTCATCAAAGCCTCGCATTCGTGAGCAATGACAATCCTCTCTCTCTTTTCTCTGGATGACGATTTTTTTCCTCTCTCTATTTTTTTTTTTTTTTTTATTCTTTGGTTTAATTAGTTTTTGCTCTCTCTTTTGTTGCGTGAGACGCATGCAACAGTACTCTCTTGTTGTGTGAGCGTAGCTTACCAAAGAAAGAAGAGTGGATTTGCCATTGATTTTCTGAATCTTATTTTGAGTTTCTTACGCGGTATTTACTTTTATATATAATATATCTCTGTGATTGTTGAAGGAAACTCTCAGGCATCTTATTTGCCATTTTTGGTATGGAAGTGGATTCTAGTTTTGGCAGATCTGAGACTGATTTTGTGGATAAATTATTTTCCCTACAGTTCATTTTTGTTGATACGATATCAAAAATTCAAAATGGAATTGTCCTGTTTGTGCCTTTTTTTTTGATACGTTTGTGCGTTTTTTAAGTGTGAAGAACTGAATTTATTTATTTTTCTATAATTAGAATTTTTTGATTGAATTTTTTGCTATTGATTTTGTTTTTTGGGGTGAGTTTTTTAGTATGAAAAAAAATTCACATTTGAAAATAGTTAATTTAGAAAATTTTAGTTTTTTTTTTTAATATATTTTCTATTATATTTTTTGGAGTTTTAAATTTTATAAAAAAAAAAAAAACCAAAGTTAAAGGAGTGATTTGGATGGAGAGAGTCAGAAATCCTAAGCTGAACAAGTTTGATATTTAGTCCATCAAAAAAAAAAAGTTTAATATTTAAAAGACTGAATTGAACGAAAAAAAAGAAAAGAGTTAAAAGGACTGAAATTAATTTAAGTAAAACATAAATGATGAATTTTACATTTTAACTTTTTTTTTTATATGGTTGCATTAGTTGATTATTTGAATAGTTGCTAGATATATATGCAGTATTTTATTTCTCTTACTTGTTTGTTAAGATCAAACAACTAGTTCAAGAATACGAAAACAATACAATTGAATAAAACAAGGGTGATGCTAACGAGTGCCCTTAGGACACTCGTTAATAATCTATTTTAGGAAAGGTTTGATATCACTTTTATAGGAAATGAAAAAAACTGTCAAAATATTAATTACTTTTTTTTCATTTCCCATAAAAATTTTCTTTAAATGGATTATTAACGAGTGTCCTTAGGGTACTCATTAGCATTTCTCATAAAACAATACAATTGAATAACTCTTAATTGTTACAAAATGTTAATATTTTTTATTTAATTAAGTGTATTTTATAAAGGATCATTTTTATTATTATTAATAGTTGTTTTTAAAATTACAGGTTAATATTTACTTAATTTAATATTGTCCCACTTAACCTAAAATTATGACCATCACTACCATTGCTACTTTATCCCTTCTTTAGAACATCTCCAACAAGCTCTTTAAACCTATTTTTGGAGAGCAAATCCCAAAAAAAAAAAGAAAAAGAAAAAGAAGCTACAATAGCCTCTTTAAAACTAAAAATTTAGCAAATTTTTTTTAGAATTGTTACAGTAGCACTTTGCCAACTCCAAAACATTATTAATATCTTAAAAAAAAAAATACATGGTTGAATAAAAAAATATTCTTTCTCTTTCCTCCTTTCATCTTTGTTCACTCTCTCCCTTCTCAACCGAACTTATTCCTCTCTCTCAAATGTATCTAAACAGTAACACAATCAAAACACAAACACAATCTAAAATCAGAAGAAATTTAATTAGAACAGCGAATCTAAAATCAGAACCATCACAACAACAACAACAAATCAAAAACAAGGAAAAATAGATTTAATTAGAATAACAAATCTAAAATCAAAACAACAACAGATCAAGAACAAAAAAAAAAAAAAAAAAAGACAAAGTTAATTAGAACAACAAAGCTAAGATCAAAACAAAAACAACAAATCAAGAACATAGAAGCTGATCTAACTCAATCCTGGTTGCATGCACTCGGCAGTGGGAGGAAGACGAGCGGCGGTGAAGAGGCGGCAATGGACATGGATTTCTCTTATCTTCTGTGTGTGTGTGTGTGATGAAACCAAAAAGGAAGGGGGTGTCTGTGGACATTTTTTTATGATAATGATTATGTTAAATATTTTTAAAAGAAATCAATTAATTTAATGAATAATAAGAGGGGGAAAAAAAAAAGAATAGTCTAACCGTGTGGTATGTGGTGGACTCTTTTTAATGATAAGTATGTAAGTTTTTTTTTTTTTTTTTGAGTAATTAATTATAAGTTAATGAATAATAAGAAAAAAAATAAATGGTCTAATTAAACATGTGGTGAACTTTTTTTAATGATAAGTATTGTAAGTTTTGTTTTAAGGAAATTAATTATAAGTTAACGAATAATAAGAATAAAAATCCCTTAAGAAATATTACCATTGAGAAATATGACTATTGGAAAATTTAAAATATTGTCATTGGCAATTTAAAAATATAGCCGTTAGAAATTTGGAAAATATAGTTGTTCAAAATAAATAGAGGAAAGAAAAAGAAAGATTAAAACAAGAATAAAGAGCGATTGAGGAAAGAATAATGAAATAATGATGAGATACTATTTTAATAAGATAGAAAAATTATAATAAGTCTATTGGAAAGTGTATTTGAAAATGTAGGTAAGTAAAAAAGTAATGTAACTATAACTATTCACCCTCCAAACAATACAAAAATTTGGAGAAGTTGCTGAAAATGCTCTTAGTAGCTACTACTGATAATACATATATCATTGGGTTTTGATGTAGTCATGTACACTTGATCTTTACTTCATAAATAAGAAAGGCAGAAACAAGAGCCCACACATTGTATTTAAATGATAAGTGCACATACTTTCTTTTGCTTTCAAAGCTACATATGGTTTCCAATAGTAAAACTTCACATATCAACAATGCAGGATGTAGTAATGATCGTACCAGAAATCACATACGATTCTTGATAGATCATTTATTTATTTTCATATTATGATTATTGTGATAATGAATAACATGTTATGACACTCCTTTGCCATTGTATTCATGGATTTAACAATTGGTTGAATATGTTTTTTACAGAATCCAATTGTTTGTCTAAAATGAGCGAGCTGGCGCACTTAAATTTAAGTTGGAATAACTTTGATACGGAAATTTTAAGAATCTTAGGTGCCCTCCCAGTTCTTAAATCTCTTGACCTAAGTTACAATCAAATGGAAGGGCCTCTTCCTAGCCACGGTACGTGCAAATTTAAATTTTCTTCTTCAAGAATACTATGAAAAAGTCTAGAAAAAAAAAAAAAAACTGAGATTTTATAACCAATTTTACCTTTATTTAAATTTACTTTCTTCATGTTAAAAATCACAAAATGCATGATATATGTAAATGATTGTGGTAGTGTGGCTTCAATATGAAATGTGTTATTCTACTAGATCTTCCATTTTAATAAGATAGAAAAATGATAGTAAGTCTGTTGGAAATTTTATTTCAAAAAGTAGGCAAGTAAAAGGTAACTGTAACTGTTCACCCTCCCACAATACAAAAATTTGGAGAAGCTGCTGGAGATGCTATTAGCAGCTACTATCGATAATATGCATATCGTTGGGCTTTGATGCAGTCATGTACACTTGATCTTCACTTCATAAATATAAAAGGCAGAAACAAGAGCCCACACATTGTATTTAAATGATAAGTGCACATACCTTCTTTTGCTTTCAAAGTTACATATGGTTTCCAATAGTAAAACTTCACATATCAACAATGCAAGATGTAGTAATGATCGAAATCACATACGATTCTTGATAGATCATTCATTTATTTATTTATTCATTTTCGTATTATGATTATTGTGATAATGAATACACTCCTATCCCATTGTATTCATGGATTTAACAATTGGTTGAATATGTTTTTTACAGAATCCAATTGCTTGTCTAAAATGAGCAAGCTGTCACACTTAAATTTAAGATCGAATTACTTTGACAAGGAAATTTTAAGATCCTTAGGTGACCTCCCAGTTCTTCAATCTCTTGACCTAAGTTACAATTACATGAAAGGGCCTCTTTCTAGCCACGGTACGTGCAAATTTAAATTTTCTTCTTCAAGAATACCGTGAAAAAGTCTAGAAAAAAAAAAACTGAGATTTTATAACCAATTTTACCTTTATTGAGATTTACTTTCTTAATGTTAAAAATCACAAAATGCTTGATATATGTAAATGATTGTGGTAGTGTTGCTTCAATATGAAATGTGTTATTCTACTAGATCTTCCATTTGTACTGTTAGTTTCAATTTGATAAATACATATCTCTTTATTGATGATGTAGAAGTGGTTAATCTAAACAACTTGGAGGTTCTCATCCTGCAAGGAAATGGTCTTAATGGAAGCCTACCATTCAAGGGTAAACATTCCATCATCTATTTTAACTGCAAAAATAATTTTCTTATGATATGTAAGTTCTTTTAGTACAAGCCAATGAGCCATTTTAAATATTTTCTCTTGACACTATCTATCGTCAATTCTCTTTGTAGATATAGCAAACTTCAGCAGTTTGAAGATTTTAGATTTGAGTGAAAATTCTTTCACTGGAAGTATCCCTTCATATATTGGAGCACTATCTTCACTCAAGGCTATATCATTACATTCTAATCGACTTAATGGAACTTTAGCCATTCAAGGTAAGAATCTACCATGAAATCGAATTTGACAATTTGTTAATCTTCTAAAATTGAATAGGAGTGTAAAAACAAGGAAAAGTGAAAGGTTGATATAGAATAGATCTAATTGGTTGCAACTTGAACGCACAAACAATTGCTCATTCACTTTTTCAAGAGTCGAAATTAATTATTTTGATCGCGTATACTAATTCACTTGTTTTACTGATTCTTAATTTAGGAGATTTTTAGGATAGACAGAACTAATTAATCGTATTGCTTTTGACAGAAATGTGCGCACTGAAGAAACTTGAAGAGTTAGATCTTAGTGGTAATAACTTTGAAGGAATCCTTCCTCCATGCTTAACCAATTTGACATCTCTTAGGTTGTTAGACATATCTTACAACCGGTTCAGTGGAAACTTGTCTTTGTCTCCTATAGCCAGCTGGACATCCCTTGAGTACATTGATCTGAGTTATAATCTTTTTGAAGGTTTATTCTCCTTCAGCTTGTTTGCTAATCACTCCAAACTTAAGGTGATTCAACTTTTTAGTGACAACAACAAGCTTGATATCAAAACTGAAAATCCCAGTTGGGACCCATCATTTCAATTAAAGGTGCTATTACTATCTAACTGTAGTCTAAACAAGCCCACCGGTAACATTCCTAAGTTTCTCTTCGACCAACATGAATTGGAAGTCGTTGATATATCTCACAATAAGTTGAATGGAAGCTTCCCCATTTGGTTGCTTGAAAACAATACTAGACTACAACTATTGAGTCTTCGAAGTAACTCTTTTGCGGGTCAATTTCATTTGCCATCATATCGCTCCATGGATCTTCGTTGGTTGGATGTCTCTGACAATAACCTTGATGGGCAGCTTCAAGAAAATATTGGAAAGATTATTCCGAAATTAGAATATCTAAATCTATCCCGAAATTATTTTGAAGGTGATCTCCCATCCTCAATTGGTGACATAAGTAATTTAGAGAAATTGGATTTGTCCTTCAATAATTTTTCTGGAGAGGTACCAATGGAATTGGTTGCCAGTTGCACCCACTTGGATATTTTGAGGTTATCTAATAATTACTTTCATGGTGAAATTTTTTCAAAGAACTTCAACCTATCCTTAAGTTCTTTGGAATTAAACAATAATTATTTCACAGGTACTCTTCCAGTGGCACCCCTAAGAGTCATGTTCCTAGATATTAGCAACAATCACATGTCAGGTATAATTCCTGTATGGATAGTAAATAACAATACTATAAACTTGTGGAATGTTGACCTTAGTAACAACTTTTTTGAGGGTAAGATTCCATGTGGATTAATTTCAACATTAAACCTTTCTTATAATTTGCTTTCGGGATTGTTACCTTCTTGCTTGAATCTAGAAAATGCGCGGCACCTACTTTTGCGAGGGAACAATCTCACAGGATCACTACCAAAAGCTATTCTCATTTCATCATATATTGTGACATTCGACATTAGAGATAATAGCTTTTCCGGCAATATCCCTGAAGAAATTTACGGACTTTCTGAATTAAGAGTACTTTTGTTGAGTGGCAACCAGTTTAGTGGTACGATTCCAAAGCAGCTCTGTTGGTTAAAGAAGATAGGCATAATGGATCTTTCAAGGAACTTTTTTTCTGGGACAATACCATATTGCTTTTACAACATAACCTTTGGGAAGTTAGCTGTTAGTGAATTTGTCTACATAATGAACAGTTTTGGTTGGGTCCCTGGTTTTTCCCTCCCATATAAATCTCTTCTAAACAAGGATAGTCAAATTGAAGGGACAAATTTTTATTTCCATATACCAATTGAGATTGAGTTTTTGACGAAATTTAGGTCTAACTTGTACCGGGGTCTCGTCCTTGATATGATCTCTACATTGGATTTGTCATTCAACAAGTTAACAGGTGAAATCCCACCAGATCTAGGACAGCTATCTTCAATTTTTGCATTGAACTTGTCTTACAATCAATTAAATGGTCCTATTCCAAAAACATTCTCAAATTTGACTCAGTTGGAGAGCTTAGACCTTTCTCACAACAATTTGAATGGAGAAATTCCTTCAGAATTGACTGATCTGACATTTCTAGAAGTTTTCACTGTGGATCACAACAACTTATCAGGTAAAGTTCCAGACATGAAAAAACAATTTTCAACATTTGGAGAGAGCAGCTATGAAGGAAATCCATTTCTTTGCGGTGCACCACTAAAGAAAAGTTGCACCAATGAATCACCTCCATCATCACAAAAATCTTCAGAGGCAAATGACAGCAGATGGTATGAAGTTGATCTTCTAGCCTTCTTTACATGTTTTTTGGTATCTTGCATTATTTTCTTTTTGGGTGTAGTCAGTGTTCTTTATATTAATCCTCATTGGCGGCAACGATGCTTCAACTTGGTTGAGGATCGTATGTACTGGTGTTATTTTTTTGCTTTAAATACCCTAAAAGAGCTGTCAAGCCGTATGTGTCATTAGATATACTCAATTTCTGTAGAAACCTTTTGTGGTAGTATTGATAAATACCTATGTGTATGGGTATGTTTGGTTTTGAATAATTGTTATCATGCTCTGTTATGAAACAAGGAGCTCACTTGCAGTACTTTTTCATTCGTATTGTAATTATTGTGACTAGTCAATGTCATGTGTGGGTCTGTTATAATTTCATTTTAAAATAATTCATAGAGAAGTTTTAATATGGGCCATGTGAAATTTATTTTGTCGTATATAATATCATTAAAAATTATAAAAATTAGTTACAATTATATTATATGTCATGAGGGGAAAAAAAAACAGACAATGTAAAATGATAAGAATTATATGATTTAATGATTATTTCATTGATATATGAAGAATGTGAAATATGACTTCAATGAATTAATAATTATTTGATTACCAATAGCCAGTGGCCTAAGGATTGCCTCCTTCGTTGTTGGTTAAATTTCTATGGTTTGAATCCGTCCACCTTTAACCTTAGCAAAAAATAATTATTATTTAATTATCATTTAACTTAAGCACAAATATATCACAATTGGATAGGACTAGGAGTAAGATCAGATCATAAATTTTCCAGAAAATTTAAATTATTCTTGTTTAGAAAAATAAATGTTTGACTCTATTGTTTTTGGAAAAATTGAAATTAAAAAAAAAAAGGTTAATTTTCCATACAATTTCTTCGGGGGGGAGGGTCAAGTTAGGTTTTTTAGACCCCTTGATTTTACAGCAAAATTATGAACTTCAAATAATTAATCCTCTATGAATTAATAAGTGGAAAATAATCTCTTAAAAAAAGCCCTTTTTTTTTGTTGACCAAAGATAATTTTCCTTTGACTTATTTTATCTGATGCTGCCAAATACTAGAAAACACAAAAAACTATCTTTACACAAAGTTTTCCATTGAAACAAACAAAACGCTAGATTTAGAGATTGATTTCTAGGTTAATTGCCACAGATTAAATATGTCACCAATAAAGCAATAAAATAGTAAATTCAATAAAAAAATAAAAAAAACATAAGACAACAATAGGGTAACCCAACAAAACCTATGAAATATACCATTTCACAGTAATAATCTGGAGGGATTTAACCTATCAATTCCAAGGTAAACTAACCCACTAGAATAGAATTGAAGTTTATACACTAGACTTAATCCTAAATCTTCCCTTTTAAAAAAAGACTTAACCCTAAAACTCTCTGTTTGTGACTTTGAGGTTTGGACAAGCAACTTTAATCTGCACTATGACAACAGTGTTGATTGTTAGTGGAGGCTCAGATAAACTCTCTAAAAAACTTAGGGTTTCTATCTCTCTAACCTCTTTATAAGTCATGCTTAATGGGTCTTTATATAGACTCTTCATTAAGGTTACAAAAACAGAAAAACCCACATGTACAGTCAACTAAATAAATCACATCAAACTTGAAAAAATTGAATTTGCAATTCTTGATGATAGGCCAAGAATGTATTGACCCCTTAGGTAAATTAATCAATTAATTAGCCAAGTGAATTAATTAAGTTAATTTAAAATGCAATACACGTGGTAGCACAAACAAATCACCAACCAAGTTAAATGCAGCGGAAGATAAATTTGACACAGGTGATTTGTTTACGAATGGGGAAAACCACCAAGGCAAAACCCCATTAGGTGAATTTAAGGTCACCACTCCCGAGAATTCACTATTATCAAAACAAGTGGTTACAAGTAAAGGAATCCCAGTACCTTATACCAACCTACAGTTGAACGCTTACCCCAATACACAATTGGACTTGTAATGTAGTGGCAATCTCTCCTTTCAATGCACGGCTCCAAGTACGTGACTAACCAATCGATGCACGGATCCCAGTACATGACTAACACACCAACTTCAGAAGGATGTTGGCTACAAAGTTCTTCAGTTCATCCACATGATGAAGATCAAGAAGCTCTTTGGTTACAGAACCCTACAGCATACAAACGCAGCAGCTTCTTCAAGAGAAAGACGAACTAGGGCAGATTGTTTTCGGTCACAATTTGCATATAACAACAAGTGCAACAACCTTACGACGGCCCTTAAAATAATCCTTATATATGTTTAGGGTTGTGAGAAAAGAAATCCTACACAAATAACTTGGATATGCATTAAAAACAGATCTGGAAATCTGAATTTCGTAATTCTCGATAGATACAGCTGTCGAGCTATCTATCGAGCTTCAAATATTAAATCTCAATAGATACATCTGACAAGCTATTTGTCGAGCTTTAATGAACAGCACTTCTTCACTTGATTTTTGGACAGATTTGCATGACTTCAATACTTGGACTTAAAGTCTTGTTCCTTGAAGTATTAAACACATCCTAGATCTACCAAATTACAAGTAAAGTGCGTTTTGTCAAAGGATTAGCCAATTCTAAATGACATATGTTCATAATAAGTTCCACATATGTCCTAACACTTAATCAGTTGAACTTCGAATCAAACAGGGGTCAAACTCTTCTCTCGATCGGTTGAACTTGCAATCAAACTTACAAAAACTCAGTTTTCTTTCACAAATAACTTTCATCTTGGACTCAAAATTGTACATTAAGAACTCAACAAAACTCAATCTTTTTGTCATTGGTTAACAACACCTAATCTGTTGGACCTAACATGTCATACTCGTATCTTAGATTTTCTGGTATAGTTTTAGAAAAGATAGCACTATTTTTCATGTATTGAATAATTGAATAGCCAATGTTATATTTTCTAAAAATATTTTTAATGGAAACAAACACAAACGTACGGTAAAAAGGGATGATTGGATAAAATAATTAAAAAATTCTTTGACAAAATTTTAGAGTGCGTAGCCTTGTAGGGATATGGATCCTCTTCGTTTCAAAGAGAAATGAAGAGTATCCATTTCATGGACAAGATCTATTTAAAATAGATCTAAGGTGTAAAATGCGTCACCTTAATTAAATCTTATTACTCAACTCATCAACATGACTGTGGTTTTTCCTAAAAATAAAATAAAAATAATTGCAATTAAACACATTACAGGTTAATGTTGTTTTACATAAAAACACGGAACATTAGCATTATCGTTAAGTTCTGTTTTTTTCACTGAAAGTTATTGGGTATGGTGGTGTTGTGGCCGTTGGAGTTGCTGGTAGTGGCAGTGACTTCTACGGCGATGGTCTCATCCTCTAAAAGCCAACCACCATGACCGCAACCGCCAACCTCTTCAATCATGACGCCTTTGTCGGCAGTGGACTTGCGTTTTTCTTTCTTTTCCTTCTCCTCTGGGCCTTTGGCAGAAAACTTCACGGTTTTTTTTTTTTTTTTTGGCAAATTACAATTTAATCACTTATGGTTTGGATGAAATTTAAGTTTTCTATCTGTGATTTGAAATTTGACACTTTACCCACTTTAGGTTAGCTTAGTTAGGGCTCTGTTACCTATCTTTGTTAAAAACATGACTAGATATGTAATTTTGCTCCACTTCTATGTATCTTTCCTCCAAAAAAAAAAAAAAAAAACCATAAAAATACAAGATCAAATAAGATAAAAAAAAAAAAAAAAAAAATCCGGCGAAACACTTGTATCATGGGATTTCAAACCACATGTAGGCAACTTAAATTTCAGTCAAAGTGAAAACTGAAATTGAAAACTTTTTGTTAAAAGTACTGTAGATAAAAGTAAAAGTTAGCTGAAATAGTATAGTGGAACCCATGAATAGTACCAAAAAGTGTACTGAGACCCATGAATAGTAGCAAAAATAAGCTGAATAGTAAAATAAGCTAGCTTTTTAATTTGGAGCCAAACACATACTAGGTGAATAAAATGTCAAATTTCAGACCAAGGTAGTAGACAGACAACTTAAATTTGGGCCTCCCTAAACCCCGTTCATAAGTCCGGAAGTTGTAATTGCCGTATTTTTTTTTTTTAAAAAAACTAACTTTTTTCTTTTGATGAACAAAAGGGGGGGGGGGGGGCGAGGGCGACCATATGTGACTAACCCCCCAGGACGTGACCTAATAGGAGCACCCCCCCGCTAGGGAATGTTGGATTGAGCCATAGCTACTGTGACCGAGGCGCCACAGACCTCACCCTAGCACCCTAAGAGAGCCAGCAGGAGAGGTGCAATGCAAGCTAGAACCCTCCTCCCACACGGTACCCACCACGACTCGAACAAGGGACCTTGTGCTTGCATTCGGGATCTCTCCCAATTGGGCCACCCCACCTGGGGCTTTTAGAAAACTAACCAACGTTAACCTTTTGAGTTACTGATTTTAAAAGAGGTGGCGAAATTATAGCCCTTAGATATCTTTGAAATGAATCTCAGCCTTTAAAATGGACAGTTGACAAAGAGTGTTGACAGTTGACAAAGAAAAGAACTTTTGAAGCAACGATGAGCGAAGGTCCAAAGCTCTACACCAACAAACCCAAAAATGTAAGCCCAAATCATTTCTACGCTTTCCAAAAAAAATATATATATATATATATATTTTTCATGTTTTGAGAAACAATAACAAGGGATTCCAAAAGCAACTTCAGTGCTTTTGTTGTTTTTGCTTTTTGTATTTTGGTTTTAGTATCTGACTTTTGATTGATTGACTGCTTGCTTGTGGTCTTTCACAAATAGCACAACTGAAACAATTTCAAGAGCACCAAACAAAAACCTAACGAGTTTCTTCACCATTAGCAATGGTCACTCATGAGTCTTCAACTCTGCCACCTCAGCCACCACCAAAAGAGTCATTTGCTCGGCGTTACAAGTTTCTCTGGCCTATGCTCGTGGCTGTCAATCTTGATGTTGGAGGTCCCTTTCTTTTTCTTATTCTTCAGCTTTGTAATTAACTGTTTATCTTAATTTCCTATCTACAGTAATATATGTGGGTGTTTATTTCATATGCAAAGTGATTAAATTTATAAAAAGGTGTAATGGGTTTTAAGATTTCAGTTTCAAAGATTTGTTTTTTAAGCTTATCGGGTGCTTTTCATGATGTTATTGTTGATGGGTATTCTGTTGTTAGGATAAGGGGTTATGGTTTAAATATCTCATTTTTGGAGGAATCCTTGATGGGAATGGAGGAATTCTGATTAAATGAGATTTGGGTTTCCATGGTTGGGCTTGTGTGGGATTTATGATTCTCTTTAGTTGAGGAATTGTGTGATAAGATGTTGATTCTAGCCTCTGTGGATTTAGATCTTAATTGGTTATGTCATATGTGACATCTAATTACTAATATGCACTAAAGAGTCTAGGAACGCAAATGTGTAAAGAGTGGTGATAAGTATGTGGTTAATATATGTTGAGGACAAATTTTTCACACCACATGGCTTCATTTCATTGGTGACCTGCATCACGTCAACACTATCATGGATTTTGGGAGAATCTCTTCTAAAGCCCAAAAGAGCCCATATTTAGACAAAAAGGCGTCAAAGCCCATGGTTCAAACTCATAGCACATCATCTCATTTTTTGGCTCATGATCCAAGCTTATGAGTCTCATTGAGGGAATTTTGGGAGTTGTGGTTTGGAGGGCCAAGAAGTATGTTCAATAAAGCTCTCCAGCAGAAGCTGGAAACAGCTCTAGCAGAAGCAGAAACAGCTTCTACAGAAACAACTTCTGCAAAAGTTGCAACAGCTCCAGCACATTTTGTAGTGGCTCCAGCTGTGGTACCAGAAATAGAAGAATCTCATAAAGATCATCTTACCATTTTTAGCCAAACCATGAATTTAATGCCAAATATTTTTCCTCTAAGCAAAAGATTTCATTCAGATAACATCATTTGACAGCTGTAAACAGCTGTAACAATAGCATTAAGTCTCTAATTTTCTTCTTTTGGCTAAAAAACAAAATCTCACTAATGAAACC